>CM047584.1:14476624-14635798 GCA_026184515.1 Peronosclerospora sorghi
GAGATGAAGAAACGCGCTGCAGGACGCTCAAGTGCAAAGCCGACTCAAGAAACCGACGTATCGGAACACTCTGAAGTGCAAGATGCGAGTTAGAAGGCGCGTAAGACGCCGAGAAAATCTTGACGAGTGATTAAGAAGACGCATAAGGCGGCAGAGCTGGAAAAACCAGCAAGAAGAAAGTGAAAGACCAAGAGAGTGTGATTGAAGTAAATGATGTGAAGGAACGTGGAGTGATTGGAAATAAAACTTCGATTGATGGAAACAATTTCGAAGTCGAAGAAACTGAAGTTGGAATTTCGGAGCACGCGATGTGCGTTTACGCTGTGGCGGAAACAGTTGACAGTGGAATTGCTTCCAAGATTGCAGTTCCTGATCCGAAGTTCTACAAGGAGGCGCATGAAGGCGCACACTCCGACTTGTGGACGAAGGCGGAACAGGAGGAGCTGCAAGCGCTTGAAGAAATTGGGACATGGAAAATTATCAAGCGCCGTACAGACAAGAAGTTGCTGCCCACTAAGTGGGTGTACAAGACTAATTTGCGCGCGGACGGAACAGTCGAGCGCTATAAGGCTCGACTGGTGGCGCGCGGTGATCGCCAAGTTTATGGCCAGGATTACCACTTCACGTTTTCGACAGTCATGGAAGTGGACAACGTAAAGGTGATCCTGGCCATGTCACAGATTTGGGGGGTACCGGCGCGGCACGGTGATGTGCCGAGCGCCTACCCGAAAGCAAAAGCGGAAGATGATTGTGAAATCCATCTGAAGATTCCACAAGGTATGCAGATTCCGGTGGAGTTATATGAAGGTTTTGATGTGGAATCAAATGATGAACTTTCGTTAAAGTTAGAAAGAAATCTGTACGGCCTCAAACAGGCTGGCAGGCTATGGCATCAACTGCTGTGCCAAACATTGGAAGGGTTGGACTTTCAACAATGCGTCACCGATACCTGCGTATTTGTCAGGCGTGGTGTGGATGGTACCGTGTTAGTTGGAGCATATGTGGATGACCTATTGGTCACTGGAAGCACTTCAGAAGCGGTTGATAAGTTTTTTGACGAAATGAAAGTACTGGAGCTAAAGGACATTGGGGTCGTGAGCAAGTTCCTGGGTGTTCGTATTGAAGGAAACATTCATGATGGATATAAGTTGGATCAGGAGGCTGCTATCGATGAGCTCCTTATCGCGCATGATTTTACGAAAATAAATGCGACGCGCACGCTGGTGCTCAACATGGACGGTGTGGAAGGCTTCAAGGATTTGCTGCCACCCAAGTCAAGGGAGAATTTCCCAAGTGTGAAGACTTTTCAATCGCTGGTGGGCAGCCTCCTGTGGATTTCTCGTTGTACCCGCCCGGATATTGCATTCGCAGTGCACCGCGTAACGCGGCGCACGCACGCGCCTACGGTGGAGGACTTCAAAGCAGCGAAGCGAGTCGTAAGGTACCTAAAGGGTACCAAGAGTTTGAAACTCCGACTAAGCCACGATGACGAATTGCCACTGCCAATTCGAATTACCTGCTACACGGATGCTGATTTTGCAGGTGACAGGACAGATCGAAAGAGTTGTGAGCGCAGTGGTGGTGTATTTAAATGGTATTATCGTTTCATGGAAGTGTAAGCAGCAGACTACCGTGGCGTTATCTACGGCTGAAGCTGAATTCGTGGCTGCTGCTGTCGGTGGACGCGAAGCACTGGGGCTTCGTGAATTGTTGCTGGAAATTGGTTTGCTTTCTCGAACACCTCTGCTGATGAAGATGGATAACCAAGCAGCTATCACACACATGGAATCTGAGGCAAGTGCTGTAAGCACGAAACATATCGACATCAAGTTGAAGTTTTTGAAGGACCTGAGCAAAAATGGAGTGATTAAAGCGGCTCACGTACCAAGTTTGGATATGGTGGCAGACCTACTTACGAAGGATTTGAGTGCGCAGCGGGTCCAAGATTTGCGAAACCAAATCGGTTTGAATTGAGGGTGTTACAGCGCGCGCCGTTTCAGGAGGAGTGTTGATTTTCCATGTAGCCATGATGGGCTTTCAAGATAAACCATATGGTGGAAACGGATTGGCTGATAACATTTTTTATGTATGGTGTATACATGTTTTAAGTCAGTAGCGCTTAGAAATATTAAGCTCGAGTCAGGACTTAAAATGTTTATATTTGATTAATATATATGACTTAATATTTTTTACAAACTTCGAGCAGCCTAAAACGACACTGCGGGCTACAGCTATTGAGAGCTGCTACAGCCCAAACAAGAACACGAATTCAAGCTACCCAAGTCGCCTGTGCCAACAAGACCATGTGGCGCCTGGCTGTGATTCTTCGCTTCCAAGCTACGCAAGCATTTTTGTCAAGCGACGAGTGCGAGAGCGTCAAGTGTGCGCTATTCGAGCAGGGGGGGGATGCTTACGTCAACGACGTTTCCAGTGTGAAAGCAACTGAGACAAGCGCTGCATGCTCGGCTCATCTCGAGCGGTAAGTAGACTGCATGTATGACCCTAAGTGCTAACTGCTCGACAATTGCTGATCAGGTGGGAGAAATGGAAGCTGAAGGGCGAAGCGATTAACAGACTTACGTCGACAGCCAGCAAGGAAGCGGACATTGCGCTGGTGATTTTAGATAGAAGTGTGGCTAACTTGCGCTTTTTTGCTCGCGGTAAACGCGGCGTCTTGTATGCCGGTGAAATGCGATCAGATAACAAACCTGTAGTGGCTAAACTGGCAGCGGATGCGACCTCCGTTCGCTCAGTGACGCAAGAAGCTCGTTGGCTTCGACTAATGAGCCGCATGACAATTGGACCTAAAGTGATTGATGCGGGGAATGGCTGGTTCCTGTGCGAGCGACTAGAAGGCGAAAATGTAATAGAGTTCCTCGGATTAGATAACAAGGTTGCTACTCCAACCAACGCTATGTTGATCATTCGTGAAATGTTGTGTCTGGTGCGTTCAGTCATGGCACTGCGGTAGCTAAGCACTTAACTTTCCTCTCAGTGTTTTGCCATGGACCTCATGAGGGTGAATAAAGAAGAGATGACACATCCTCTTCGTCATATCATCGTACACCGCTCACATGGGAAATGGCGATGCACATTCATTGACTTTGAAAGGTTCTCATCTACCAAGAAACCCAAGAACTCTAAACTGCGGGCCTGGCTAAAGTTACAATCTGTTGCTTGCTACTGGACAAAAAAGGAAGTAATTTAACTGAAAAATAAATCGGGAGCGCGATTGGTGTCGCTCTATCATATTTTGGTTTCGCTCTAGCGCGCCCCAGAAAATATCGCGATTATTCTTAATTAAGGTAATTAAGTATGGAAGTTGATTATGACTTTGGTCAGAAAGCCTTTTCATCGCATCGAGATTCATCTGTTTTTTTTACCGTGGCTTCAGCGCCAATACCAACTGTGGAAATGATTGTAAGGACGTTGCTTTATCAGTTCAGATTTATTAAGAGGCTTGGTTCTTCAGAATCTTCAAAGTGCATGCCTGCCGGGTGCGTTTTGCAAGCTCAGACATTATCTAAGCCGTTATGCCAAGTGGTACTTTAACTTTCTGGCGACTGGAAAAAGAATTGGGTGGCATCTCTGGGTGTTGTGTCGTCCAGACTAAATTTAATTTGATTCCATTCATCATGTTCCAGAAACGAGTTGTCGACGTGGCGTGCGAAATGGCTACTCTAGATCTTAGGCTCAGAAGATATCATATATCGCCTACTATTATGGAAATACAGTGCGCTTTTTTTGTTGTCATTAAGATTGTCTTCCAAAGCGACATCTTGTCTAAAGCGGCTAGATCGATGGAAGTCGCAGGGCGGCTTATGCTCTAAAAAATGTAATCACAAGATTAGCTAAACTTCAATCTCTATCCATGCTGGAGGAACAAATAAATTGTCGAAACTTCCATTACTCTGTTTTCAGCTTGGTTTTATTATTACACTACTATCCGTAGTGTCGTATATGTTGTTTCTGGTCAAAGGGACTGATTTTGAACGAGACCACCCGATAGAGACTACTTTATGAACATGTACACGTCATTATATCCGGATTTTTCTGAGCCGGTCCGAGTAGACAATCTACTATCCGTAGTGTCGTATATGTTGTTTCTGGTCCAAAGGGACTGATTTTGAACGAGACCACCCGATAGAGACTACTTAATGAACATGTACACGTCATTATATCCGGATTTTTCTGAGCCGGTCCGAGTAGACAATCTACCTATCGCAACGCTGTGGCGCTGTATACCTCGCATCATAACATGGAATCGTCCTGCCACCCACATCATCCATGTCTGTTTTGAGCTCCTGAAAAAGTCTGAATTCCAGCTGCAAACTGAATCCTTCTCGGAAAAAACTCTATCCCATACTGAAATCAAGTGACCGGACACGGGGCCCACCCGTCCGGCCCGACACATCCACTCCTTCCCACGATCGCACAGCTCGCCCGATCGCTGGCAATTGATTGTGATGGCTCTCGAGCCCAGTCATCGCTCGCGGCGACACCGCAGTCAAACGCGTGGGCAGTCACGCCCGCGCCACCAAGAATTTCGCTCGCCGTCCCGCGAACGCTCCCGACAACGTGGCCACAAAGAACCTGCGCCACGCTCCCGTTCACGCGGGCGTGTGGATCCAAGTGTACGTTCTCGAGAGAAAAGTAATCGAGACGCCCGGCAGCGCTCCAAGTCCCGACCGCCTGGTTCAAGTCGTGGAAATGCGGATGGGACTGGAAAAAATAGCGTCAAGCGGCCACGCATTCGGTTCAGCCTGCTTGAGATGGAAAGCGCAGCCGACACACTTACCGCAAAGGCCACGTGCGCTGGATTTCTTCGTAAACAGGCAGACAATGAACCGGGCGCTTGGAACGAGTACTACTTTGTGCTCAAGCCACTCACGTATCTCTTTTACTACAATTCAAAGGACGACAAGACCCCACGTGGAGTGATTGATCTTGAGTACTTGACAGACGTGAAACTGAATGCCGACTGTCTCCAGCGTGCCGTGGGAGGCGGAAACAATTGCTTTCGAGTATCGGGGAAATTACCGCGACCAAGTGCCGAGCAAGCTGCTGCAGGAGACTTCCCGAAGATGCGGCCGCTCTATCTGGATACCGACGATGACGAGGAAGCGGAGCAGTGGATGAGCGCGATTCGCAACCATCGCTTTAATCTAAAGAAGGATCAAAAGTATGCCGAGATCGTGCAGCAGTTGCGTGATGCCGAACGTCGGATTTTGCACTTTGAAGAAACGCAGCAGAGGGAGATGGAGACGAACCGGGCCTTACGCATTAAAGCAAAGACGCTGCTTCAGAAGATGCGGGCTGTCGATAGTGGGATCACTGACGAACTCCCCGAAGTGGAAATCGATCTGGACGAGAATGCGGATGACATGTTGGCCATGTTGGAGGGAATGGAGGACGTTTTGATAAACCTTCAAGCAAAGTTGGATCACCAGAAGCAGGAAATCAATCAGATGAAATCCGACAAGGCAGGAACCACAAGCACGCGTCGGGGCTTTACCCACGTGCTTCAACGTGCCGTTTCCAAGCGTGAAAATACGAGCATGATGGAGCTAGCAGAGAGCGACGAGGAAGAAGCGCTTGCTGCTATCAGGAGTAGGAGGCAACGGAAGCCACTCGACCAACGAACAATTCATGAGAAACCGAAGGGAAAACCAAAGGAAAATCCTCAGGAGAAAGGAAAACCAGACGAAAAACCTCAGGAAAAGCCCCCCAAAAAAGCGATCGTGAAACTTCGGGTGGAACATGTAGATAAGCCAAAGGAAAAAGTCAAAGAAGAGGTTGCAGCATCTCTAGACAATGTGTCGGATGTTCTTGCCATGTGGAAGGCAAAGAAGAAGAAAACCTCGTCTCCGACATCAATCGTAGACGATGAGGACGATGGTTCGAGGAGAAATAGAAATCCATGCTCAAGACGAGGCATGTCGAATGCACCGGAGACTGACTCGACTCGCAAACAAAAGACCCGAGGCAAGGACAGACTGTCCGAGGAAGACACGGCGTCAGTGGATTCGGCGGATGAGCGGGATGCTGGAGAAAAGTTGCCCCCTGGTTGGACAAGGCATGAAAGCCGGGGATACCCTGGCACGTATTATTATGCTCATGAAGATGGGCGGGTGAGCTGGGACGTGCCAACAGACGACTCTCTTCCGTCTGAGGATAGCGAAACGAATGTTAGCCATGATCTAGACACCGATCATGATGACCATGGCAAGCCCGATGAAGAGGATGTGAGTGATGAGTACGGTGGGTCCACTGTTCCTCATAGTGAGGAAGATGAGGCTGACAATACTACAAGTACAGAGTATCTAAGCGAGTACGAGTCGGATGAGGAGACGGCAGGCGGAACGACTTCAGCGGCGTACCGGAGACAGAAACCAAAGCCCAAGTCAGCGTGGGCGTTCAAACTGCCAAAGCTGCTACCAACCACGAACCAGCCGGTGCCAACTGAAGCCACCGCCTCTTCATCTCCTATCCGCCACGGCCCCAACCACCATGAGTTTTGATTGTCCAATATCTCTGACCCTCTCCCCTGTTTCTAAGACCTTAAGCAAATGCTGTAATGAAAGTTATCGGTCATTTTAATCCTTCTCGCATCAATGAAGTCAGCTAAAAATGAACAAAGTAGCACTTTAAACGTTAGCATTGATTGAGATCGTAGACTTCCGTCTTCCCGGATCGAGGTGTGTGGTATTCACCTCCTCTATCCTTTCTACGTCATTAAAGGGTGTCGCTGCTTCCGGGTTATCAAGTGCTCTGTTCCCCTGTTTTTTACAGCTTTCGGCGCTCCTCGGACGGAAATTTAATGTGATTCGAGCTCGAATACATCGCTAAAGGGATCGAAACTGCCGTCATAGTCACTAGAGCTAAGCCGGTATTGCGCTTCCAGTTCTTGGTCTTCGTCCACCAGCCGCCAGCGGGGGACCATGTGTACTTGGGGTAAGGATACTCGCTGCCGCCACTCATGGTGCTTTGTTCAAAATGGTTCAAATAAATCGTACATAATTGAATCTTTGGGTAGAAATGAGAAATTTACGCATGCCACAAATTGCTTGCTAGTATCCACTAGTGATCTCGGATACTTCAACTACCAGCCGCTCAGCATATTCATTTAAGTCTCGCTGCCCGGCATCACTCAAATAATTTTTGATTGCCCGGGCCAAACTCTGCACGATTCGTTCAGCCTTTCCGTTGGCGTTGGGACGATAGGCATGGTCGCACTCTGCCTATTCCCCAAGCTTCTGTTGAATGCGCAGAAGACATCCGACATGATTACCGGCACCCTGCCAAGTCGGATCACCTCACTTGCGACTATTCTTCGAAAAACGCGCTCCTCATAGCTCTGGATGTGCCGTGCGGGTGGACCCGGCTTTGGCAATCATCATCCTGGTGAACAGATCTGCACAGATCAAGAGCTTGGTGTGTCTGAGCAGCGGCTTGAGCAGTGTCCGGATAGTTAGCTATTGCAATAACCTGAAGCGGGTAGATTTCCTGTATATTTCCGGTGACTATCCTTTAATCTTCTGTAGGTCCTTCGTGGTTTCGCAGTCTAAGCCGCTGCCCAAATATCTATGGAGGCTCGATACTGTATGTAGCCGGTGCATGCACGCACGGTGCGGCTAGAGCACAGAGGAAGACTTTCCTAAAGCGGCGATGTGCCGCTACTTAGCCGATAAGCCTTTATAAAAGGGCTTAGTAAGAGAGAACTCTCTTACTCGGGGCCAAGATTCCACTTTGGTTTACCAGTTAGCACAAGCTAACGCATTAACACAAGGCTCCTTTAATAAGGGTGTAACTAAGGGAAGAACTTTTCTTACGCTACTACACTCACTGCGCGCGCGATCGGTCGAGGTCGTGCGTCCTGCAGTCTTTTGAGTGAAATGTAAACTGAATGATATTTAATGAGATAACCTCTAATATGCCCCTGTTTTCGCCCAAAAATTCTAAAATACCCCTCTTCTTAAAAAAATCCTAAAATGCCCCTGTTTTTTGCGGTGCCCTCCATTCGCTAATTTAAGGCGACTATTTAATGAAATAATCGCCATATACATGTAGTAGACAATATTATTTTAGTGAGGTAAAATTGCAGTGATAATAATATCGCAAAATTTTGACGATGCTAAGGCTAGTGCGCAACGGTATGCTGATTGTAAGCTTGGCAGCCTGACAAAGAAATCATTTTTGATATTAATTACGGTATTGGTTATTCCATGGTTCCTACGATTCCTGACGGCTCTATCATCTTCGTGGAGCGACTATCGCGATATTGGCGGAGATGGGAGCGTGGTGACCTCGTTCAGCTGCAATCGCCCACTCGATGCCAGGGTGCGACAATCACCAAGCGAATTCTGGCTCTGGTTGGTTTATTTTAATTATGTAAGGTGAAGTTTTTGCTATCTGATGATTACGCAATGCTGCAGGAGGGAGACGTGGTGGAACTGCAACCGCGTTTCGATCAGGAGCGAAGGCGGACAATCACCGTTCCAAAGGGTCATGTTTGGGTAGAAGGTGACAATGCAACGTGCTTTATAGACTCGAGACATTTGGGTGCTGTTCCTGTAGCCCTTTTAATTGGACGACCATATTTGATGGTACGTTTTGATGCTAAGGATGCTACACCAAAATGACTAACGTAATGATATGGGTCTTTGAACGAATATCTAATGCTTGCAAAGGAACTATTTTTTTATTCAGCGGGACTTCTTGTGGTTTGATGCTACCAAATGAGCATTCAGAGCTGTCAGTGTAATCAAGTTTTATTTACCTATTCTCACTCGTCGCAAGTAAATTACATTTTAGTGCATGTGGCACTTCTTATATATTTTCTAACATGAGATAACGTCTAATATGCCCCTGTAATACCGACATCCAAACTTAGAGATGATTGGCAAGCTAATGTTTCATTAAATAGTCGCCTTCAATTTAGCGATTGGAAAGCACCGCAAAAACAGGGGCATTTTAGGGTTTTTTTAGGAAGAGGGGTATTTTAGAATTTTTGGGCAAAAACAGGTGCATATTAGACGTTATCTCATATTTAATATGTAATTAGCCTAAATTAATTTAAACTAATCTAAACTATATGTAACCGGTGCGTATACACACGGTGCGGCTAGCGCACAGAGGAAGGCTTTCCTTAAAGCGGCGTTCGCCGCTACTTAGCCGATACGCCCTTATTAAGGGCTTAGTAGGAGAGAGCTCTCCTACTCGGGGCCAAGATTCCCGGGTTAGTTTACTCTAGCCTGTACTAGTGCCTTAACGGCAAGGCTCCCTTACAAAGGGTGTAGCTAAGGGGAGGGCTCCCCTTACGCTACGGCACTCACTACACGCACGACCGGTCGAGGTCGTGCGTCTGTACTACGGAGTGGAAAGTAAACTGAATATATATATAATATGTAATTATTTAAACTAATATAAACTATATGTAACACTAAGTAGAATTCCTAATTCATACCTAGCTAAAATGTAGTGTACACACCTGTGTACTGACACGTGGATGGCTGACACCACCACACCAAGGGCCCATGCCCTGATTGGTTAAAATAACCAAAGGCTCGAAACCTTTCAACCCGGCCAATACTGGCCTCAACCGTGGTGTACTCATGTACACCAACACTCAGTGTTATCCGAATGTAGTCCCGTTACATCCTCCCCCATCAAGACTATTGCTTACGCAATAATCAAAATTTTGTTGGAGAACTCCAACGCCAGATCTCCTGTCCATCCATATGTACACCTCTAGTGGTGCTATGGCGTCTCCTCTAGAAGAGGTAGACTACTCCGAAAACTCGGACGTCGATTCCTTTAGGGATAACTCCCCAATGGTGAGCCGCTCCGACAGCGACGAACGGCGTTGTCGGCTGCAGTTTACTTTCCTCACTCTAGCTCCTCCATCATATGTAGGGCCATCGGGCGACCTTTCGGGACGAAACCCCCGCCCGGGCCACTTCCAATATAAAATGGACGTGAAACGGAGAGAATATATCCGGTTTCTAACATCCTCGAAGCCGAACGCTTCGATCCTCACTCCACTGTCGAGACCCCCATCATCTTGCACAGAGTCTCCAGTCGCGTCTTGTCCAGCGGCTTGGTGAATGTGTCCGCTGAGTTCTCCTCACCTTTGACCATCACAAGCTCGATCAGTGAACGCTGGACCTGGTCGCGAACGTAGTACCATCGCAACTCGGTGTGTCGAGTGCGTCTCGAGTACGTAGGGTTTGCTCATGACGAGAGCAGCACTGTTGTCGATGTTGATCACCGGTCAGATCTTTGATCCAGGTATGATCTCCGACAGAATGTTGGCTTGAGCCATCGCCTCCATGCTCGCCTCGCAGGCCGCCACGTATTCGGCCTCAGCAGTAGACTGGGCAACAATGGGTTGGCGGCGAGACATCCACGAGACCGCTCCACCCGCGATCGTGAACACGAAGCCGCTCGTGCTCTTCCTGGTCTCACTGTCACTGCCCCAGTCACTATCGCAATATCCCACAAGATCAACTGCATCCTCCTTGTATCCTAGGGCATCGTTCTTATACCAAATCCCGTGCGTGCTGGTACCAGCCAGATACCAGAGGACTCTCTTTAGAGACCCTACATGCTTCACCGTCGGTCGCGAGATATATCGACTTATCTGGCCGAGCAGGAAAGATCTGGCCTGGTGCTCGTTGCTAGGTACATCAGCATACCCAGAGCACCACGGTAATCGAAACTAGTGTCCACAGCCTCGTCCATACCACTGGGTGTAAGTCGTGCATTCGTCTCCATTGGGTTTCCACACTTCTTTGCACCGTCATAATCAAACTTGTGCAGGATCTCTTGAGCATACTTCTGCTGACAAATAAACACACCGTGATCGTTCTGAACAATCTCCACACCGAGATATTCCGTCAGTAAGCCTTGATCGTTTAGACCATACTCGCGATCGAGATCCGCAAAGAGTTCACACTTAAACTGCTCATCGTTCGTCGCGCATACAACGTCGTCGACGTACACGAGAAAAAACATGATCGTCTCACCGTCGAAGAGGTAATATAGGTAGGGTTCGGTAGCACATCTCATAAATCCACGTTCAAGAATCCATCCGTTAATTTCATGTTCCATTCCCTTCCGGATTGTCGGAGGTCATACAGTTCCTTCTTCATATCGTAGACATACCCGGGCTCACTGCATGAGAATCCCTCGATGGAGTGGATGTATTGCTCAATCTCCAGAGTCGCATTCAGATAGGCTGTGTTGATGCCGCCGCCGTACAGACGGAGTCTTCTCTTCACTGAAATCCCGACTAAGTCGCGGAACGACATCCTCTCCACCGGAGAGAATGTTTCCATAAAGTCAATACCTGGTCTCTACCAGTTGCCGAGGGCGACGAGACGCGTCTTCAACCTGATTATGTACCCGTGGGCGTCCGTTTTCAGCGCATACACCCATGTCGTTCCGACAGTTCGTGATCCTTTGGGCTTCCGCTTCGCGTCAATTTCTACTAGAACACCTTTTTCTTTTAACGCGTCCATCTCCAGCCATTCTGCTTGTCGCCAGAAATCCGCATACTTGGAACGCATAGCTTCACGTCGGTTCTTTGGGATCCTAAGGTTCTTAGCGTTGATCGACTTTCCATTCTTTCCGATAATTCGTGTAGCCATATTAGCAAGTCGAACAAAGTCATCATATCTCGTCGGAGCACGGATCTTTGACCATTCACGAAGTCCCGTACGACGAACCTTCGTGTCGATACCAACTCTGTTCCTCTCCAATTCAGATGAGTTTTCGCTGCGAGCGACACGCTTGCGCAGTCCTGGTGGGAGCATCACAGTCTCAGGATGTTGTGACGAGCCGTAGCCGCTGCTGCGTGATGCTAACTCGCCCGAGTCCTCGGCAGTTGCTACTGCCTCACGCTGCTCGTCAGCTTTTTCTGTTACTGCTGCTTCTGTTGTCTCTTCGCCCCCCTCGGCCAAATCATCGACCGATAAGCCCGAGCGGTCAACAAGACGATCATTTCCCACAAATTCTGTCTCAGATCCATAGTGAGCAGACACGGATAGGTTGTCATCTTCCTCGACAGTAGAGAGCTCATGCTAACTTGGACTGAGGTCATCCTTGACGCCATGCACGTCCTCCGCATTGTCGTCGACCTGGTTCTCGTTGGATGAGTCGAGGACGACTGTGTTGACCTCAAATAGAACAGATGCAGTGACGCCGTCGTTGTCTCCTCTTCATCCCCAGCAGTGCTCATATAGTCATCTTGGCTGCGAGCCTTTGTGACCGTTAAAACCGCGTCATCAACATTCTCGGGTGGCTCGATTGATAGATGCAGCCACTCACCGACGCCACGATCGGCAGGATAAACATTGTGACGATCACCACACGTGATCTCCTCACGTACGCGAACTTCAGCAACGAACTTCACCGTGTTCTTACAGGGAATGTACACAAGACAGCCAACAGTGTCCTCTCGATATTCAAGTAGGAAAGCAATCACAGCATTTGAATCATTCTTGTACTTTTCCGATGAAAATGGAACTTGCACATACACGAGGCACCCAAATGGACTGATGTGGTGTATGCCCGGGACTACACTGAACATTCGCTGTTACGGAATCCCCTCGATTGCGTTGCAATAGATACGATTCTTAATGTACACGGCGTTCAGCAACGCGTAGATCCAGAATGACTTTGAAAATCCTGCTGAGTACATGCCATCCTTCATCATGGCCACGAGAGTCTGGTGTGTGCGTTCACACGCATTCAGGTGCGAACTTTTTCGGTCCCACTTTCACATGCTCGATGCCACGCGCCGGGTAACATGCAGCCATTTTTTTCACGAGTTAACTGACCTTGTCCGTGAGGATCTGGAGGACTGTGAACCGCGTGTTCTAGGCCATCTGAAACTCACGCTGTACGATCTTCTTGATGCCGCGACCAGCCTGTCGCTCCGACCATACCACGTATTTTTGGATGTGCTTGTTCACTGTTGCAGCAGACTTGTCCTTCAGTGGTCGCAGCCTCACGTAACGACTCGAAGCATCCATCAAAACGAGTACCGCCGTGTAATCCGTTCCATTGTTCTTTGGAGGAAACAATAGGTCTGCGAAGATCAGTTCGTTGGGTCCCGTCGGCTGAACATCATTCCTTTCACCTAGGCCTTTTCCACCATCAACTTCAGATACTGGTGGTTTGTGTGAATCAGGCGCTTGTGCCAATCATGCATAGTCGAAACACCATCGATCACTGTGTAGTTAGCAATGATACGGCCATCATGGCCTGGTGGAGACGCATGGCCCGATCCTTCAGCCTTGAACCTCCAAATGCCCTGCTCCACCACAGCACGGATCACGTCCTGGACGCTTATCCTCGCGATGAATGTGCATTTTTCTCGCTCAAAATAAATCTCGAACCCCTTTTCGATAGCCTGTTCCATGGAAAACAGCCCGCTGTCGGCATTCTCGACGTAGAGCACGTCGTCCACGAGCAATTCGATCTCCTTGTCACCCACTTTTGTGACAATTCGCACCGTACCGATGCCCGATGCCTTCGCGAGCATTTTCCGTGAAACTCCGTACACACTTGCACCGACACTATCCGGGTCAATATCTTCCATGTGGACAAAGAGGCTCTTGTCCCCAACAATGTGACTGTTTGACCCAGTGTCAAAAACCACCAAGACGTCCTGGCCGTGATCTCCACTGCACTGTCTTGATCTTACGGCGTCGATCACCGCCGGTGGAGACGACTCAACTGCCACACCAGTAGCAACCCCAGGGTCATCTTCAACGATCACGGTTGCTCCTGAGTCACCATCCTGATGCTCGCGCCGCATTCCGTCGTTGCACGTGAAGTTGGCGCGATGTTGACGCCTCCCTCCACTTCCATTGCCATTGCCTTTGTCCTTTCCCGGACAATAGTCCCGCAGTTGCCCCGGATTTTTGCACTTGTAGAAACTTTTCTTGGTCGTCTGACCATCATTCTGCAGGCCAGATTCGGCATTTACGCGGTATCCTCGACCAACGCCACCATTACCTTGCTGCTGTTGCTCGCGACCACCGTTATTTCCACCGCCACGTCGCCCGTTCCTCCCGGACATGTTTCCGCTGGCGTTGTGTCCACCGTTCCTTGGTCGTTTCGATTTTCGCTCAGCGGCTTGCTCGATAAGAGCCCGGAGGCCCTCAGGTTGCAATTGACCACCATTCCGGCCGTACTTAGTAACTCCTCGGAGTTGTTCAAATTCATATAGATACGGGAGCCCATTGAGCAACATCTCCTTCATGATGACGTCGTTGACAATGTAGTTGTAGCTTGCCAGTTCGGTAAGTAGTCGGAACATCTTAGTCAATTACGCTTCGACATCCTCCGTGGTCACACATCTTAGGAAACGCATCTCATCCGTCTTCGTCACGATGATGATTTAGCGGATAGTCGGATACGAGCGCTTCTTGTAGATCTCGCACGTCCTAGCCCCCCCATGTCCAATCCAGACTCGAGATGGTCGACCTGCTGGAACTTGTCCGTCGGTAATGTCGTCCCGATCAATCGCATGAGATCGTGAACTGCCTTCTGTCGAAGTCACGCCTGCCCTCCTCGCTGATGAGTTCCTCACGTGTGAGCTTCTGCAGAGCAATATCATCCAGGCCGTGCTCGCGCATGACCGTGAGCATGGTACACTTGTATTTCCTGAAGTCCTTGCCGTCCCAGTTGGCAAGCAGACCTTCGGTATTGATCTCTCTCGCATCCTTGTACTCGTTCGATCAGCCGCTTCTCGCGAGTGCTGATCGTCTGGCGTGGTTGTTGACCATGCGTCGGTGTCGTTGGAGGCGACGGCGGCAACGGGACTGTCGACATCTTTCACGACACTTTTGAGCTCGTAACCATGTTAGAAAAAAGCGTAAATGATGGCCACGTGGTAGAATAGGAACTGAATGTATTGGGAGCCAAGATCTCTTTCCTCTCTCTAGATACTCCATCATATGTAGGACCACCGGGCAACCTTTCGGGACGAGATCCCCGCCCGGGACACTTCCAATATAGAATGGACGTGAAACGGATTGAACATTTCCGTTTTCTAACATTACGCAATGCACTGTGCAAAGGGAAGTTACGTGAAGGTAACGCTGGTTCATAAATTTGAGTTAGTCTCTGTTAAAATGCAGCGCTGTATGAAGACATCAAGACATTTAAAGTTGGACATCTTCGCACAAGACTAAAAAATAGGTAAGGTATATTCAATTTTTGTGTATTTGTGTCAGACTATAATTTAGTTATAGTCAAATATATTACTTTTGCATTTTCTTTCTCTTTGCGACGAGGCGTTTTCTCTGACCGTTGATTCCTGGAATCACGCATCCTCGCTCATACAGTGTGCAAATTACCTGTCTACTTAGTATCACATTAGCGTGCAAGACTGTGGTTGTGAAGACTGATGGATTTCTTGTGGATACTACTGATTAATTGACTGATTCACGTGGAAGAACGATTGATTAAGTGGAAGTTTACGTTTGGAGTGAAGGCGCAGTAGACTATGTTGAATCTTACGTAATAAGTGGTTGATTATCGAATTATTAGCGTGGTAAAGCACATCGGTGGCGGATTAATAAATCAATAGTTTCTCGTTATTGGAGTTTGCTTTATTATAATTAACGGCGTCGGACGCTAGTACCACTAGCTTGAAATGCGCAAGACTCATAAGTGAATCCGAGACACATAAGATCGAACACATTAGCTATCGCCTATCGCCTGGCCTTATTATCAACTGCTAGAGAACACGTTAACGAGCGACTTTGACCACCGATTCAAAACAGGTCGATCGAAACAACCATCAAGCACACCAAGAGTTAAACTTTTTTTGCCTTCGATGTAGCGTCATTTTGCTCTATTCGTCAGTATCACAGAGAAATGAAAGGAGCAATGTTCCAATCAATAATATTAATACAAAAGAATCGAAAAGGGGATTTATTAGGATTTTTTAGGGAATTGATCTGGCCACACACCTCAAGTTGATTGGGCCACACACCCTAAGTTGATAGGGTCACACACACCATCCTTTTGTGTCAAAATGCGGAAAATATGAATAAGTTTTGGGCTTCAAAAATGAACCTTTAAATTAGGAACGAGTTGATCGGGCCACACACCTTTCCACGTATAACCCTTCTTCCTACCTACAGCTATTGTAAAACACAGAAATGTTTATTAGTTAAGTCAAACGGTGCACAAAGCACGAGCCTAACTACATGGAATCCGTGGGTGGGAGGCCAAGGACTCACGTCATAGCCAATCTGGCTCGTACAAAGTTGAGTTCATCACCGAAGGTGCTGAACGTGTCAGATCGACTTCTACATAATCGACTAGCGCATCCACCTCAACCAGTTGGAGACTACCAATGCAGCGAGAGCCAATGAATCGAGTCACTCGTGCCTTTGGTATCTGAACACTCTGTTCATGAAAATTGGTATATGGCATCATGTAGTCGACCATGAATGAAGGAAGGCTATCTGTACCGCTGATAAAGCTTGTACCATAATCGAAATGCAGCAGGCTGAGAGCTTTTATGGTAACCACTATAGTTGATGATGGCCTCCAAATCGCCCGATACGCAAGCAAAGGAGAAAATCCGGCATAGTCTAGATCCGTCAAATGAATTGTAGATCTATCACGTCAAGTACACATGTCACCTGCAAGCCTGCCGGGACCACTGCAAAGCGCATCCCTCGATCACTCCCTCGTGAATCGTACCTCGATGTCTGAACTACTGCTACACTACGTGATCTATTAACAATAAACATATAGAGTTCGCCTTAAATCTCTCCAGTAGCAAACGCCATGGTAACCCGAACGCGGCGAATCGATGCAATTCCCCACAACACCGGCTTGAAGTTCTGTACAGTTTTCCCCATGAAACTGTAAGCTTTGCTGCGGTATCTCTGCGCTTGAAGTGCAACTTCAAAGTTAAAACCAACTGGATTCGAGTAGATCTTTTTGTCTACCATGCGGGTTAATGCGAGTCCACCAGGTGCGTTGAAACTCAAGCCTTGTCGATGTGCCTTCCTTTCCCTTAGTTGAAGTCCATTTCTCAAACTCATCGTCACCGTGTCAGAACATTTTAACTCTTCAATACTTAGCCTCGATAGATAGTGCAGTTTGCAGTACCTCCAAGTTCTAATTCGTCTCAAATCTGCTGTTTCGACTTTAGCACTGGTGCCGATCTACAACGGCCTCTGGTGCATCCTCTTGTGGCGCACAAAATGCGCTGTCGCTTTCGGGATCATTAACGCAGTCATGTCGACAGACTCAATGGAAAAGGACTGCAAAGAAGGACATGAATGCAGATGGCCTTAGCGACGGTGGCACAGGCTTAATACATTTAGGATTCATCCTGTATTTAGTTCGTCTGCCATATGCTATAATTTTCAGTATTGGCCTAATATACCTTGGTAGGTCGTGACGAGACCCCTCCACTTTGCCTTTCTTGTGTACACGAGAAATGTCTGCACCTGGTATCGCAAAAAAGATCGAATAAGTGGAATGTCCAAATGCGGCAAATATGGATAAGTTTTGGGCTTCAAAAATTCCCAAAACTAATCCATATTTTCCGCATTTGGACATAAAGGGAGGGGTATATGGCCCTATCAACTTAGGGGGTGTGACCCGATCAATTCACTTTTTTTAAATACACACCTTTCTACGTTAAATTCACACCTTGTGAGCTGGAAGATAACGCTCAAAAACAGAGGGCCCCCCGCAAAATTGCACGCAAATTCAGTGGTTCCAACAGAAAGAGGCGGGGCTGTTACGTATGTGGAAGTGAGGGAAACCTAAAAAAACTGCCCGAAAACTGCCCACACAAAAGAAATGCAAGTAACCATGTCGAAAACAAGCCAAGAAAAGTGGTGAAGTCGATCGACAAAGGTGGTGTTGTCGACTCTTGAAACGAAACTAGATGGCCGGACGAAAGAATGTTTCAGCGGGATATCCGAAGAAAACTTATGGATTTTCGACAGTGGTACCTAGAGTCGAACGCGGATTTACGATACACGTTTGCCTTACCTGATGGTGGTACGCTTAATGCTACCAAGGTTTGAAGTATTATTATGAAAACGAAATTTTGAAATGCGAAGGTCATTAAGTTGGTTAAGGTGTACTATACACCTAAATTGGCAAAAAAAATGATATCGATGGGAAGATACGCTAGAAGGAGTGCACCATTGCGAATAATGGTCGCCAAAATAATATGGTTTTGATTGGTGAGATATTGTTTCGAATTGAAACTTTTGGTGCCGTGTTTGTGGCGGACTTGTCAAGTGTCAAGAAAGTGGAATTGTTTGCAAATTTTCGAATATGTTGTTGAACAACGTTGAAGAAAATAAGTCGGATAAATTTCACGAATGAAGTCTAAACTAATTCCATGTTGTAACAGGGTTACATTTGGTTATATTTAGGTATGTTGTGTATATAAGTACACTACGGTTGAGGTCAGTATTTGCCGGTCCGAAAGGTTTGGACCTATTAGTTATTTTAACCAATCAGGGCAGGACCCCTTGATGGAGGCGTGGCAGCCTGCCACGTGTTGGTACACAGGTGGTGTAGCCGGTGCGTATACGCACGGTGCAGCTAGCGCACAGAGGAAGACTTTTCCTTAAAGCGGCGTTCGCCGCTACTTAGCCGATACGCCCTTATAAAGGGCTTAGTAGGAGAGAGCTCTCCTACTCGGGGCCAAGATTCCCGGTTTGGTTTACTTAATAGCCTTAACGGCAAGGTTCCCTTACTAAGGGTGTAGCTAAAGGGAGGGCTCCCTTTACGCTACGGCACTCACTACACGCGCGAACGGTCGAGGTCGTGCGTCTGTAGATAATAGAGTGAAATGTAAACTGAATGTATATTTAATATATAATTAGCCTAAATTAATTTAAACTAATGTAAACTATATGTAATACTAAGTAGAACATACCAAATTCGTACCTAGATAAATGCAGTGTACACCACCTGTGTACCGACACGTGGATGGCTGACACGCCACCCCCATAGGCTCCTGCCCTGATTGGTTAAAATAACCGATGGTTCAAAACCCTTCGAACCGGTCAATAATGACCCCAACCGTAGTGTACTCACGTACACCACCAACTAAATGTGACTCGAATGTAACCCTATTACATCCTCCCCCATCAAGACTATTGCTTACGCAATAAACGAAATTTTGTTGGAGAACTCCAACTGCCAGAACTCTGGCTTACCACCATGAGCACCTTTAGTAGTGCTGAGGATTCTCCTCGCGAGGAAAACTATTCCGATAACTCGGATGGGGATGCCCTTGGGGATTTCTCCCCAAAGGCTGACTGCTCCGACAACGCCGAACGGCGATGTCGGCGGCCTAATCCTTTCCCCACACGCGGGGAAAATGCTCTAACTCGTGCTCAACTATTACCAACCTCGGATGACATTTCCGGATCGCCGAAGGCGATCACCACTAATGAGCTGGACGAAGATCAAGAGGCTCAAAATGTCACACAGGCATTACAGGCTGTCTTGCACGCCCCCATGCGCCCTCCACGGGTGGCATATCGTTTTGGAGGTCCTCGTGGCCTCCCAAAGTGGGCCAAGAATGAGGTAAAGAATGGTTTAGTTTTCTATACCCCTGGCCGCGCGGCTGTACAGCCGCAAAACATCACACGCCGGAATCAACTCCGGGAAAAACTGCTCACGCAGAAGCTGTTCACTGCTACCTCGTATCGAGAGCGCCTCGAGAAACAGGCACAGAGTGCCGTTGTTGGGAACCTCCGCGAGGTTCCCTTCGTTCTCCTGCAAGGAGAAGATGCCAAAGAGGCAGAGCAGAAGTTCCGCGCTTGGGCGGAGGGGAGTAACGTCTCCCCGAGTTTTTAAAGCTGTACAACAGCTTTTCCGAATGTGACGTTCGGATAGAGAGGGCATTGCGTTTGGAGTTTGTCAGAGCCAAAGCCATGGGGCAATTAGGTGCCCCTTATCACATGCGCTATGCTAGCTCCCGTGCCCTCACTTCTGTGCCGGAGCACAGTGCAGGTCCGCATCTGCCTCCGGAGAACTCCCAACTACTGGGAGTGAAGGGGCTTACCCCTCCCCTTTGATCGTTGACTCACAGAAGGATTCTCCCGCTCGAAAGCGTCAACGACGTCACGGCAATCCTGCCGCACGGGAGTCTCGAACTCCCACGAACTCTTTGAATGTGGATAACCCTTCCACTTCACCAAATACTGGGTTTGACCCCGATGATGGCGTCGCGCCATCAGACGCTCCACCCCGTCCTGCCGTACATTACGGCTAACCACCTTTTGCTTGTCTTGGCTTTCCGCCATGGCATCGCAAACGTGTCGTAAGACACTAAGGCGCGTCGATAAAAACTTATCGATGTGATTTCGCACAGATACAGGGCTGACATCGGGGAATCCTCCCCCCTCAATCCCTGGGCCACACACACGTGGCGTCAACGGAACCATCGGATTCACTAATCCGTTCACGTAAAACGCGGTAAACCCCGTAGATGCATGTACCGAATTGTTGATGGCAAATTCAAACATCCGAAGCATCTCACTCCAACTCTTTGGAGAATCCGGACATAAACTCCGGAGAATATCCTCCACAACGCTATTAACGCGTTCCGTCTGACCGTCCGTCTGCGGATGATCCGCAGTGGACATGAGGAGCTTGGTGCCTAGCACCTTAAACAACGCTCCCCAGAATTGTCCCCTAAAACGGGGATCCCGATTCGACACAACCGAATCGGGTAGACCATGCTGTCGAAAGACACGATCTAGGAACACTTTAGCTGTTCCTTGTCCATCTATGGACTCTGGCACCGCCGCCAGGTGAGCCATCTTGCTCAAACGGTCTACAAAGACCAATATGCCGGTGTTCCCGGCCTTATCCTTCGGAAAACCGAAGATAAAATCCATGCTAATGGATTTCCACACTCCGTTGGAACCGATAAGCTCGACAAAGGCGCAGCTAAACTTGCAGAGGGTTTAACCCTCTGACACGCCTCACAGGTGCGTATATACGCACCGACCCACTTGTACATATTGGGCCACCAATACAAAGCGCTTAAAGCGCTATAGGTCTTATCCCGACCTAAATGACCCCCGGTAGGGGCGTCATGTGCCTCAAAGAGGACTCTATACTTCAGTTCCTCATTATGAGGAACTACCACCCGCGGAGTGTCCTCCGCGCTCGTGCTATAATATAGCAACCCTTCACAGTACCTGTAACGGTGTAAACGAGCTTTAGCTCGACTCGACAGGGTTGGATCAGACGATCCAAGTCCCTTTCCACCCAACGCGCTAATAAGCACCGTACACTGTGGGTCTTTCTCATACGCTTGGCGTATGAGATCCACCACAGACGAGGTGACGAATGTCGCGTGAGCGAGCTCGTAATCTGGACGACGCGATAACGCGTCTGCAAGCACGTTCTGCTTGCCAGGTTTATACTTAACCTCAAAGTTGTACTCCGCAAAGAAGGAGAGCCAACGGGCCATCCGTTGCGAGAGATGAGGCGACTTTGTCGCTGTCCTTAAGGATGAGTGGTCAGTATAAACCACGAATGTCTTAGAGCCGTGTAGGTGAACCCTAAATTCGACAAGAGCATACTTCATTGCAAGTAGCTCCTTGTCATGAACGGGATAATTCCGTTCCGCAGCTTTAAGATGCCTCGACACAAACGCAATCACGCGTTCCCTTACTGCATCGTCTGCTTGTAACAAAGCACATCCGATTGCGAAATCGGAGGCGTCGAAGACGACACCAAATGGTTTCCCAGAATCTGGGAGAGCAAGAACGGGAGCTTTTAACAAGATCCCCTTAACCGCTCCAAAAGCGTTTTGGTGTTTGGTTTCCCAACACCAGTCAACATCCATCTTAAGAAGGTCGTCAATGGCTTCGCCATTTCAGCGTAGTTCTCGCTGTATTTGTGGAGATAATTGGCTAATCCAAGCCACTTCCGTAAATCTCTAAGATTTACAGGCGAAGGCCACTCCACAATGGCTTTCACCTTCGCGGGATCCACCCGCACTCCATCCTTACCGATGAAGCATCCGAGGAAAGGAATTTTCTCAGCACCAAAGATACATTTGGATGCGTTCGCATATAACTTATGCTCTCGCATACATTCGAGCACAGCTCGAAGGTGTACAAGGTGCGTCTGAACATCAGACGAGTCGTCTTCCTCACGACTATGAACGAATATATCGTCGAAGTACGTCTGAGCGTGCTTTATACGAGGGCGGAAGATTGTGTCACCAAGCGATTAAAAGTCGCTGGTCCATTCGAAATCCCCTGTGGTATAACAAGCCACATCCACAGCATGCCGCTAGGCGTGCTGACCGCTTTAAGCGGAATATAGGACGCTCGCATGATCACCCGATAATACCCGTCCACCAGATCTAAGGCACTGTACACATTACAACCCGCCATATTGTTCTGGAGGACATCCTTCCGAGGAATAGGAGTCTGCATGGGTACAGTAGCTGTATTCAGTTTGTTGTACGCATGCACAATGCGCCACTTTCCGTTAGGTTTACGAACACAAAAAGTGGGAGATGAGTGGGGAGACTTACTCTCCCGTACCATCCCTGCCTCTTCTTTCCCCTTGAAGAATGCGTCGATGACGTCGCATTGTTCCTTGGGGAGAGGCCACTGCCTAGTGACGCAGTATTTGGTTCCGGCAACCAAACCAATTTCATGTCGGACTCCCCGATCCGGTGGTAACCCCATCGGTGGGTTGTCACTAATGACATCACCAAATTTCCTTAGTAAGGAATGGTAAGGGTCCTCAGGATCCGCGAGGATCTTGAGACCGCTTCGGGCATTCAATGCCTGTTCGGTTTGCACCAAAACTGACTCGTCCATCGTGGAAGAGGAGTTCATCTACTCTTCCGGACGCAACACGACGACCTCGTCGATTTCACCTGCTCTCAAAGCAGTTCCAAACTCGTTGAACGACATCTCCTCCAACGACAACAGTTCGCCTACCCCAGGCAACCGTTCCAGGCTTACGCCTTCTGTGACAACACATGTCACACTATTAAGCATCCGATAGGACTGCTGACTACTGGCCTCGGGACTCATCCCGAGACCCAGATGGGGGGAGTCAATTGCCCCATCTATTGGAAGCGCCTCACGCCTATCCACAGAGGTCTCTACCTCTACCACCGGTGACTCGCCGGTATCACCTAAAACGGCGTAGTCGGAATCATTTACAACGTGCGAAAGAGACGAACTTCGGGTCTCTTCGCTTGGAAGCGCCTCGCTCTTAACCACAGGGGTCTCTACTCCTACCACTGGAGTTACCTCAGAGGAATCCACCTCTGCCAATGGAGACTCATCAGTCTCGCCTATAACGGCGTGGTCGGAATCAATTCCGACGTGCAAAAGAGACGAACTACGGGTCTCTTTGCTTGAAAGCGCCTCGCGCTTAACCACAGGGGTCTCTTCCTCTACCACTGGAGTCGCCGCAGAGGAATCCACCTCTGCCACTGGCAACTCACCAGTCTCACCATTCACTGCGTGGGGATTAACCTCCGAATCCCCCCTCGTTAAGGAACTATTCCTTAACGCCATTGGGAATGATCATTTCAGACATCCCAATCTCTGGCATCTCACGCCAGAATCGGTTTTGCGATAGAGCAAAGGTGGGTTCATGACTCGCCAATGCTTCACCCGACCGCGGGTGCGTTGAGCCAATGGACTTAGACTTCCAGTCTATCCATGGCTCGTGGCGTTCCAGCCACTTCATGCCCAGAATGCGGTCATACCTCGAGTCCAAATCCAGGACTAGGCAACGTTCTAAGCTGTCGAAGTCTGCAAACTTAACCTTAAGGTCAATCGAGACCTTGGGTACAGTAACCTGTACGACCGTCGCAATACGGACCGTGACAACGTCACGAGAACGTGCCTCTAGGGCCTCGGAATACAGCCGACTCTTCTCTACAGAAGCCCGTCTGACATAATTGTCAGACGCTCCATAGTCTATCAAGACTCTCCTAGGCTTATCAAAGCCTTTCACGTCCGCAAGGACTACCAGCAACCCTGGCTGGTACACCAACTCGGTGCTAGAAAGAACCGTTTCCCTCGGGGCTTTGTGCTGTCGTCCCCTACCCTGGGGCTTAACAGCACTGAGGGATCCCCCAGTAGGGCGCCCCGCACCTACTGGGAGCCGTCGTTTCCAGATGGCTTGGGCAAGGGCTTTTTCCCAACCGTTGGACCCTTAAAGCGAGTATCTCGCTGGGGGTTCCGCGGACATCTGTTCCGCAGATGATCCGTGCTCCCACAAAGGAAGCGTGTCAGCGGCCCATGCCGCTGAAACATTGCAAGGAGCTCTGCATCGAAGCCCTGTGAAAAAGAGTCAGAGTGACTCTTAGCGGAAGGTTTCTCTTCCGCTTCGACCTGACTCAGGTCCATGGGTTCCGGACCCACCTTAGAAACGAAAGTTCCTCTCGGCGTTGAACGCCATCTTGAACTCCTCCCCCAGGGATTGGGGTCGGCATCGGAACAATTCCGAACGTGCTGGCCCTTCTCTCAGGCCTCCCATGAAGACGGAGATGGACACATCGTCCTAATACGCTTTCGCGTACATCCCTGCCAACAGGGTCTTAATTTCTTGGATATATGTTTCCAAGTCCCTAGTGCCCTGACGGCACCTTAGAAATGACAGATGATTCTGGAAAACCAGATCAGGCGTTTCATACATGTCCATAAGTTTCTGCTTAAGGACCTCCCAGGTAGGGAACAAGTTCGTGACCGAATCCGAACACGTAAACGCCCATGAACGGGCTTTACCCGTAATATGGGTCAGTGCAAGTCCCACTTGCAAGTGATCAGCGATCACATTAGCTGTGGCGAAGACCGTTTCAACCTCTCGCAACCACACGTAAAGGTTATCACCTTTTTCCCTGGTGAAAAAAAAAATCCTTTATCTTAAAGGACAATGGGGGACGCACCCCCGTGGAACGACCTCCACCTAAACTCGCTTGATGGGCGATGAGGCTATTGATCCTTGCATTTACGGTCTCAAGGCCCTGCTCCACTAGTAGCTGCATACCCTCGTCACCCAGTAAGGATAACAGCCTTTTAAAGGCTTCCTGCTGGACGAGGGTCAACCTATCCCAATCGTCCTGATTCATCCTTTGCAGAGGATGCCTTATCTACCAACACAGGTGTTGGATTGACTACAAGTGCTACCAGATGTAGCCGGTGCGTATACGCACGGTGCGGCTAGCGCACAGAGGAAGACTTTTCCTTAAAGCGTCGTTCGCCGCTACTTAGCCGATACGCCCTTATAAAGGACTTAGTAGGAGAGAGCTCTCCTACTCGGGGCTATTCACGGTTTGGTTTACTTAATAGCATTAACGGCAAGGTTCCCTTACTAAGGGTGTAGCTAAAGGGAGGTATCCCTTTACGCTACGGCACTCACTACACGCGCGACCGGTCGAGGTCGTGCGTCTGTATATAATAGAGTGAAATGTAAACTGAATGTATATTTAATATATAATTAGCCTAAATTAATTTAAACTAATGTAAACTATATGTAATACTAAGTAGAACATACCAATTTCGTACCTAGCTAAAATGTAGTGTACACCACTTGTGTACCGACACGTGGATGGCTGACACGCCACCCCCAAGGGCTCCTGCCCTGATTGGTTAAAATAACCGATGGTTCAAAACCCTTCGAACCGGTCAATACTGACCCCAACCGTAGTGTACTCACGTACACCACCAACTAAATGTGACTGGAATGTAACCCTGTTACAAGTGTTGTACATTACATTTCGGCTAGGTACGAATTGAGTAAGCTCTACTTAGTATTACATATAGTTTACATTAGTTTAATTAAATTCTGCTAATTATATATTAAATATACATCAGTTTACATTTCACTCTAAAGACTGCTAGGCGCACGACCTCGACCGGTCGCGCGCGCAGTGGGTGTTGTAGTGAAAGTGAATACCTTTCCTTAACTACCCCCTTATCAAAAAAAGGATCCTTGTATCAAGGCTTTAGTTTATACTAACTTGTAAACCAAAGGAAGTCTTGGCTCCGAGTAAGAGAGCAATCTCTTACTAAGCCCTTCTATAAGGGCGTATCGGCTAAGTAGCAGCATATCGCCGCTTTAGGAATGTCTTCCTCTGTGCGCTAGCCTCACCGTGCGTATACGAACCGGCTACACATGTGCGCTTGGGTCATCTGCTATATGAAACAGTTGAAATACTGGCTAGATACCCCAAAACCGGCATTATGCTTACGGACTACAAAGAATCAAATTTGCTGACCTGTGCTGAAGGCAGAGCAACGCGCAAGAACAGCCGAAGCAAGATTCGGTTAGAAATGCGCCGATTGATCGCATCGGAAGAGTGATTTGCAGTGACTTCAAAGGTCGAATCACTCCCAGAGATCGACGTGGAATCCGTTTATAGTGGTCTTTGTGGATTATTTCTCAATTATGTGAGAATATTTGCCGCTAGAACGAAAGATAGAGCGAAAAAAATGTTTGAACACCTTTATCTCATGATTCCTGTACGAGTTCAAGCATCGTGTTCACGTTTTTAGAAACCGATAGTGGTGGAGAATATCGTAACGTGGATTTATTTTGTAAAGAGACTGGAATACGAAGGCAGATTACTGAAGCAGGAAATCCAGTCTCAAATGGTAAATCTGAGAGGATGAACCGAACTATTTTTAACATGGTCGGTGCATGATTTTTGGTTCTGGAGTGACGCTTATGTATTGGTCGGAGGCGGCTGAGTATGCGGCGTACATACTCAACCACACTCCAATAAGAGCGAACCAGGGGAGATAGTAAAAGGCCAGTCTTACTAATATTGACGTTTTTGGATCTCAATGTGTGGTATGGAGAGATCTACAGTAGAAGGCTCTCGCAAAGCAAGCTGAACATGCATTGATTTTGGAAAGAGCGACGAAACCTAGGGGTAAAGTTTTGTTGCTCAAGGACAGGTTAGTTACAGTCACAACGAATGTGACGGACAAAGAAATCGTCGACAAATATGCAAGCGATCAAATAACAAAGCCTTTGCAAAAGGGGGTTTGAAAAGAGAACTCTGGCTTCAAGCTAAGGCACGTGCTCGTGATAGTAAGATATTTTCGGAATACAAAGAAGAAATTATTTTGAATGGCGGAAAAGAAGTGAAAAATTATAAGCAAGCGGCGGCGCTTTAAGAACGAGAAAGAAGAAGGAACACACGCAGAAGTCTAGAGAGTTTCACAACGTTTGAAAGTTGTAACGGCTCAATTGATTGAAGTGCACTATATGTTTACGCAGTTCATAGTTCCCAACCATTGAAAAAAAATATCGAGAGCTGCAGTTCCGGATCCCAAAAGTTATAGTAAGGCACATGACAGTCTGAATAGAGATATGTGGACTGCTTCAGAGAGAGGTGAGTTGGAGTCTCTCGAAAAAACTAGAACATGGAAGCTCGTACACCACAAGCCGGACAAAGTACCTCTCCTGACAAAGTCGTTCTATAAGACTAAACTTAAGTCAGATGAAACGGTAGAGAGGTACAAGGCGCGTCTGGTTGCAAGGGGCGACAAACATGTTTACGGTGAAGACTATTTCTGTACGTTTTCTACGGTTATGGAGATAAATAGCGTCAAGCCTATTTTGATCTTGGCATAAATTTGAGATGTCGCTGCACGACATGGTGATGAACCCAGTGCATACCCCAAAGCCAAGACAGAAGAAGAGTTCGATACTGCTGAAAGTCTCCCAAGTAATGGTAATTAAGCAGGAGAAGTTTGAAATTTTTGGTATGACGTCCAAAAATGAGTTGACACTTCCACTAAAACGAAATCTTTACGGGTTCATACAAGCCGGGGGATTGTGGCACAGATGGTTTGAGCGAAACGTTAAAAAAATGGACTACAGGCAGTGTGTACCTGACACATGTATTTTCGTAAAAATAACGAGGCTGGAACTGTGTTGATTGGTGCCTATGTGGATGACCATTTGGTCGCGGGCATCAATGATGATTATTACGAATTTTTTATTCGATATGAAGGTTTTCTAATCGAAAGATCTCGGTAATGTCGGAAAGTCTTTAGGAATAAGAATCAGAGGAGGACCGAAGAGCGGTTATTTCATAGACCAAGAAGCGACGATTAACGGTGTGCTTAATGCACATAACCTTAGCAAAATGAATCCTGCCAAGACTCCGGTACTAAATTTGGAGGCATGAATGATTTTTGATAAGCGTTGCCGGTTAAGGCAATGCAAAACTTGCCCTGCGTGAAAAATATCAGTCTTTCGGTAAAGTCTTTTGTGGATCTCGCGGCGAACACATCCAGATATCTCGTTTGCTGTGCACCGCTCCACCCAACGAACGCATTCACCCACTTTGGGCGACTATAAGATTGCAAAAAGGGTGATTAAGTATTTGAAAGGGACAAGTGATTTATATTTAAAATTTGCACACGATGAACGGTTACTATTCCAGTATGAATTACGTGTTATAGTGTCGCCGATTTTGCGTCTGACAAACACGATTTCAAAAGTGTGAAAGAGATGATGATTTACGTGAATGGCATAGTGGTAAGCTGGCAGTGCAAAAAGAAACCGCCAGGGCATTATCGACGGCTAAAGCCGAATTTGTGGAAGCTTCAATGGGAGGAAGAGAATCTATTGGCTTGAAGAATTGTTGAATGAAATTGGAATTCGCTCGAAGACGCCACTGGTTTTGAAGATTGACAACCAGACGGCCATAAGATATGGGGAGAGTGAAAAAAGTGCTGGAAGCACAAAGCATATCGATTTGAAGCTCAAATTTTTGAAATATTACGCTAAAAAAGATGTTGTTTCGGCTACCCATGTGCCAAGTGTGGAAATGGTTACGGACCTACTCACATATGATTTGAGCGCGCAGCGTATGAAGGAATTGTGAGCGAAAATTGGCTTGAATCGATTGAGTTAGAGCTTCCGGTGTTGCAGCTTGCAATGTGGAAATTACATGAAAGCCATTTTGGAAGTCTTGGCTTAAGTGTCTTTTCAAGTAAATGAAACCCCAATGACTGAAATATTCATATGCATTTTTAAGTTAGGAGTGAAGTTTAACATTTTTGTATTGTTATATTTGAATTTTGTAACTTAATATACTTTAAGTTTTTATAAAGAAAGCTCAAGTCAAGACATCCACTGCGTGGCATCCGTCGCGCATTAGCCCTTTACTACGCAAGACCCTAGATGGTCGAATCTATAGGACCAGGTAGTATGAAACTCTGCTACAATTACAAGTTTTAACATGAACAGGAGTGTTGAAAATGTTTACTTGTCCATTTTGCGTAAGATCTCAAGATACTTGAGTCCTAGATGTCGATTTAAACGATGAAAATACCTAATTTGTCTAACATGAATTTTGTCGTTACCAAGTAACCGTTAGCGACGAATACAACACCCCAATACACTTCGTAGATAGTTAATGAAGATAACCAAATCAGGGACTTGTTCAATTCAATGTGTATTAAGAAGTGATTATATTTCCTAACATGTCAAAATCCATGAGACAATGTGTTGAAGCTAATTGCGATACTATATCAGTTATCTAACATCATTTATAGTAACCAATTTTAGTGCTTACAAAGGTCGAAATTGGCATTGCTAAAAATGAAAATTAGCGTGGTAAAGTGTTATAAAATACCGGTACAATGCATATTTTCAACAAGGAGGGGTGTAGTTAAATTATCCACTCCCATTATTTGGCAACGCGCGGCGCAACGACTGTTTTATATGGATTAAAATATAAAGACAAAAATCGTTATCCCAAATCACGTGGCTACCCTAAAACTTCAAATATTATGATCTCATATAACCATACCAAATTGGCCTTAAAAAGGTTCAAACAATCTCCGCAACTTCTTAGTCGCGTCCTATTTGTAACTTTATTACTAGAACGGTAACCAGAACTAAATCGATCATATTTGGATACACACGATCAAATTGCCGCAAATATCACACTTCGATACATATTTCTTACGTCATATTCCATCATTGTTTCCGTTGCCCTTGACAATTTTTATTTTATTATCTCGGACGTTAATTTCTTCTTCCAATAGTTCTACTGGTCAGTCATCTGGATATTGTTTCCGATTTTTCTCCAATGGTCGTTCATCACAATCCCATTTTAGACAATAAAGTCCCATGTTGTGGACCATAAACTCCAATGGATTCATATTTTCCAAGCAAAACTATCGTTCGAATGCGTTATCTGACATTATTCCCACTGATGTGACCAGATTTGCCTCCTTTGTAGATGCAATATGAGTAATAAATATTGTCGCTTCCACTTTTAGGGCCAGTGCCTGCAGAATCTTTTATGCTTCACAGTAACAATTTTTAGGTTATTGCTTTGCTTACTGTCAATGTTGGATCTGTTTTTCATGGGTGCTCACCTTTTTTTGCGTAAGGAAGCGAGTAATATTAGTAGAAAGAAATGTAAACTTGTTTCTAATAGTTAAGATTATATTAATAGTCCTCACAGTTAAAGAGTAATGTATTTGGACGATTTAAATTTACTAACTATAGATAGATCTAACAAACATTCAAATATTTTGCAACTTGGCTGATTCAATTATGAAATTAAATCCCTTCTGGATAAAGTAAAGTGAACAAAATCTAATTACAAATGGATTATAGGAATTTAGAATCCAAAAATTGCCTTTTGGAACAGTTTAATCTTGTTCAATTGAGAACAATGATAAGTCAACATAAGATGGAGTTCCATTACATCACCCGGTTAGCCGATATTATTAGTGGCCATTCAAAGTAGCACTTTTGGACATGGGAATTTCCCAAATTGACACAACATAACACTCTTTCTGTTTTCAGCACAAGCGACAAGAACGACAATGACTCAGATACAACCTCCGAATGTCTTTAGCGGCTTACGCTACCGCGCGACCTGAGAGCCCGGTCGCCACACAGATGCTGCAGAAGCATCTTCAACTATTGAGTTAGGGGACAATGCACCCCTGCTACAGATGTTGCTAATCCAACATCCAGCATATTATGATCTACTCGTAAGCAGATCGAGAAAATATTTGATGACGGTTTTGACATAGAGCCTTTCAAATACAGTGATAGTTATGTCGAGTCCGAAGATGAACTTGCTAAGTAGTTTCTTAAATACTCTGCTACTTCTAAGCATGAACGGAGTCTGAGTGAAAATTCTGCGCCAAGTATTTGGTTCACCTAGTGCTACCCTGCGAAAAGAAAGCAACCCCATTTACTTCTTTGAATGATTAACCACATGTTCTCCAATCGATGATTCGTGCGGAACCGCGTGCTTGTACAAAGTGGGTTATTTGACCCCTGCACGGACTCTAGCACCGGAAGTGGGGGTAATCACAACCCCAACCATAGACATACATCATTCTATATCAACGTGTGACGACCTTCTTGACCATAAATTTGACCCAAGTACCAATGATTCGCATTGTTACTTTATTGACATATTCTTCCAGCCTCGTATTTGGAGTGCCGGAAGTCATCACGGAAGAATAGGGAAAGTAAAAAAATTTCCATGTCAATCACGGATTGCTTTTTTATGGGCAAGGTTTGCACTAATCTTTCGGAGTAAAAAAAAGTCCAGATGATTTGTGCAAATGTTTCCCAAACGCTACTTGAAGCGTCTGTGGTGGAGTTAAGTTCGAAATCGAAAACATTAGCATCGATAACCTGACTACCACCATCGCGCCCAGCCTTCCAACTTTCGGAGGGGGTACTCCGCGGACCACCACTCGAGATCTGGTCCGATCGTCCGCTGCAAGCAGACGACCGGTCTTCATCAGAACCCACTTGGTCCGATTGTTTAGTGTCCATCTCACCTTGTGTAACCGATGGAATGGGCTAGTTACACACTCGGTGGATCGGGATCGCAGATTGGATCGAAGCAGTCTTGAATATAGAAGACCGATCTGGGTAGGTATCTCTGGGGCGGAACTCTTCACCCCAGACACAAACAGACCAAAAACACTTCCAAGAGATAACTTCTAATAGGTCGATCGTCCAAACGATCAAGACCTGACCAATACGAAATAATAGAGGGTAGACCGACCGTTCCGGTCTAGCCCCTGACCAATACGAAATAAGACCAAACCGGTCTAGTTTCCAACCAATATTAAAACAAGCCAATATGTCCGCGTAAAGACCCAGTATGCTCGTGAAACTCCACAAACGATATCTCCACGCCAAGACCAATCCAGTGAATAGCACGTTCCAAACGTACTTGAGTTGAGGTGTTGAGATCGCCAAATCGTACTCCCGTCGAGGGACTTCCGGTGAGCCAAAGTGCGCGTGCGGCGCGTCCAGACCGGGTATAATGGGAGAGAGGGGATAATTCGACCCTCTGCCCCAAACACTCCGCGGCGGGCGGAGGCGACTAGTGTACGAAAAGGGAAGAACGGCGACCCCTAGCTGTGGTGTGAACCAAGACCAGAAGAGGTTTCAGCCACTTATCCAAAAGCTAAAAGATTTCCTTACTTAAAGGTATAACCTCTGTCCTAAAAGGTAAAACCACAACTAAAATACTACTACCCCATAGTCCCTAAATGTACCCCCACAAAAATATGTAAAATACCCAAAGTCGGGTGACTCACCAAAACTTGCGTTCTTGACACTTCTTGAGTCTGATAGGCTGAAAAGCCCCCCTTGTTTAAACCAATCCGAAATTATACCAAATGCCTTGACGAAACTTGACCAGAAGTGTGCCAAATTTTGGGCACGCTTCTCCACACGTCTACTTGAAGGAAAGTGGAATTATTCCACTATGCCTGTGTTAAAGAAATAATTCTTTGAGCATTTTTGTAACGGGGTTACATTCTGATTACATTGAGTGTTGGTGTACATGAGTACACCACGGTTGAGGTCAGTATTTGCCGGTTTGAAAGGTTTCGAACCTTTTCTTATTTTAACCAATCAGGGCAGGGGCCGTTGGTGTGGTGGTGTGTCAGCCATCCACGTGTCAGTACACAGGTGTGTACACTACATTTTTGCTAGGTACGAATTAGGAATATTCTACTTAGTATTACATATAGTTTATATTAGTTTAAATTAATTTAGGCTAATTACATATTAAATATATTCAGTTTACATTTCACTCTATTTTGCGGACGTGCGACCTCGACCGGTCGCGCGCGCAGTGAGTGTCGTAGGTAAGAGGGAGTCCTCCCTTTACTTACATCCCGTAAACGGAATACAGCCGTTAAGGCTAAGTCGTAAACTAATCCGGGAATCATGGCTCCGAGTAGGAGAACTCTCCTACTAAGCCCTTTACAAGGGAGTATCGGCTAAGTAGCGGTAGCTACCGCTTTAAGGAAGAGTCTTCCTCTGTGCGCTAGCCGCACCGTGCGTATACGCACCGGCTACATCTGGTAGCACTTGTAGTAAATCCAACACCTGTGTTGGCAGACTGGGCATCCTCTGCAAAGGATGAATCAGGACGATTGGGATAGTTTGACCCTCGTCCAGCAGGAAGCCTTTAAAAGGCTGTTACCCTTAACGGGGGAAGAAGGCATGAAGCTCCTAGTGGAGCAGGGCCTTGAGACCGTAAAGGCAAGGGTAAATGCCCTCATCGCTTATGAGGCGAGTTGTAATGGAGGTCATTCCACGAGGGTGCGCCCTCCCTTATCGTTTAAGATAAAGGAGTTCACCGGAGAGAAGGGTGACAACCTTTACGTGTGGTTGCGAGAGGTCGAAACGGCCTTCGCCACAGCGAACATGACCGCTGATCACTTGAAAGTGGGACTTTCATTGACCCATATTACGGGCAAAGCCCGTACATGGGCGTTTACATGCTCGGAGTCACTCAAGGACGTGTTCCCAATATGGAAGGTCCTTAAATAGAAGCTCATGGACATGTACGCAACGACTGATCTGGTTTTCCAGAATCAACTGGCGTTCCTGGGGTGCCGACAGGGCACTAGAGACCTGGAGACATATATCCAGGAACTTAAGACCCTGTTGGCAGGGATGTACGCGAAAGCGTATTCGGACGATGTGTCCATCCCCGTCTTCATGGGAGTCCTCAGAGAAGGGCCAGCACGTTCGGAATTGTTCCGATGCCGACCCCAATCACTGGGGGAGGCGTTCAAGATGGAACGCCGAGAGGAACTTCCGTTCCTCTAAGGTGGGTCCCGAGCCCATGGACCTGAGTCAGGTCGAAGCGGAGGAGAAACCTCCCGCTAAGAGTCACTCTGACTCTTTTTAACAGAGCTTCGAGGCAGAGCTCTTAGCTATGTTGCAGCGGCATGGGCCGCTGAGATGCTTCCTGTGTGGGAGCACGGATCATCTGACGAACAGATGTCCGAAAAATCCCCAGCGAGACACTCGCTACAAGGGACCAAGGGTGGGGAAAAAGCCCTTGTACAAGCCGTCGGGAAACGGCGGCTCCCAGTAGGTGCGGGGCGCCCTACTGGGGGACCCCTCAGTGCTGTTAAGCCCCAGGGTAGGGGACGACAGCACAAAGCCCCGAGGGAAGCGGTGTTTTCTAGCACCGAGTTAGTGTACCAGCCAGGTTTGCTGGTATTCCTTGCGGACATGAAAGGCTTTGATAAGCCTTGGAGAGTCTTGATAGACTCTGGAGCGTCTGAATACTATGTCAGACGGGCTTCTGTTGTGAAGAGTCGGCTGTATGCCGAGTCCCTAGAGGCACGTTCTCGTGACGTTGTCACGGTCCGTCTTGCGACGGGCGTACAGGTTTCTGTATTCAAGGTCTCGATTGACCTTAAGCTGAATTTTGCAGACTTCGACAGCTTAGCGTTGCCTAGTCCTGGATTTGGACTCGAGGTATGACCTCATTCTGGGCATGAAGTGGCTGGAACGCCACGAGCCATGGATAGACTGGAAGTCTAAGTCCATTGGCTCAACGCACCCGCGGTCGGGTGAAGCATTGGCGAGTCATGAACCCACCTTTGCTCGATCGCAAAAGCGATTCTGGCGTGAGATGCCAGAGATTGGGATGTCTGAAATGATCATTCCCAATGGCGTTAAGGAAGAGTTCCTTAACGAGGGGGATTCGGCGGTTAATCCCCACGCCGTTAACGGCGAGACTGGTGAGTTGCCAGTGGCAGAGGTGGATTCCTCTGAGAGTAAGCGCGAGGCGCTTAGAGAAGAGACCCGAAGTTTGTCTCTTCTACAGGTCGGAATTGATTCCGACCACGCCGTTATAGGCGAGACTGGCAAGTCGCCATTGAAAGAGGTGGATTCCTCTGAGACGACTCCAGTGGTATGGGTAGAGACCCCTGTGGTTAAGCGCGAGGCGCTTCCAAGCGAAGAGACCCGAAGTTTGTCTCTTTCGCACGTCGGAAATGATTCCGACTACGCATATATAGGTGAGACCGGCGAGTCACCCGTGGAAGAGGTAGATACTTCTGTGGATAGGCGCGTGGCGCTTCCAATAGATGGGGAAATCGACTCCCCCCATCTGGGTCTCGGGATGAGTCCCGAGGCCAGTAGTCAGCAGTCCTAAAGGATGCTGAATAGTGTGACAGGTGTTGTCACAGAAGGCGTAAGCCTGGAACGGTTGCCTGGGGTAGTCGAACTGTTGTCGTTGGAGGAGATGTCCTTCAACGAGTTTGAGACTGCTTTGAAAGCAGATGAAATCGACGAGGTCGTCGTGTTGCGTCCGGAAGAGGAGTTGAACTCCTCATCCACGATGGAAGAGTCAGTTTTGGTGAAAACCAAACAGGCATTAAATGCCCGAAGCGGACTCAAGATCCTCGCGAATCCTGAGGACCCTTACCATTCCTTACTAAAGTAATTTGGAGATGACATTAGTGACAACCCGCCGATGGGGTTACCACCGGATCGCTGAGTCCGACATGAAATTGATTTGGTTCCCGGAACCAAATACTGCGTCACTAGGCAGTGGCCTCTCCCCAAGGAACAATGCGACGTCATCGACGCATTCTTCAAGGGGAAAGAAGAGGCAGGGATGGTACGGGAAAGTAAGTCTCCCCACTCATCTCCCACTTTTTGTGTTCGTAAACCGAACGGAAAGTGGCGCATTGTGCATGCGTATAACAAGCTGAATTCAGCTACTGTACCCATGCAGACTCCGATTCCTCGGAAGGATGTCCTCCAGAACAATATGGCGGGCTGTACTGTGTACAGTGCCTTAGATCTGGTGGACGGGTATTATCAGGTGCTCATGCGAGCATCCGATATTCCGCTTACAGCGGTCAGCACGCCTAGTGGCATGCTGTGGTAGTGGCTTGTTATGCCACAGGGGCTTTCAAATGCACCAGCGACTTTTAATCGCTTGGTGACACAACTCTTCCGCCCCCATAGGAAGTACGCACAGACGTACTTCGACGATATATTCGTCCATATTCGTGCGGAAGGCGACTCGTTTGATGCTCAGACGCATCTGATACACCTTCGAGCAGTGCTCGAATGTATGCGAGAGCATAAGTTATATGCAAACGCATCCAAGTGTATCTTTGGTGCCGAGAAAATCTCTTTCCTCGGATGATTCATCGGTAAGGATGGAGTGTGGGCGCATCCCGCGAAGGTGAAATCCATTGTGGAGTGGCCTTCGCCTGTAAATCTTAGGGATTTACGGATGTGGCTTGGATTAGCCAATTATCTCCGCAAGTACAGGGAGAACTACGCTGAAATGGCGAAGCCATTGACCGACCTTCTCAAGAAGGATGTTGATTGGTGTTGGGAAACTGAACACCAAAACGCTTTTGAAGCGGTAAAGGGGAGCTTGTTAAAATCTCCCGTTCTTGCTCTACCAGATTCTGGGAAACCATTTAGTGTCGTCTGCGACGCCTCCGATTTTGCAATCGGTTGTTCTTTGTTACAAGCAGACGATGAAGGAAGGGAACGCGTAATTGCGTTTGAGTCGAGGCAGCTTAACGCTTCGGAACGGAATTATCGCGTTCATGACAAGGAGCTACTTGCAATGAAGTATGCTCTAGTCAAATTTAGGGTTCACCTACTCGGCTCAAAGCCGTTCGTGGTTTACACTGACCACGCGTCCTTACGGACAGCGACAAAGTCGCCTCATCTCTCGCAACGGATGGCCCGTTGGCTCTCCTTCTTTGCGGAGTACAACTTTGAGGTTAAGTATAAACCTGGCAAGCAGAACGTGCTTGCGGACGCGTTATCGCGTCGTCCCGATTATGAGCTCCCTCACGCGACATTCGTCACCACGTCTGTGGTGGATCTCATACGCCAAGCGTATGAGAAAGACCCACAATGTACGGCGCTTATCAGCGCGTTAGGTGAAAAGGGTCTTGGCTCGTCTGATCCAACCCTGTCAAGTCGAGCTAAAGCTCGTTTACACCGTTACAGGTACTGTGACGGTCTTCTATATTATAGAACGAGCGCGGAGGACACTCCGCGGGTGGTAGTTCCTCATGATGAGGAACTGAAATATAGAGTCCTCTTTGAGGCACATGACGCCCCTACCGGGGGTTATTTAGGTCGGGATAAGACCTACAGCGCTTTAAGCGCTTTGTATTGGTGGCCCAATATGTACAAGTGGGTCGGTGCGTATATACGCACCTGTGAGACGTGTCAGAGGGTTAAACCCTCTGCAAGTTCAGCTACGGCTTTGGCGAGCTTATCGGCTCCAACGGAGTGTTGGAAATCCATTAACATGGATTTTATCTTCGGTTTTCCGAAGGATAAGGCCGGGAACACCGGCATATTGGTCTTTGTAGACCGATTGAGCAAGATGGCTCACCTGGCAGCGGTGCCAGAGTCCATAGATGGACAAGGAACAGCGAAAATGTTCCTAGATCGTGTCTTTCGACAGCATGTTCTACCCGATTCCTTTGTGTCGGATCGGGATCCCCGTTTTACGGGACAATTATGGGGAGCGTTGTTTAAGGTGCTAGGCACCAAGCTCCTCATGTCCACTGCGGATCATCCGCAGACGGACGGTCAGACGGAACGCGTTAATCGCGTTGTGGAGGATATTCTCCGGAGTTTATGTCCTGATTCTCCAAAGAGTTGGAGTGAGATGCTTCGGATGGTTGAATTTGCCATCAACAATTCGGTACATGCATCTACGGGGTTTACCGCGTTTTACGTGAACGGATTGGTGAATCCGAGGGTTCCGGTGACGCCAGGTGTGTGTGGCCCAGGGCTTGAGGGGGGGAGGATTCCCCGATGTCAGCCCTGTATCTGTGCGAAAGCACATCGATAAGTTTTTATCGACGCGCCATAGTGTCTTACGACACGTCTGCTATGCCATGGCGGAAATCCAAGACAAGCAGACGGAGCAAGCTGACCGCAAGGGGCGGCGTAACAAAAGGGTGTACAAAGTGGGACAAATTGTTTTATTAAACGCTAAAAATATTCCTACACATGAAGTTTCAAATGTGTTGCGTAATAAACTGTGCCCCCGGTTTGTGGGACCCTTTAAGGTACTAGCCCGAAAGGGATTATCGTATACCTTGGACATCCCGAAGGTGATGCATACGCATCCAACCTTTTATGTCGGTTTGCTTAAGCCATACCAGGACCCGGAGGAGGGTGGAAAGGCGGATAGCCGTAAGGCACCGCAGGGCGAAGTAAGACCGAAAGGGCTAAAATGCGACCACGAAGCTCCGCAACGGTCGTCTCGAGAGAGGCAAGCCTCCTCTCGAAGCAATCAGTGGCATCCCGCTCATCGCGGATCCCCTCGTGGAGATCATGGATGCGAAGGCTGTGTCTATCACAGCGCTCGCGAATCTCACGTCGCAATTGCGTGACCTCCTCCTCCAATGCTCGATGCGGAGAGTACTCCACACATTCATGTGGAGCGGCTGATGACGCGACGCCATCATCGGGGTCATACCCAGTATCTGGTAAAGTGGAAGGGTTATCCACACTCACAGAGTTCGTGGGAGTTCGAGACTCCCCTACGGCAGGATTTCCGCGACGTCGTTGACGCTTTTGAGAGGGAGAATCCCGCTGTAGGTCAACGACCAGAGGGGCATGAGAAGCCCCTTCACTCCCGATAAGTGGGAGTTCGCCGGAGGCAGATGTGGCGATCACACTGTCTTCGGACACCATGGTGGAGACAAGGGCGCTGGAGTAACGCGTGCGATACGGAGCACGTAGTTGCTCCATCGCTTTGGCTTTGGCAAATGTCAGGCTAAACACCCTCTCCACCCAAATGTCTCGACGGGAATAGCTGTCGTGCAACTCATCGAAGCTGGGGAGAAGCTTCTCCCCTTCCGCCCAAGCGCGGAACTTCTTCTCTGCATCATCGGCACTTTCTCCCGGAGAAAGAACGAAAGGAACCTCGCGGAGGTTCTCAACAGGGGAAACCTGTGCCTGCCTGTCTAAGTGCTCTCGGTAAGAGACGCTAGTGAACTGCTTTTGTGTAAGCAGTTGTTGCCGTAGTTTCTCACGGCGTTCGCGTTGATACGGCTGTTCAGCCGCGGGGCCAGGGGTATAGGACGCTAAACTAGTCCTTACCAAACGCCTGGCACACCTTGGAAGGTCACGAGGACCATCAAAATTATAAGCCGCCCTTTACGGGCGTTTTGGGGCGCGTAACGCAGCCCTTAGTGCCTGTGCGGCAAGTTGGGTGTCTTGAGCTGCGTCCAGCTCATTAGTGATGATCGTCTTTGGCGATTCGGATGTATCATCTGATATGGGCAGGGGTGCCGCACTGGTTAGTGCATTTTCCTCACGTGTGGGGAATGGATTAGGCTGCCGACAACGCCGTTCGGCGCTGTCGTAGCGGCTCACCATTGGGGAGGTATCCCCAAAGGCATCCACATCCGAGTTTTCGGAGTAGTCTACCTCTTCTAGAGGATACGCCATAGCACCACTGAAGGTGTACATATGCAGGACCAGAGGAACTGGCGTTGGAGTTCTCCAACAAGATTTGATTATTGCGTAAGCAATAGTCTTGATGGGGGAGGATGTAACGGGGTTACATTCGGGTTGCATTGAGTGTTGGTGTACATGAGTACACCACGGTTGAGGTCAGTATTGGCCTGTTTGATAGGTTTCGAACATTTTCTTATTTTAACCAATCAGGGCAGGGGCCCTTGGTGTGGTGGTGTGTCAGCCATCCACGTGTCAGTACACAGGTGTGTACACTACATTTTTGCTAGGTACGAATTAGGAATATTCTACTTAGTATTACATATAGTTTATATTAGTTTAAATTAATTTAGGCTAATTACATATTAAATATATTCAGTTTACATTTAACTCTATTTTGCGGACGTGCGACCTCGACCGGTCGCGCGCGCAGTGAGTGTCGTAGGTAAGAGGGAGTCCTCCCTTTACTTACATCCCGTAAACGGAATACAGCCGTTAAGGCTAAGTCGTAAACTAATCCGGGAATCATGGCCCCGAGTAGGAGAACTCTCCTACTAAGCCCTTTATAAGGGCGTATCGGCTAAGTAGCGGTAGCTACCGCTTTAAGGAAGAGTCTTCCTCTGTGCGCTAGCCGCACCGTGCGTATACGCACCGGCTACATGTTTCCCCACATTTAGATGTCCCCTTTATCCAAGCGGCGCACCACACATCACCGAAAAAGAAATACGTGGGTACTGCGGTTAAGCAGTATCCGACCGCATGGCACCGTGTATTGGTGTGCTTGACACGAAGAGCCGTAGTGCTACGGAAAGCACTAATTTTTTTAGGCCTGCAGCTCGAACTCTTCCATAAGTTCTGGGGCGTCCGCTAACGTTGTATATCCGGGTCGCTCACAAGGGTCAAACTTTTGGGGATGACCAAATCAGCGTAAGGGGCTGCCCACAGCCGGCTCAGCTTGAGCGCTTTGCAACCACGCGCTCAAAAATGTAGCAAGTATTCCTTTGACTATCAAGAAGAGGGGGACGTGGCAGGGAATTTACGCTGCTGTCAGTATTCAGAAACACGAGAAGCGGCTTCTCGACCTTGAGAAGGGTCAATTCGACCTACGTGTTTTTTTCTCTGGTGCCGATTTCTTCTCAATAGACAAGTCCCTTTCTTCTCTTCTTGATGAAAAACGAGATTTGTTGAAGGCAAATGTTGCCCTTCAACCGAAATTTGTTTGGCAACGGCGGACTATGAGTGTCGGCAGGATTATCATGACAAGTTAAAGTCGGATTATTTTTCACTTCCGGTCGATGTGTCTTGTCCCAACATTTGTCGCGGGGACTTGGATCGCCTCGGGGTGATCCAAAGAGTAGCTTTGAGGCGCCCAAAATAAATTGCCAGGGGGTGATCCAAAGAGTAGCTTTGAGGCTCTTAACATAAATTTCAGGCACAGGCGCATTGGTGTGGGAAAATGTGTGGGCATTGCCACTAACACTTTGGACCTTACAGCCCATGATTTGGGGCAGGAACCTCCGCTTCCATGTCTAGACAAATTAGTAGTCGATTACACGACTAATTTACCTTATTTGAACTAACTTATGTTTTTTGTCACTTATCTGCATTCTACTTCCGGGTATTAAAAGTGGAAGCTAGTATGGCGTACAAAGCTTCACGCATAATACAAAATTTGTCTACTTCTTCATTAGCAATAGATGTATCGTTTACTTCATCTGCCCTTTCTGCAGCAGATGCGTATTTGAGCTAATAATTTCGGCATTAATTTTAACTTTTTTATGATTGATTGTTTTGCTTGAAAAATTGTTTTTGCTAATTTTAATCTTACTAAATTAATATCTATACTTTTAAAAATAAAATTATCTTAACAAATGGTGCTTCTTTAAAAATAACATCTATTAAATATTTTAAAAAATATCAAATAACTATAAAGATTTTTCAATAAAAACATATTAAAAATATAAATAAAAAAATTAAATTGCCGTAAAATTATTGCTTTTTATCAGGAAGCGACGTTATAGGGCACGGCGTGGTAGCCTCATAAACGCCAGCAGAAGTGGAGGTATTTTATGATATACCATGATCAGTGGGGTCCGGACGCGAAGTGAATGGGCACGGCGTCGTGGCCTCATAAGTGCCAGAAAAAGTGAAGGCATTGCTAGATTAAAAAATATATTACGAAAATTATCAGAAAAAGATAATAAAATAAATATCTTTTAAAATTTTGTTGTACTTTTAGAAAGTTGTCTAGATATTAATTTAGTAAGAAAAAAGCTTTCACGGCCGCCGGAAATGCGCCAATATATTTCACAACCACAATTCGTTAATATCAAGTGAATCAAGCTGTGGGCGAATAAAGTGTGCACAGGTCTACATTTTCCAAATCTTAGTTTACTCCCACCAATACTTCCTAAGCGCCATAATACACTAAACGATAACCGATCATCATTGTGCCGTCTCAAATGATCTGTCGCCCAAAAAAGGATAACGATATCAAGAAGATTCCAGAAGACTTCTAGCCACAAGCTGGTCAACGAGCAAAATGAATCGACACCCAATTGTGCAGAGACGGCTACAATATAAAATTACAAGAAAACAACGCAGAGTGAAGGAACGACAGCTGTGAGACTTGAACTTACGCGGGTTACCACAATACATTTCGAGTATATCGCCTTAACCGCTCAACCAAGCTGTAACGGTCGCCGGAAATGCGCATATATATTTCACAACCACAATTCGTTAATATCATACTACTGTCGAAAAAACCGGAGCTCTGGACACATCTACTGCTGTATCAGCGAAAATTGTATTGGTATCGTCAATAACGCAATAACTACTGCAATGTTGGCGAAAGGCGCGTTCAACATGTCTTCGAAATCTTTCACTGCACTAGTTTCGTTTGCATTAACTCGCTCAAAATTGAGCGGGTTTGTGAAACATGAAGTATACGGCCGTGACAGAGCGCGACAAACTGAAGCCCGATACTGAGTGGTGCCTGAGCCCGAGCCATGAGAGACGTTGACAAAACTTGAAGAGAACCAAAGCACGATAGACCCATGTAGTGACGCAACATACTTTCCCTCACACTTAGAGTTGGTACCGTCAAGTATATCTGGTGTGTGCGGATGAACGCATAGCTTTTACGTAGAATATTGTGTGCATTGTTGGAGCATGCACTGAATTTTATACTGCAGTGAGTGACAAAGTCACTTCACCGTTCAAAGGCAACCGCGTAAAAACGCAGTATGTCGCCTAAAAGCAGGATTACCGTTTGTATTTTTCCATTCGTTTTGAGATGTCCACAGTTTACATCTTTTACTGCGTGCCCAATAACGATAATGTTTCTTGCCAAAATGTCCCGTAGATCTCGAGTTTCTATCGGGACTATTTACTCTGCGTTTCATTCAAGCCGAAACAAATCTCGACAAATATACGGGGCAGTGAAATTTGCCCAAACATCAGTAGGAATTACGAACTTACATAATCAGTCTACAAAGACCAATATCGCTGTCTTCTGACTTTGATCCCGCGGGAGACAAAAAAATACAGGGAAATGGCCTTCCAACGCTCTGTTGGACGAGAGGGATTTACGTGGAGCTTGCGCAGATTTTCACACACTGGCAAAATCCTACAAGCGTGCGAATAGTCCGTAGCCACTTATACGGAATCTTCCCGTTGAAGTCGCGTGCGAGAAGAAGCGTCTGTTCTTTCCCAACATTGATGCCCCGAAATCGGTGATACTCAAACATGGTTTCGTGTTAAAGATCATCTTTGTTGGGAACACCATGTACATCTCATCATCTTGGTCTGTATTATATAGCAGCCGGCCATTGTGCAATCGATAGCGATGCACGCGCTCGTGATTTGTCCATGTAAAAATTGGCATAGGTAATTTGACTTTCACTACAATTTCTTCGATCAATTCTTTGTACAGTAGAAGCTGTGCAGATTTAATACTGTCAAAACTAATAACCTGTCATAATAAATAAAAAACGTCGGTCCCGACTTGGGCCAAGCCAAAAAACTAATAACTAATAATTAATAGGTCTCGGTCAGTCCCGACCAGTATAAGATTACTAATTCCATATATTTTTTCTGTGACTTCTACTGAAAGTACTGTGTTATACTAGTTTGTGTAAGTTTTTTTCTGGCGAATACTAAACGAGTGATCCTTCATCATCTGAAGCGTGGCAGGAATTGATGCTGAATCTGCTTGTTGCATCCAGTAAATCTGCAGCTTTACCAACATCTGATTTGGCTCGGCGTCGGAGATCGTTGGAGGTTCTTCACTGTCATCCTCGCCTTTGGATCTTCTGGAACTCCAAAGTTTTCGTACGTGTTGAGAATCTCCGCAACAATCTCTTCTTCATCCGGAACATAACTGACTTCCTGCTCGGCGGGATAATTTAGCAGGTTGCGGATGTTCATCGGATTGCTGTACCGAAGCTGGCGTATTTGCTCCTCTAATTCCTGGATGACTTCCTGCGGAGGCTCAACTTCAGCTGCAGCAACAGTTTCACTGGAAGACTAAGAACGAATTTAGCAATGTCTGAAGCAGTTTTGAATCGTCTGTGGCTTCACATCGTTTTCCATGCTGCCACGGCCATGCGAATCCCATCCAGAACGTTGATTTTTTCGGGATTGGCAACACTGTCCTCAATCCGCTCCAAAAGCATCCGGTTGAACCGCCGACGATAATAGGCCTTGAAGTTGCGAATGATGCCAGCATCACAAGGTTGAATCTTCGATGTGGTGTTCGGCGGCAGGTAGACAACTTTTGTGTTGACCAAGGTGACCTGCGCCGGAATGTTCTTGATGGGGATGTGAGCGCTGCAGTTGTCGAGAAGTAGCAGAACTTTGCGTCCATGCATTCTTTTGTCGAAATCCGTAAGCCAAATTTTGAAAACATTCTTCGTCATACATGTTTTTGCGTTTGCATGGTATTTGCAGACGAATGAGTCTCGATTGACATTTTTAAAGCATCGAGGGTTCATTGACTTGCCAATCACCAACAGCGGCAACTTGTCAGAACCATCCCCGTTGCTGCAGACAGCAATCGTGATGCGTTCCTTGCTTTGCTTCCGTCCTTCCATTTGTTGTGTTGCAAGCGAGTTGTCGGCTTGCATTCGATTAAAAAGGCCAGTTTCATCCATGTTGTAAATGTCTTTCCATTCATATTGGTCAAGACATTGGCGAAGTTCGAGCAGGCTCTCAGCAAGAAGCGTCATGTTGACGGAGCCGCTTTCTTCAAAGCGGCGGTACGATTGAATTCCATGAAGTTTTTTTAAATACTCCAGCCAACCATTTGAGAACTCGTACGTTGGAGACGCATCGGGATAAAGCCGCCGTAAAAAAATGGCGGCTTTCTCATGAATGAGGTCTCCTGAGATGTTGATTTGTGCCTCGTAGAGTTTGACCCACTAGATCAGGGCCTCTTCGACAAGAGGATAAGTGACGGTGCGGTGCGTCTTGATTCTGACATTTGTGTTTTCAACATCAATGCGAAGCAGAGCATCTGACTGCTTCAGCGTGTTTGAGATCGTGCCTTGGCTAACTAAGATGTTGTGGGTTTCTTCTAGCCACTTTATCAGCTGACTGTGTGTGAGCTTGGGGTTTGTGCGCTTGTGTTGACAAAGATCGATGCGGATGGCATCGGTCATTGTCTTACGAGGTGGTTTGTTGACTCTACGAAGCATTGGAATGGCTGGATGAGGGGGAGTGAATGTAGTGAGGAAAAAAAGAAAAAACCAGGAGAGAAGTGCCCATTTTATATGCAAAAATCAGGGCAAAATTTCGCTTTTTTGGCCCTTAGTAAATAGATGACATCATCAGTTTACTACCTATTGCATGATGTCAGCAAAACACCATACCTGTCAGATTTAATAACCTGTTAGAATTAATAACTTAGGGTGGTCCCGAGGCTAATAAATTTGACAGGTTCTACTGTAACCCTGAAATTCCACTTTTATTTTTGATGCAACATATTCTTCTTCCATAGTCGATAACGATACTCTACTTTGTTCCTTGCATAACCAGTTCAACAGTATCCACTTAACGAAAACTAAACCACCAGTATAATTGATACCTTTAAATCGGAACAGATCATACCTCCCACACGTTCGGTCATTGCATTCAATCCAAGGTATTTGAGTGATCTAGATTATTATTTGCTTGCTGGGCACAGTCAAACAATTCATTCTAATGTGATCACTCAGAGAAATTCCACTGCTTGGATCATTGGCGAACCTCTCTATTTTCGTATCGTAATTGAGGTGACCAAGTCGTGCATGAAAATGCATTAAATATTTTTTTTTGAACATTTAAACCATGATTTGCTATGATTTGCTTCCAAATCGTTCAGTTCATTAGAAGCATAAATGGGTTGCTTGTCCATTTGAACTTGTAATGCTACGTTAACCATCGCGGTTAAGACCTTATTTGTCTTTATAATCTTGAATATTGGTCTTTGTGAGGCGCTATGAACTATCATTCTTTTGCCCCTCACATACGCCATTTCACTCCCTTTACTTCCAAAAGGCGATAAGATAAGATATTCTTCGATACGTTTTCCACGTAAAAACATTGTCGATGCGAATCACATTTTTTATCGTTCGCGTTTACTTGAATATTGATCGAACTTTTTCTGGTATCCTTCAAGGTCCTACCATCAGTATAAAAACATGTTCCTTTACCTCTTCAAAGATGTCTCTTACCTTCTTCATTTCGAAGGTAAGAGATATCATGACAAGGTGCATAGTAGCACCTCAGTCCAAAGTCCACTTGTGTAACGGGGTTACATTTGAGTTACATTTAGTGTTGGTGTACATGAGTACACTACGGTTGAGGTCAGTATTGACCGGTTTGAAAGGTTTCGAACCATTGGTTATTTTAACCAATGAGGGCATGAGCCCTTGGTGTGGTGGTGTGTCAGCCATCCACGTGTCGGTACACAGGTGTGTACACTACATTTTAGCTAGGTACGAATTTGGAATATTCTACTTAGTATTACATATAGTTTATATTATTTTAAATTAATTTAGGCTAATTACATATTAAATATATTCAGTTTACATTTCACTCTAAAGTGCAGACGCGCGACCTCGACCGGTCGTGCGTGCAGTGAGTGTTGTAGGTAAGAGGGAGCCCTCCCTTTACTTACACCCCGTAAAGGTAACACAGCCGTTAAGTCTAATTAGTAAACCAACCCGGGAATCTTGGCCCCGAGTAGGAGAGCTCTCCTACTAAGCCCTTTGTAAGGGCGTATCGGCTAAGTAGCGGTAGCTACCGCTTTAAGGAAGAGTCTTCCTCTGTGTGCTAGCCGCACCGTGCGTATACGCACCGCCTACATCTGGTAGCACTTGTAGTCAATCCAACACCTGTGTTGGTAGACTAAGGCATCCTCTGCAAAGGATGAATCAGGACGGTTGGGATAGTTTGACCCTCGTCCAGCAGGAATCCTTTAAAAGGCTGTTACCCTTAATAGGTGACGAAGACATGAAGCTCCTAGTGGAGCAGAGCCTTGAGGCCGTAAAGGCAAGGTTAAATGCCCTCATCGCTCATGAGGCGAGTTGTAGTGGAGGTCGTTCCACGGGGGTGCGCCCTCCATTATGATTCAAAATAAAGGAGTTCATCGGGGAGAAGGGTGACAACCTCTACGTGTGGTTGCGAGGGGTCGAAACGGCCTTCGCCACAGTGAAGTGATCGCTTATCACTTGCAAGTGGGACTTGCACTGACCCATCTTACGGGAAAAGCCCGTACATGGGCGTTTACGTGTTCGGAGTCAGTCACGGACGTGTTCCCAACATGGAAGGTCCTTAAATAGAAGCTCATGGACATGTACGCAACGACTGATCTGGTTTTCCAGAATCAACTGGCGTTTCTGAGGTGCCGACAGGGCACTAGGGACCTGGAGACATATATCCAGGAACTTAAGACCCTGTTGGCAGGGATGTACGCGAAAGCGTATTCGGACGATGTGTCCATCTCCGTCTTCATGGGAGGCCTGAGAGAAGGGCCAGCACGTTCGGAATTGTTCCGATGCCGACCCCAATCACTGGGGGAGGCGTTCAAGATGGAACGCCGAGAGGAACTTCCGTTCCTCTAAGGTGGGTCCCGAGCCCATGGACCTTAGTCAGGTCGAAGCGGAGGAGAAACCTCCCGCTAAGAGTCACTCTGACTCTTTTTAACAGAGCTTCGAGGCAGAGCTCTTAGCTATGTTGCAGCGGCATGGGCCGCTGAGATGCTTCCTGTGTGGGAGCACGGATCATCTGACGAACAGATGTCCGAAAAATCCCCCGCGAGACACTCGCTACAAGGGAACAAGGGTGGGGAAAAAGCCCTTGTACAAGCCGTCGGGAAACGGCGGCTCCCAGTAGGTGCGGGGCGCCCTACTGGGGGACCCCTCAGTGCTGTTAAGCCCCAGGGTAGGGGACGACAGCACAAAGCCCCGAGGGAAGCGGTGTTTTCTAGCACCGAGTTGGTGTACCAGCCAGGTTTGCTGGTATTCCTTGCGGACATGAAAGGCTTTGATAAGCCTTGGAGAGTCTTGATAGACTCTGGAGCGTCTGAATACTATGTCAGACGGGCTTCTGTTGTGAAGAGTCGGCTGTATGCCGAGTCCCTAGAGGCACGTTCTCGTGACGTTGTCACGGTCCGTCTTGCGACGGGCGTACAGGTTTCTGTATTCAAGGTCTCGATTGACCTTAAGCTGAATTTTGCAGACTTCGACAGCTTAGCGTTGCCTAGTCCTGGATTTGGACTCGAGGTATGACCTCATTCTGGGCATGAAGTGGCTGGAACGCCACGAGCCATGGATAGACTGGAAGTCTAAGTCCATTGGCTCAACGCACCCGCGGTCGGGTGAAGCATTGGCGAGTCATGAACCCACCTTTGCTCGATCGCAAAAGCGATTCTGGCGTGAGATGCCAGAGATTGGGATGTCTGAAATGATCATTCCCAATGGCGTTAAGGAAGAGTTCCTTAACGAGGGGGATTCGGCGGTTAATCCCCACGCCGTTAACGGCGAGACTGGTAAGTTGCCAGTGGCAGAGGTGGATTCCTCTGAGGTAACTCCAGTGGTAGTGGTAGAGACCCCTGTGGTTAAGCGCGAGGCGCTTCCAAGCAAAGAAACCCGAAGTTTGTCTCTTTCGCACGTCGGAAATGATTCCGACCACGCCGTTATAGGCGAGACTGTCAAGTCGCCATTGAAAGAGGTGGATTCCTCTGAGACGACTCCAGTGGTAGGGGTAGAGACCCCTGTGGTCAAGCGCGAGGCGCTTCCAAGCGAAGAGACCCGAAGTTTGTCTCTTTCGCACGTCGGAAATGATTCCGACTACGCATATATAGGTGAGACCGGCGAGTCACCCGTGGAAGAGGTAGATACTTCTGTGGATAGGCGCGTGGCGCTTCCAATAGATGGGGCAATCGACTCCCCCCATCTGGGTCTCGGGATGAGTCCCGAGGCCAGTAGTCAGCAGTCCTAAAGGATGCTGAATAGTGTGACAGGTGTTGTCACAGAAGGCGTAAGCCTGGAACGGTTGCCTGGGGTAGACGAACTGTTGTCGTTGGAGGAGATATCCTTCAACGAGTTTGAGACTGCTGTAAAAGCAGGTGAATTCTACGAGATTGTCGTGTTGCGTCCGGAAGAGGAGTTGAACTCCTCATCCACGATGGACGAGTCAGTTTTGGTTCAAACACAACAGGTATTGAATACCCGAAGAGGTCTCAAGATAATTGCGGATCCTGAGGACCCTTACCATTCCTTACTAAGGAAATTTGGAGATGTCATTAGTGACAACCCACCGATGGGGTTACCACCGGATCGGGGAGTCCGACATGAAATTGATTTGGTTCCTGGAACCAAATACTGCGTCACTAGGCAGTGGCCTCTCCCCAAGGAACAATGCGACGTCATCGACGCATTCTTCAAGGGGAAAGAAGAGGCAGGGATGGTACGGGAAAGTAAGTCTCCCCACTCATCTCCCACTTCTTGTGTTCGTAAACCGAACGGAAAGTGGCGCATTGTGCATGCGTATAACAAGCTGAATTCAGCTACTGTACCCATGCAGACTCCGATTCCTCGGAAGGATGTCCTCCAGAACAATATGGCGGGCTGTACTGTGTACAGTGCCTTAGATCTGGTGGACGGGTATTATCTGGTGCTCATGCGAGCATCATATTCCTCTTACAGCGGTCATCACGCCTAGTGGCATGCTGTAGGAGTGGCTTGTTATGCCACAAGGGCTTTCAAATGCACCAGCAACTTTCAATCGCTTGGTGACTCAACTCTTCCGCCCTCATAGGAAGTACGCTCAGACGTACTTCGACGATATATTCGTTCATAGTCGTGCGGAAGGCGACTCGTCTGATGTTCAGACGCAACTTATACACCTTCGAGCTGTGCTCGAATGTATGCGAGATCATAAGTTATATGCAAACGCATCCAAGTGTATCTTTGGTGCTGAGGAAATTCCTTTCCTCGGATGCTTCATCGGTAAGGATGGAGTGCGGGCGGATCCCGTGAAGGTGAAAGCCATTGTGGAGTGGCCTTCGCCTCTAAATCTTAGAGATTTACGGAAGTGGCTTGGATTAGCCAACTATCTCCACAAGTACAGCGAGAACTACGCTGAAATGGCGAAGCCATTAACCGACCTTCTTAAGAAGGATGTTGATTGGTTGGTGTTGGGAAACCAAACACCAAAACGCTTTTGAAGCGGTAAAGGGGAGCTTGTTAAAAGCTCCCGTACTTGCTCTCCCAGATTCTGGGAAACCATTTAGTGTCGTCTGCGACGCCTCCGATTTCGCAATCGGATGTGCTTTGTTACAAGCAGACGATACAGGAAGGGAAAGCGTAATTGCGTTTGAGTCGAGGCAGCTTAACGCTGTGGAACGGAATTATCGCGTTCATGACAAGGAGCTACTTGCAATGAAGTATGCTCTAGTCAAATTTAGGGTTCACCTACTCGGCTCAAAGCCGTTCGTGGTTTACACTGACCACGCGTCCTTACGGACAGCGACAAAGTCGCCTCATCTCTCGCAACGGATGGCCCGTTGGCTCTCCTTCTTTGCGGAGTACAACTTTGAGGTTAAGTATAAACCTGGCAAGCAGAACGTGCTTGCGGACGCGTTATCGCGTCGTCCCGATTATGAGCTCCCTCACGCGACATTCGTCACCACGTCTGTGGTGGATCTCATACGCCAAGCGTATGAGAAAGACCCACAATGTACGGCGCTTATCAGCGCGTTAGGTGAAAAGGGTCTTGGCTCGTCTGATCCAACCCTGTCAAATCGAGCTAAAGCTCGTTTACACCGTTACATGTACTGTGACGGTCTGCTATTTTATAGCACGAGCGCGGAGGACACTCCGCGGGTGGTAGTTCCTCATAATGAGGAACTGAAGTATAGAGTCCTCTTTGAGGCACATGACACCCCTACCGGGGGTCATTTAGGTCGGGATAAGACCTACAGAGCTTTAAGCGCTTTGTATTGGTGGCTCAACATGTATAAGTGGGTTGGTGCGTATATACGCACCTGTGAGACGTTTCAGAGGGTTAAAACCTCTGCAAGTTCAGATACGGCTTTGGCGAGATTATCGGCTCCAACGGAGTGTTGGAAATCCATTAACATGGATTTTATCTTCGGTTTTCCGAAGGATAAGGCCGGGAACACCGGCATATTGGTCTTTGTAGACCGATTGAGCAAGATGGCTCACTTGGCAGCGGTTCCAGAGTCCATAGATGGACAAGGAACAGCGAAAATGTTCCTAGATCGTGTCTTTCGACAGCATGTTCTACCCGATTCCTTTGTGTCGGATCGGGATCCCCGTTTTACGGGACAATTCTGGGAAGCGTTGTTTAAGGTTCTAGGCACCAAGCTCCTCATATCCACTGCGGATCATCCGCAGACGGACGGTCAGACGGAACGCGTTAATCGCGTTGTGGAGGATATTCTCTGGAGTTTATGTCCGGATTCTCCAAAGAGTTGGAGTGAGATGCTTCGGATGGTTGAATTTGCCATCAACAATTTGGTACATGCATCTACGGGGCTTAACCCGTTTTACGTGAACGGATTGGTGAATCCGAGGGTTCCGTTGACGCCACGTGTGTGTGGCCCAGGGCTTGAGGGGGGAGGATTCCCCGATGTCAGCCCTGTATATGTGCGAAAGCACATCGATAAGTTTTTATCGACGCTCCTTAGTGTCTTACGACACGTTTGCGATGCCATGGCGGAAAGCCAAGACAATCAGAAGGAGCAAGCTGACCGAAAGGGGCGGCGTAACGAAAAGATATATAAAGTAGGAGAAATTGTTTTATTAAACGCTAAAAATCTTCCTACACATGCAGTTTCAAATGTGTTGCGCAATAAACTGCGCCCCAGGTTTGTGGGATACTTTAAGGTACTATCCCGAAAGGGCTTATCGTATACCTTGGACATCCCGAAGGTGATGCGTGCGCATCCAACCTTCTATGTCGGTATGATTAAGCCATACCAGGACCCGGAGGCGGTCCCCCTCCTAGAGAGGGGTGGAAAGGCGGATAGCCGTAAGAGCCGTAAGGCACGGCAGGGCGAAGGAAGCCAAATAGGGCTAAAATGCGGCCACGAAGCTCCGCAACGGTCGTCTCGAGAGAGGCAAGCCGCCTATCGAAGCGATCAATGGCATCCCGCTCATCGCGGAGCCCCTCGTGGAGATCATGGATGCGATGGTTGTGTCGGTCACAGCGCTCGCGAATCTCGCGTCGCAATTGTGCGACCTCCTCCTCTAATGCTGGATGCGGAGAGTACTCCACACTTTCATGTGGAGCGGCTGATGGCGCGACGCCATCATCGGGGTCAAACCCAATATCTGGTGAAGTGGAAAGGTTACCCACACTCACAGAGTTCGTGGGAGTTCGAGACTCCCCTACGGCAGGATTGCCGCGACGTCGTTGACGCTTTCGAGCGGGAGAATCCCGCTGTAGGTCAACGACCATAGGGGCATGAGAAGCCCCTTCACTCCCAGTAAGTGGGAGTTCGCCGGAGGCAGATGTGACGCTCACACTGTCCTCTGGCACCATGGTGGAGACAGGGCGCTGGCGTAGCACGTGCGATATGGAGCACGTAATAGCTCCATCGCTTTAGCTCTGGAAAATTCCAGGCGCAACGCTCTCTCCACCCAAATGTCCCGACGGGAATAGCTGTCGTGCAACTCATTGAAGCTGGGGAGAAGATTCTCCCCATCCGCCCAAGCGCGGAACTTTTTCTCTGCATCATCAGCACTTTCTCCCGGAGAAAGAATGAAAGGAACCTCGCGGAGGTTCTCAACAGGGGCAACCTGTGCCTGCCTGTCTAAGCGCTCTCGGTATGAGACGCTAGTGAACTGCTTTTGTGTAAGCAGTTGTTGCCGGAGTTTCTCACGGCTTTAGTGTTGATACAGCTGTTCAGCCGCGGGACAAGGGGTATAGGACGCCAAATTGGTCCTTACCAAACGCCTGGCCCACCTTGGAAGGTCACGAGGACCATCAAAATTATAAGCCACCCTTGGCAGGCGTTTTGGGGCGCGTAACGCAGCCCTTAGTGCCTGTGCGGCAAGTTGGGTGTCTTGAGCTGCGTCTAGCTCATTAGTGACGATCGCCTTTGGAGATTCGGATGTATCATCCGATATGGGCAGGGGTGGCGCACTGGTTAGCGCATTTTCCCCACGTGTGGGGAACGGATTAGGCTGTCGAAAACGCCTTTCGGCGCTGTCGGAGCGGTTAACCTTTGGGGAGGTATCCCTAAGGGCATCCACATCCGAGTTCTCGGAGTAGTCTACCTCTTCTAGAGGAGACGCCATAGCACCACTGAAGGTGTACATATGCAGGACCAGAGGAACTGGCCTTGGAGCTCTCCAACAAAATTTTGTTTATTGCGTAAGCAATAGTCTTGATGGGGGAGAATGTAACGGGGTTACATTTGAGTTACATTTATTGTTGGTGTACATGAGTACACTACGGTTGAGGTCAGTATTGACCGGTTTGAAAGGTTTCGAACCATTGGTTATTTAACCAATGAGGGCATGAGCCCTTGGTGTGGTGGTGTGTCAGCCATCCACGTGTCGGTACACAGGTGTGTACACTACATTTTAGCTAGGTACGAATTTGGAATATTCTACTTAGTATTACATATAGTTTATATTAGTTTAAATTAATTTAGGCTAATTACATATTAAATATATTCAGTTTACATTTCACTCTATAGTGCAGACGCGCGACCTCGACCGGTCGCGCGTGCAGTGAGTGTCGTAGGTAAGAGTGAGCCCTCCCTTTACTTACACCCCGTAAAGGTAACACAGCCGTTAAGGCTAATTAGTAAACCAACCCGGCAATCTTGGCCCCGAGTAGGAAAGCTCTCCTAATAAGCCCTTTGTAAGGGCGTATCGGCTAAGTAGCGGTAGATACCGCTTTAAGGAAGAGTCTTCCTCTGTGTGCTAGCCTCACCGTGCGTATACGCACCGGCTACAACTTGGTTCAATCAATGTTACCCAAGTTTTCACTGATAGTTAGCAAAAAATCACTTTCTTATCGGATTTTTTCGGGCAATTGGGTCCAAATGGGTCCGACTTAATCACACTCGTAGCAATTCATGATCCTTTCCTTGACTTCGACCATTTTTACTGTGTCGTTTCCTTTGAACGACTTGTTCTTGACTCTCCTTCATCTTAGCAAATAGACTGTTCTTCTGCATGTCTTAGATAATCGGATCTTGTGTGATCAAATTTTGCCATCAGAATTGTTTTTAGATCTGGTTAAAGATAATGGACCATATTGTCCATTCCCTTCCACCTACCGCCTCCTAAATAGCTACCAACTATAGATAGTTTTCCTTCCAAGACCTAATTGGATGTTTACCGCTTGAATCTATTTAATCGTTAGGGTCGGTGTAAGAGTCGTATGTAATGCACTAAGCATTTTTTTCATAACATGAACCAACAACGGTGACTCTACCTATTATAGTATCTCTCTGTGGTACCACTCAGATAGTGGCCCAGGAGAACGCTCTGATGTGTTTCGTCCAGAAATATCCACATGCAGATTCGGCAATAGCAATATTTCTGATAGATTTGGTTCTCCAATCCTTGAAACCCGCTCCTACCCCCGGTAAACTTCGATACCGTCGAATACCTTAAAGGAAAGCTTACGATCCCTTGCCAAGGGTGTTCTGATCACAGGCTGCTTATTTCGTACTGGAGTTTGCATACCAAAATTTCCATTCATATCCTGAAAATGATCTTGGTCCCTTGGTTTTATTTCAGGCGTGATCTCTAGCGACGCCAACTTCATCCGAGTGCCTTGTCTCATTGGACTATTGGAGCCAAAATCGTTTCCTTCAGGAATCCCGCGAGAACTTTCAAGTTTGTCAAGTCTATCACGAACGTTTTGAAATACTTTGAGAACTTGGCTCCTTCTGCTCCTGGTTTCTCTTCTTAGAGGTTCCCATCGATCTAAACATCGTGACCCTTTGGCTCGTAACCTGTTGAAATGTTTTCTTTGTCCCTTTGCGCATAAACTTAGGAAAGTTGATTCGTAGGTGTCGATTTTAACCTTGAATAATCTGAATTTGACTTCCTTGAATATTGTCGCGACCAAGTAACCGTTCTTGATAAAAACAACACCCCAAGGTAGTTCGTAGAAAGGAGATAAAGATAACATAGTCTGGGAGTTGCTCAATTGAGCGTGTATTAAGAAGTGATTATCTTTCCTAACATGTAAAAATGCATGAGACATGTGTTGAAACTAATTGCGATACTACAGTATCCAATTATGTAACTCTAAATTAACATCGCTAAAAAGGAAAATTGCCTCAATACCCAGTATAGCGCACATTTTCAACTTGGTGCAGCTAGTGTGGCATACACTCGACATCGGAAAGAGATGTGTCTGGACATGCCAGATCGTATATAATTGAATCTAACTATATGGGTGTTAGAGACAACTCGTAAAGCAAAAAAATACTTAATGAGAGTCGACCTAGTACAAAATACTGAGAGACTATTTCTACGAGATTATGTGAATGAATAATGCGACATAGTCAGCGGTTTTTGTCGAGTATGGTATTAATATGGGAATCGGTATCTTAGTCTTGAGAAGTTTTGTCGATTAATGACAAATACGAGCGCTTTCAATGAGACAAGAACTGCTCTAGATTACCTTGATAATGGTGAAAAAAGAATTGGACACGGCGCAGTTTGGCATGGGATACAAGTGTTTGGTACAAACGACAGTGACTTGCTGATGAATGAAAATAAAATGTCTAAAGTTGTAATAATTCCAATAGAAACCCGCTCACTAACCCAGAAGAAAATATTTCGTGATGAAACTCGAGAGCGGACAGCTTCTGACAAAAAAGGTGATGATGTCCGCGCTCTATTATCGAAAATTCACGCGCATCCATAAAACGATCGCCAGATACAAAAGATCAGGAACGATAGATGATGGTTAAATAAAAAAAATGATTTCGTGATGTTGTGAGTCAATATAAAACACAAGACATGTCTGTTATCTTGATCTTGTTTGAATGTACTATTCTGAAAGAAGATTTGGATTTTTTATTTCCAGCGTGTTGCTCGGCACAAAACGTCGAGGCCTCAAAATTCCTTTAAGGTGGTAGTCAAAAGCAATCAATTTATTGCTTTTGATGGTCGAGATCGACGTGGCAACGATTTCCCCTACTTTTCAATAAAATCGGTCGGAATATCTAATACAAAAACGTTGACGCCCATCTGTTCGAATGGATTCATACAGCACTGGTCGTTCATCTAGAAGAAAATTAGGAGATTACTCGTGACGTGTTTTCACAATAGATGAATCAGTTACGTATTTTATTGAAAACTAAGCGTTTCGATTTGTATAAAAAACACAAAATGAATAGCTATGGCCGGATCGGGTTGTAAATTTTGATCAATCATTTACGTAGTTGAGATTGAAATATATTAGCCGCCCAGTAAAATCTGATCTACTCCGTCATATTTGAAAAACAACAATCAACTGCACCATCATGAGAATTTTTTGTTAAGTGGACGAACAAGTGCTCAAGCAATATGATTTCGATGATTCTGCTTTTGGTGGGAATGATGAAGACGAGGATGTTAAGCTTAATCACAAGACGTTTGGGCATTTGTCAAACAATATGGTATCATGAAGGCTGTCGATATCTATGAAGACTCGATACAGGTGTTGGATTACACCGCTAAATGCTTGTGGGAGAGGCGGATGATGTGGCATTGGATAGACGGTTGACGCCACTGGATTATCCGCATGTTTACGGCATACACGGGTACAATGGTGACGTCTGAAAGTAGCTTCTAGAAGACTAGGCATATATGTAACTCAGAGTAGTGAACTAAGGACCTAAGAATATATTCACTTTACAATTTGCCTTCGATTGCGCACTTCAACCAAGAATCAACAGGTTAACAGCCGCACGCAACTCTCAAGCATAAAACTCAACCATTCCATCAAAGAAGGCAGAAGGCGTCCTTGGGATCGACAACTACTTCAACTGGGAGTTTGTTATGCGAATGACACTAGCGAGGAAGGGATTGCTTACGCACGTGCAGATGGTCAAGCCTGAGTCGGAGATTACCGGAACGTGGGTGCTGAATGACGTGAATTCACTGGGCCGGATTGTTCAAGTCATTGCGCTGAAGTACCACACCAAGAGTAGATCCGCTACGCCGGCAATATAGGTATGTAAAACGTTTCGACCTTGCACAACCGGGTATCGATGACCCGCCGCCTCCACGATTTCTAGATGGACGATGGCGCGACGATGACCCATCATTTGGACAAGCTTGATGAGCTCATTGTTGGTCTTTAAACTCTGGGGGAGCCGATAGATGAGGCAAGACTGCTCGTGATCCTGCTTAGAAGCCTGCCTACAGAATACGAGCTTATCGCATCGATCATGGATAACGCCAAGGACATTACGATCATTGAGGTAAAGGAAAAACTTCTTAGAGTCCGAGCGACAGGACAAGAAGGAAGCTACGGAGAGGTGACTAAAGGCCACCACGTACGGTTGCAAATCGACGTATAGAAGTTTCGAGACAAGGGCGTCAGGATCAAGTTGCAAGGGTAACGGTGTGAAAAGGGAAGTGGCTTCAAGGGCAAGTGCTTTAATTGTGACAAGTTTGTCACATGAAGCGGGACTGCACGGACATTAAAGGTACCGGAAAGAATGATGAGGATGCTGTCTTCGCAGCAGGATAGAATCGATCATCAGGCTGGCTGATCGACAGTGGTGCTACGGCACACAGGACTCCACACCGAGACGACTTATTTGACTACAACGAAATGGTTACGAAAAGTAACGTCACCATTTCGGACGGCAAGAAGATCTGTGTGGTAGGCACTGGGTCTGTGCGCTATAAAGGAATTGATGACAAGCACATTCGGATGATGGATGTGCTCCCCATACTTGGACTGGATAGACGGTTATTGCCCATGGGAAATCTGTACATGGACTTAACATTGAATTCAAGCACAAATCATGTTTTATTTGGAAAAAGAAGAGGCCATTGCCTCGGGGAGGAAATTCAGTAAATCCTACATGCTGGATTTTTAGCAGGAAATGACACAATACGTGGCTTACTCGACATCAAAAGTGAGTGGGAGCTCTGGAACACTTGCATGGACCACTTTAACAAAGATGAGCTGATGAATACGCAGCGCGCGAGGACTGGTACGCCTGTTACCATCTCCAAAATAAAAGCGTTAATCGGCGGATTCATGAAGGGAAAACAGACGGTGACACCCTATCCATCTACGTCACATACTAAGACGTCTCGTTTTTGGAGCTTATGCACACTGACGTAATGGGACCAATGACGACGAAGTCGAAGGGAGGGGCGAAGTATGTTCTCACCTCCGCGGAATACTACTCGAAATATGTGGCATACTTTTTAAAATGGAAGAGCGAAGTACCAGGAATGTTTAGGTCATTCAAAATTATGTATGAGAGCCAATGGAAGATCGCATCAAGTGTCTGCGCTCGGACAACGGAACCGAATTTTCCAACACGATTTTGGACAGATTCTTCCAGCGTAACGGTAAATTGTACACCAGAAGACCGCGCCATATAGCCCTCATCAAAACGGCGTGGTCGAAAGAATGAATCGAACAATAATGGAAAAGGAGCGAAGCATGATGCAATATAAGGGATTATCAGCTTCATGGTGGGAAGAAGCAGTCAGTACTGCGGTGTACTTGGTCAATCGGACAGTACAAAGTACGCGTCCTGATGCTACGCCGTACGTTATCGGCTATAAGATGAAGCCTCGGCTAGACTACTTGCGTGTGTTTGGATCGAGATGGTTTATGCTCTTCTTGACAATTCTAAACGCACAAAATTTCAGCCGAAGAGCTTCAAATTTATTCTCCTAAGTTACGGTGACAACACGAAAGGCTATCGAGTGTATGATCTGGAGCAGAATAAGGTCGATATTTTCGAGGTCATTAAAGATTCTTGAACGAACGGTAAGTGGAATTTACGATACCTCAGTGACGCAAAACACCGAAATCATTAATGTGATCAAGGATATCGACGAAATTGCTCACCTTATATCCAGAAGCAACTAGCCGTAGAGGATGAACCGATGGAGTCAACGGAGGAACCATCGGATGACATTGAGATGCAAGAAGATGGACATAAACCTGCGTCATCTGGAAGAGAGTTTGCAACATATCAACAGGTAAACGAGCCGATATCAAGAGACAATATGGTGTTCCGGCCCTAGAGGGAACGTATTAGCCGGGTACGTGAATCAGTGCTTCGTCTGGATAATGGTTCAACCATGGATGACGAGCATAAGATGCATGGCGATGACGACGCTGATAATGACGATCATTTTTATTCGCCTTCACCCAAGCGACCTCGTGTTGATGAGGATAGGCTTCTTGCAGAAGTCGTACTAGCTTACGCGGTAAGTGTGGACAATGCGGACGACGCACCAACGCTATACCAACAAGCCATGGACAGCGATGACGCTACGGAACGGGTGAAGGCTACAGGCGCTGAGCTCAAAGCTCACTTTGAAAACGGGTCATCGATATTGGTTCCGAAGAGAAAAAAATTTCGACTACTTGGATGCCGATAGGTCTTTACCAAGAAGCGCAATGAGCAAGTACAGGTCGTGCGCTACAAGGCCCGACTTGTCGCAAAAGGCTTCAAGCAAAAGTTTGGTGTCGATTTATTCGATACTTATTTGCACATGGCGAAGAAGAACTCCATCAGCGTTGTCTTATCGGTGGTGGTCGCAGAAGGATATATGCCTGAACGGCTGGATGCTGAAACTGCGTTTTTGAACAGCGAACTTAAGGGGAAAGTATATATGGAGGTGCCATGCCGTATTATAAACGCCTAGATATGATGTACAAGCTAAATAAGGATATCTACGGTCTTAGCCAGGCTTCAAGCGCATGGAAAAAGACGATTAATGCTGGGTTCTTACGGGCAGGGTTCCGAATTTACGGAGATGATAAATGTTTCTACGTACAAAGTCATCGAGGCTGTTACATTTATGTGTGCCTATCTGTAGACGACATGACCATTGCTGCAAAAATTAGCAGTGATATCCTGGAGGTCAAGACAGTACTGAAGGATACATCAAGATAAAGGATTTGGGCAAGACCAAGTTTATCCTTGGAATGGAAACTGATTATGACCTCAATTGTAGCACAGTTATAATCCGACCGACTTATTACATTGACGACGTGGTGAAAACGTTCAACCAACAAGATGCCAAAGCAGTGTTAAGATAATGTTAGGCGGGTTTGAAGCTGTCAAAGATGCGGTCACCGACAACGGACGACGACAAAGGCGAAATGAAGTCGAAGCCGCCCAGACTGCTGATTGGATGCTTGCTTTACATCGCCACGTGCACGCGCCCTGACATTGCATATGTGGTCACGCGGCTGTCGCGTTCTTTGCAGAATCCTGGTCAATAGCACTATAAAGCCGCTATCCGCGTACTCCGCTATCTCAAGACGGCAAGATACTACGGAATCACTTTCGATGGTAGCGCCAACGAGGTACAAGCTACAGCGTACTCGGACGCGGACTGGGGAAGTAATGTCTACAATCGACGCTCAGTATCAGGTACAATGGTGATGATTCGGTAGCGTTTAAGTCCAATACCAGCGTGCTGTAACATTAAGCGCGGCGGAAGCAGGATACAGAAGTGTGCTGTGGGTACGTGCAATGCTCAAATGCCTCGGTCATGAGCAAGTGGGAGCTACGTGGGTCTGGGAGAATAATCATGGGCAATGGACTTGCCATCAATGCTGGATATAATCCCCGTACCAAGCATGTCGATATTTGTCACCACTTTATTCGAGAGAACTTAGCGCGCAACATAATTATAGTCAAGTACAAGTCCATGGTAGACCAGCTGGCAGATATGCATACGAAAGCATTGGGAACCAACAGACTCAAATATCTTTCTCAAGCGAGTCGTATTGTTCCAAATAACACTCAGCATTAGAGGTGAGTGGGAGTGTTGGATTACACCGCTGAATATGTGCGGGACAGGCGGATGATGTGACATTGGATAGACGGATGACGCCACTGAATTATCGACATGTTTACGGCATATACGGGTACAGTCCTGGCGTCAGAAGAATCTTCTGGGGAAATCTTGAGATATTTGGGAGCCTCCCAATTTAATCGGACAGGTGCAAGCCATGTCAAGCGCGTGCTGTAAGGGCCTATTCATTAGACTTGGACACCGCTCTACCCGACCTTTGGATTCTTTTCCACTGCGGGACTCGAACCCACGATCTTCTGGCACCGTGGTGGGGCCTAAACCACTGCACCACTCTGTCAGTAAATCTAGAAATCTAGGCTTAAATGTAACTCAGATTAGTGAACTAAGGACTTAATAACATACTCAATTCACAATTACTTCGAATGCACACTTCAACCAATAATCAACACAAAAAACGGAAATTTTTTTAGAAACATTCAGCAACGAAGGGTAGAACTTGATTTACATTTTTGATTTCTCCCACGCACCCAAGATGCAGTTCTTTGATTGGGTCCCACGCATTAGCTAGGTAACGAACATTCACTTGTCGGAAGACGAAACATGGCCAAAAGATAATCCCGTTGCGGTATGGTGGATTCTTGAAAAGACGCAGTATCAGTAGATAGTGCTAGTGTCTCAAACTTCTTTTGTGACGGACCCATAATACCAACATACAAAGTTTTCATAATACCAGCTGTATTTTCGGGAAGCGGCACCACTTCTGCTCCCCACTCTGCGAGCCCCCTCGTGGATTCAGCTGAAATATGATATCCCCAGTTGTCAACGTAGACGGTTGCTGAGTGCTTACATACCGCTCTACACTGTATTAGTGACGTAACTTAACCAAACACGCTTGTCCCTCAAGATGTTTGCTCGGACATAACTACGAACCGATTGTCGTGAGGCTCCTACCAACCGTGTGCGTTTTAAGAAATAATTAGTGGCTTTAGTTTCTTTCCGGTGGCGAGGCTACAAGTACCTAGTAGCGACCATTCCTATCCTAACACACGAGCAGCTTTTTTGATACTGACTAGGTGGTAATAGTACCTGGTCTTCAACGTAGTATACAGCCGTTTCATCAGCATTTCAGATACAAGCTCGCTAATAATTTTTCTATGCACGCCCCTGTCGCTCTTGTAACCTACTTCCAGTCTTGCATCAGGTCTAATGATGTCAGCAGCGTCCAGTAAGGATTTTCTAAGGTGAATTCCAGCTATGGGCAAAGCGCTGCAGCATTCGGTAGAGACTTGGTTAATCAACCCAGATATTCCAACAATTGTTGAAAAATATTTTGGTTATGAATTTAATCTTTATTGGTTAAAGTAGGTGGAATGAACCCAATACTGGACTTCATCTTTGACATATGCGCTGTTTGAAAACAAGTCATCCCGGTACATCCGCTTGATCCGATGCACGACAGAATCATGTAGGAATGAAAATGGCCGCTCCTGACCACCAAGACAAACTTTGACCGCATTTTAGTAAGAACGCAGCTCATAATTTGTGTTCAAGCTTAAGCCATCCATGGTAGCATATTTGAGTGATTCCGTTAGTCCAGTTCTCAGGTACGGTCGCTCCAACTTCTACTGCATTAATCTATTGAAACTTAGTTTAATAGTTAGAAGTCAAAATGTCACAGAAGCGGGGCGTGCTCCGAGCGAGTGACAGGCGGAGAGGCTGGATGGGGCGAGTAGAGACTGATCGATGCTAGTCGATGCTAGTGGGCGAGGGTATTTGAGGCTTATTGGACAATAGCAAATTGCGAAGAGATTCTCTGGAGTAGATCTCCTGCCTTAATGGACATGAACAATTAAATCTCTCGAGGCGACCCAATTGAGGGCCCAGGTTGCCTAGCCTACTTGTGTCTGTTGGCTGCAAGACAGACTAGTGTACTTCGCCAAGCCTGTCTCACTCTTGGTTTCAGAACTTCTAGTTCCTATATCCTTATGTGTTTATCTCCTTCTTAGTTCTACTTTACTATAATAGAATTAAGTGATCTTCTGTGCTCTGGTTCTGCGACGTAGGATGGCTGGGTTGAGACAAAACTTTGACGCTGACTACGTCACACGATACGATTCAATAAATGTCATCTTACCTTCAGATCGTTCGAGTGAACGGCACGGCGGGTAAAAGGGGTGTTTGGCACCACCCAGCAGTTATTTTGCGTAACGCTTGAAGGAAAACACAGGGTGAAAGATCGAGACTCCCTATCTTCACTGGGTTTCACAACCCATGTTGCAAGTTTTGGTTAAAATGCGATTTCGAAAGGACGAAGATACGTTGACTATAATTATAGATGAATATTCACGTTAGAAGTTCAAATTCTCTTAGGAAATTTTGTGTTTTTGACTAAGATTCTGTAATACATTTCTTTTATTGTTTCATAGTGGAAATCGTTTCCGTGGCTGGCTTTGGCTGACTAAAAACGTCCTACGCACGGATATCCAACCTCTTCAAAGCTGACAGACAAGGTAGTATAACATCAGCGCAAAGAAATTTCCAACAGGTTATGAGCCCACGAACAAGGAGCTGCAAGCAAGTTATTTTCATTAGGTGTGAATTTTCAAGTATGAAATATTCCTTTTTGCATTTTTTGAGCTTGTGGAAAGTCACATCTTCAGCGGTATTTCCTCTCATTTGGTTCTAAATCATGTCTTCAGTGTTACTGTTTCTCGTCTGGTTCTTGGTATGTTTCTCGCTTACGAAAGTCGCTCTTCAGTGGTATTGTTTCTTCATCTGGTTCTGGGTAGGTTTCTCGCTTACAAACTGGTGAATTTATGGACAAACAGAGTGAGGAAGTGCAATAGATCAAAGTACGGTGCTCAAGACAATTCTGGAAATTTTGAAAGGAGTGCATACGCCGCTTGGGTCCGTTGAAGAAGCACATGGTTGAATCTCAGTCGCGAGAATTACATCTGGGTCGAGAAAAGACACCCCAGTACCGAAAAAGAACAGTATGTATCGTGAAACGGTTAAGCATTATAGCGCAAATGACCCTAAACGATCTAAACAGAGACTGTGGTGTTGAAGTTGGTGGGACCAGATGTAAATGCAGCCAGATCCCCGCAAGAAGACCAAAGAGTAAACGAAGATTTTGGAGGTATGAATACCGGCTAAAATGTACGGTTTTCACGTTTCGGCCTAGCTAGAAGTACCAACACCAAAGATTATAATCGAGAAGTTTTCCGGTGCGGAACTGGGGGATGGTTTTAAGCAATGGGCTCACTTATTTATGGAAGCCATTTGAATTTCTGAAAATTTCTTTTGGTTTTGCTCGGACCAAGAAATTGAAGGTCAACAAGCTAGGTGAATATTTCCGTTCAAATATAGGAACGTGGTGCCAATTTCACCCTTTTTGCACTCTCATTTTCAGTCTATTTTGGCAAATGTTTCACGCCCTTTAAGCTAAAATTTCTCACTATCAAGCTGCTATATCGTTCGAGTCCGAGAAAAGTCGTTAACTACATGGACCGGAGATTGTCTGTACCTAGTAGCTTTGGCCTGAGAAAGTGGTCGACTGAAAAGTTAGTCGTAGAAAGATCTTAAAATTAATTGCTTCGCATCTGAAAATCAGGCTCATGGTTAGGCACGACACCATGCGCTTTGCCACGTGCAAGTGTTAATTGCCTCGGTGTGCTTTAGTTTAAAGATGATGCATTTAAGGGCAAAATTCATACAAAACTCAATTGTTGAGACCGAAAGTGAGTTTACTACGGCTGCGGCGTCGTAAGTCGTTGTATCGCAATTTCCCCCAGAAGGAAAAAAAGAAGACAAAAAACAACTTGATATAGAAAATTGACGACAGCTTGGCACCAATAGTTGCGCTGTCAACAACCGAAATGTTCTCGAAAAAACCTAGTCAAGTGTTAACAAATGAAATATCTCAAGAGCAATTGTGAATAATTGACTGTGGTGCAAGCAGGCACCTAGTATCCGTTGATAAATTATTGAGCAAAGCCATTGAGTGTGGCGTTGATGACTGTTTTACACTTCCTGGCGGTAGGTCGTTGTCCGTGTCAAAATTGAGGAAAATCAAGCTTAAGACTTGGACAAAATTTAACAATAAATTTAGTTACCGGATGTGAATTTTAACTTGTATTGGAACATTTTGAATCGGGCTTTGTGGTGAATATGATGCCAAAAAAACGAATAACTGTCTACGTGATTTTTTCATGCAAGGTATTGAAGCTGTTGAAAAACGTAAAAACAACGATATACAAAAGAGAAGTTTACCGTTTTCCTGTTTTCTTGGATCATCCGTCATACAACACGGTTGAATAAACGGCCAAGACCCCAGGTCAGGCATGTCTTTAACGGATAATAAAGACCAAACTGTCTGACCTGCACGAGGGAAAGGGGGCAAGAAAAAAAACCAGCGAAAAAGGAATCTCGTCAATCAAACGTGTTCGTAGTGTAAGCTTTAATGACCTTAAAAGTCCGATCACATCGAGTAACAGACGTGAAATAGTTTCCTTAGTCGTATTTGTGGACCAAATTTCGTACGAGTTTTTTCATTGTTTGTACCAAAGATCGAGGGGCGAACATGTCCGAACATCTAACCTGTTTCCAAAACGAGATTATTTATACAGTTTATGCGCTAACCTCGAAAATGTGTCACCGTTTTAGTTATTTACGGGAAAAAGATCTTCCTTTAAGGATATTGTGGTATTTTGGTGGTTTAGAGGGACCCAAGGAAGAAAGTTCCTGTAATATAGACCGAACGCGCCTAATACTGAGTAAAGGAGAGCTACAATGTTTTACTATTGAAGGATAGGGTGGTTACCACTACATGACATGTTCCAGAATCAAAACCTTAAATGAGAAAGCCAGCGAGAAAATCACAAAAAGTTTGGAAAATGAGGATGAACTAGAGCTGAAAAATGGAAATTAGTCGTAAAAGAGCGACCTAGCGTATTCTGATGACCGTAGTCAAGTAGGGGAATGTAACGCCGAATATCCAAGCACAACTGACTCGTAGGAAGTAGGCGAACGTCAGCAATAAAGATAAAAAACTCTGATAGCAATGGTTCTTGCGGAAATAAAGAAAAGCAGAAGTAAGACCAAGCAAAATAAAGCTGGTGTACAAGAGATATCAAATTTTGATCAAGAAAATACTGAGAGATTCGCAAAAAAAGTTACTTTCTACTGGAAGTCAACTCTTCCGAATCTGAATAGCTATCAACAAGTGCAAGAAAGCCGTGACTCTGACAGATGGAAATAGCGGTAGAGCGGAGCGGAAAGCATTTGGAGACATAGGAAGGTGTAAATTGGTAAAAAAAGAAGACCTGGTAAAACGAAACGGGTCTACAAGACATAGTTGAAGTCAGATGGTACCATTGTATGGTGTAACGCACGGTAGGTGGCGAGAGGTGACAGGCAAGTGTACGGTGAAGATTATCGTATCACATTTTTCAACGGTGATGGATGGAAACAATTAAAAGGTAATTCTTACAATGGTTCATATTTGGGGTGTACCTGCACGGATGGGCGACGTACGTGCCGACCCTACGGCAAAAAGTGAGAACGGGTATGATATTCTGTCGTGAAGAAGCTGAAAATTTTATGTTTCCACTTAATTAACAACACAAGAAGGTAATAATCCAGTCCTTCTTGTTTAACTTCTCGGGTCTTTAATACTACCGCCCGAACCACAAGTCAACCAAACACTTTAGGAACACACTTCCAAAATATTTCCAGGCTACCCCCAACTTTAGCTAGCTTCAAAAGGCTGCTGCTCCTCTTGCTTAGGTGTTCACTCAACGACTTCTTGGTATTAGACTTGGTTTTTGTATGAGAAAAATGAAGAAAGTTTTTAGGGGGCCGCCACAGATCTGTGCTGTTCAGGGGAAATTCGAATCTATTAAGTGTTACTAATTCTTACATCAAAGTCAATCACTTCTTTCACCCACTACTTCTTGGTTACTTCAGCGCTGACTCCAATACTTGACAGTTACTTCTGAGACCCTCTGTAATCTGATTGATCGCGAGATGGCCGTCGCGGGTCACTTCTGATTGGTTGAAAATATCCATCCAAGACTCCAAATTTACACCAATCATAATTCAATCAGTCGCGAGATGTTCGTCGCGGGTCGCTTCTGATTGGCTGAAAATATCTATCCAAAACTCCAAATTCACACCAATCATAATTCAATCAGTCGCGAGATGGCCGTCGCGGGTCGCTTCTGATTGGTTGAAATATCCATCTAAGACTCCAAATTCATACCAATCATAATTCAATCCATCGCGAGATGACCGTCGCGAGATGGCTGTCTGTCGTGAAGGGGTTGAAAATTATTATAATTCCACTTAATTAACAGCACAAAGAGGTAATAAGCCAGTCCTCCTTGTTTTACTTCCCGGGTACTTAGTACTTCCGTCCGAACCAACAAATCAATCAATTACACTTGGGGTACACTTCAAAAGGTTGTTCCAGGCTGCCCCCAACACTAGCGCACTTCAAACGGCTGCTGCTCCACTTGCTAGGGCGTTCGCTCAACGACTTCCTTGTATTACACTTGGTTTTTGTATGGGATAAAAAAGAATGTTTTTTACGGCCGCCAGAGATCTGCGCACTTCAAGGGAAATTTCGTTCTATTAAGTATTACTACCTCCTACATCAACGTCAATCACTTTTTTCACCCACTACTTTGTGGTTACTTCAGCGCTGACTTCAATAAGTGGCAGTTACCGCTGAGGACCTCTGTAACCTGATTGATCATCCTTGAGAGCTACCACTTATTCCCTCTGTAACATGATTGATCATCTTTGACAGTTACTTCAGAAACCCTCTGTAATCTGATTGAGCGAGTTGGCCATCGCGAGGTGGCCGTCGCAGGTCACTCCTGATTGGTCAAAAATTCCATTTATTTTTCCACATTCATACCAATCACAAACAAATTAGCCGTGACCGAGTTGGCCGTCGCGAGTTGGCCGTCGCATGTCACTCCTGATTGGTCAAAAATTCCACTTATTTTTCCACATTCATACCAATCACAAACAAATTAGCCGTGAGCGAGTTGGCCGTCGCGAGTTGGCCGTCGCGAGGTCGCCTCTGATTGGATGAAAATATTATTTTCCAAAATGGAATAAAACCACTTGAGAACAATCAAAATGCCCAATTAATCAACTTGGGCGGCCGAGGGCGCATGACTTTTCGGGAGCTTCCCACCACAACCAGACCTGCCGCTATGCTTATAAGGTGCGTGTAACAGGACTGATCCTGTTACGGGCTTACACTGTGTTGTGCGAGGAAGCGCGCAATACAAGAGGGGTAGGATTAGTTGATGACAGCTTCCACATACTAAAAGTAAATATAAATATTTACTTGTTGGTTAGAACGCAAAATTAAGAGTGTTTATTTAATGGGTGGTTAGCGGCTAATAGTATAGTAACTACCTAATTAATATAATAATATCAATTATTCAACTAACTGTACTATTAGTTAACCTGCAAGATTCGGTATTTATACCGAATCGACTTTTCCTTCGTAGATTATAATAACTTATAATCTCTTATTTGAATTTCAGACAACGCGTCTGAAATTTAACTGTGATATTCTAACTTGAATATCAATTATGTAATGACACCCCATTACAGTGCGCCTGTGTCTTGGCTTTCTTTAGTGGTGCTGAAAGTTTGTTTTCGTGACTTGGTTTGTCTGCTACAGCCCGCGCCCTAGCGCCCACAACTACAGTACAGTCTGCGAAGCTGAGGGCACGTGACTTCTTGTTGGATTTACCGCTAGGATTGAACCTGCCGTTGTGCATGTAAGATGATTCTGTGTCATAGCTTGCTGTAGTGGCGCTGACAGTTTGTTTTCGTGATCTGGTTCACCTGTTATCCCACGTGCCCTAGCGTCCCTAGCCACGGAGTATTAAATATAGCTGAGGACGCATGACTTGTCGTTGGCTTTGCCACCATAAATGAACACGTTGTTATGCTTGTAAGTTGCGCCAATGTCTTGACCTTCTTTGATGATGCTAATGGTTTGTTTGCATAGTCTGGTGAACTTATTCCTTCATGCGCCCTAGCGCCCTAGCCTTCACTGCCGTGATGCTAAGACCAACACGACTGTAATGAGACACCGTGTGGATGCAAGAAACACTACTTAGAGACGGACGCATCGTTCGCATTGTTCATAAGATGAAGGTACAACACAATCTTTGTTGTTGATGTTCAATGTTTGCAGACACCACATCAAGTCAAGGCAACATTGTGCTAGCATGTAGAGTTTTGGCATAGTAAAAATTATACCGTGAATTGATAACTACCACAGATCATCTTCTATATGTTGTAAATAAAGATTCCACTTCACCACACGTCGAGGGTCGCTTTTGATTGGTCAAAAATGCTCATCCATAATTAAAATACTTAACAACTTGAGAACAATCGGGAACATCGAGCCGGACAATTTGGGAAGCCTAGGGCGCATAACGTTTCGTTTGCTTTACCGCCATGATTGGATCCGCCGTTTTGCTTATAAGCTGCGCCTGTGTCTTGGCCTTCTTTGGTGGTGCTGCCAGTTTGTTTTCATAGTCTGGTTATTCTGTTACCTCCCGCGCTCTAGCGCCCCTAGCCACGGAATATTAAGTCGGACAGTTTGTGGAGATGAGGGCGCGTGACTTTTTCGTTGTCTTTATCGTCGCGATTGAAGCCGCCGTCGTGTTTGGAAGCTGCACCCGTGTCTTGGCTTTCTTTGGTGATGTTAATCACGAGGAAACAGAAGGTCTGACTGAGATACTCGCACTCTTGAATGCGCTAGAGCCGAAACGACTTTGATGAGACAATGTGTAAGCGCGAGGTGTGTCGCTTGGTACTCATGATGAAGATTCAACACGATCTTTGTCGTAAGTCGTCGGATCATTGACTATTGCGTAAAAGGCAACATCGTGCTAGTATTTAGAGTCTTGGCGTGCAAAATATACCATGGATTAATAACTGCCGCAGATCACCTTCTACATTGTGTAAATAAAGACTCCACTTCACCACAATTCATTTAAAGTGCCGCAAAGTATGAACATTTTAATGGATCACCTGGAAATGTTAAAGTGGAGTCCAAGGATCAATTACGATTAAAACTGACGCGGAATCTCTATGGTCTAAATTAGGCTGACCGGCTATGTTATCACTCACTATGTAATCCCTGCAGAATGTGGAGTCGCAATTTGTCACATACACGCGCTTATGTTAAGTGCAATGAAAATAAAACCAACTTTTGGAGCTTATTGGGACGATCCTTTTGTCATGGTTAAGACTGAAAGTTGTACAAATTTTTTCGCTGACATAGAAATCGTGGAACAAAAGATCTAGGCGGTGTGAGAATTTTTTGAGGATCAGACAGAGGAAGACTCAAGGAAGGTTACATTTTAGACCAACAAGATACAATCGACGAAATATTAAGAGTACACAATCTGGAAAAGACCAAACCGGCAAAAACGCCGGTTTTGGGTCTGAACGGAATGAACGAATTTAGTTAGTTGCTACCAGTAATAGCACGTGAAAACATGCGTGCATAAAGAAATTTGACCCGTTGGTTGGGAGCTTATTTTGGATATCACGATAAACGCGCCCTGGTATCGTGTTTGCTGGCATGTGCTGCCCACGCACCCACGCTCCCACATTAGGGATTACAAAACGGCGAGAGAAATTGTGAAGTACCTCAAACCTACCAAACATTAAAGCTGAAATTGAAAGATGACGACAGATTGCCACTACAGGTGCGAGTCCCGTGCTAACGCCGACGCCGGATTCGCGGCAGACAAAGTGGATCGAAGAAGTGTCAGCGCTATGGTTATCCAAGTGACTGGCGTGGTGATAAGCTGGCAACGCACGAAACAGACCGGATTTGTATTATAGACGGCGGAAGCTGAATTTGTAGCCGCTTCCATGAGTGGAAAAGAAGACTAAGGCTCAAAGAATTGTTTAACGAAATTGGTGTCCACGCGAAAGATATGCATGTGTCGGGTATTGAGGCAATTGCTCATCTATTGACGAAGTATCTCAATTCTCAGCGAGTAGACACGCGCTTACCCGAAGGCAAAAACTTAGGATCGATACGATATCCACCTCAAAGTGTCACAAGAGATGGAAATCACCCGCGATGAAGAGCTGCGGAAACAAATCGGTTTATAATGAAGATGTTCTAGCCCCGCGGTTTCGGGAGGAGTGTTGAAGGTGCATGTACCCCATGCTGCAAGTTTTGGTTAAAATGCCATTTCGACATATCACGAAAGAAGCTCGAGATTGACTATAGTATACACTTTCTTTTTTTCTTTCTTCGTGGAAATTTCGTCCGTACACGCCCCTACTTTATCCTACGTATCAGACCGGTAGTATGAGCTCAGCGCAAAGAACCCTTTCCAACCCAATCCTCTTAAATGCTCCGACGCCGCAACCTGTCAATGTCGTTTCATTGGTCTAGCTTCTTTATTCTTACGTATTATAGGCTAATATTGTGTATAGTCACCATTGTTATCGCAGAGACTAGTCCATCTGATGGGCATCTTTTATACTTTGGGCGCAGGCTGCAGCCGGTCCCCAGCGCTGATTGCGCTCTCGGCAATCGTCTGCAGCAGCATCCTCTGTTTAGGTCTATTGAACGTACACTTACAGACCGATCCACAAGGTCTATGGGTCCCTCCACACAGTGTTGCGGCTCAGGAACAAGCGCGTTTTAATGAGCTTTTTGGACCTTTTTTCCGCATTGAACAACTCATCTTTTACGTTGAGGACCCACGTTCCGACTCAGAAGACGCTGCAACCTGTGACGCGGTGCATGATTTAGTGCAACGACGGTTTTTAGTGCAAGTGGCGAAAATCCAGACCCAAATCGCACATAGCGTCGTGTCCAGTCCAGACGCGCCCAATGTGACTCTAAAGCTGGACGACTTTTGCTATCGACCGATCCAAGATAAGGGATGTTTAGTGACAAGTCCGTTTCAATATTGGGTCAACAATCTGACAATACTTCAAGAGGATCCGGATATCAAGCTCACCGTCGCGTGTCAGACGACGGACCCCGATTTAAAAAAGTATGCGCCTTGTATGGACCAGAATGGGGTGCCCGTGATGCGAAACGTTGTGTTTGGTGGACTCTCGCGTGACAAGTGTCATTTAAATCCGGATCCATGTGGCGAAACAACGTCTCAAGCCAGAGCGTTAATTGTTACGTTTTTATTAAACAACCATCCGGAAAATGAAACGTATACCAAATATGTTGAAATGTGGGAAAATGAGGTATTTCTGAAAATTGCACAAGACGCTGCGAAAGCTTTAAGAAAAACTGCTGATACGGCACATGTCAATCATGACATTTATTGGGACGATTTCGACGCTAGAGACTTAGTAAATACTGGAGTCGAAGGCATGAGACTCACGTACATGGCTGAACGATCCATGGCCGACTCGTTGGTGCTACAAACGCAGCAAAATGCGTTTGTGGTCGTTGTGAGTTACTTGGTCATGTTTTGCTACGTCTCTGCTTCTTTAGGGACCTTTAACGATCCTGTACGCTCACGGTTTGGTCTTGGACTGACAGGAATCCTAATTGTTTTACTGTCACTTGGAGCTGCAATGGGTGTAAGTTGTGCTATGCTACAAACGCAAGTGACGATGATTACGCTCGAAGTCGTTCCGTTCTTGGTACTAGCGATTGGTGTAGACAACATGTTTATCTTAACGAACGAATTTGACCGCCTGGCAGCGTTGCGAGGACTTTCAACGGTTCATAATGGGCAGAAAACACGAGATCGAAGCCAGAGTGATGACGTTCTGATGCTGCAACAAATTTTAGGTGAAACGCTGAAGAATGTTGGTCCCTCGATTCTTGTGGCCGCGATTGCAGAAGCATTGGCGTTTCTCGTGGGTATATGGACGCGGATTCCTGCGCTGACGGGTTTTTGTATTGTCGCGGGGCTAGCAGTAGCTGTGAACGTGGTGCTTCAGATGACATGGTTTGCGTCAGCACTGGTGCTCGATAAACGTCGCATGCTCGCTCGACGGTACGATTTGTTTCCATGGATTAAGCAAAAACTCACTCTGACTCCCATAAGAGGCAAAAAAAGGAAACTCAAGTCGAAAAATCATCATCAGTATGACTTACTGCTCGATGAGTCCGCTTTGAATGAAGAATTATTGTCTCAAAGAAGATATGAAGGTGGAATTGTTCAGTCTTTCGTGGAGAAGATATATATCCCATTCTTGTTACGACGCTCGACGAAGATTTTGGTCCTTGTGACAGCGTTTTCGGTGCTACTACTGAGTGCATTGGGTTCTTCCAAACTCTCCCTGGGACTCGATCAAGCACTTGCAGTCCCGACGGATTTCTATCTTCATGAGTACTTCAAGAAGCAGACAGCACTTGGGGAAGCTGGTCCTCCAGCATATTTGGTTTTTGACGGAGCGGTGAACTATACCGATGCCAGCGTTCAACAAGCTATTAACGTGCTGCTGGACGAAATGTCTGGCCTACGTGAGTATGTTGAGCTACCTGTTTACTCGTGGCTACACACGTTTAATCAATGGCGTCAGATGCGCTATTTCCTCCAAGACAAGATCAGTCAAGGTCTGTGTGATTGTCCGCGACAACCGATGGATCCTTTCCCCTACGAGCTCGCTAATCTCGCAGCTACTGACACGTTGGTCGCTTCCGGGATGCGAAATGTGACTCCCAACTCGCTCTTTTACCCACTCGTGAAGAATTTCACGCGCATTTCCATTGATTCCTCCTGTTGTCAACATTTTGGACTTTGTGGTGCACAATTTGTAGGCGACATTGTCTTTAGTGGATCAAAGACGGATCCTGTGACGATCAGTGGTTCTCGCATGCGATTTCAACTGAATGCATTGCGGAATCAGTCCATGTTTGTGAACTCGTATTACTATCTGCATGAAGTCACGAGCAAGTGGAGCGAGCATCGAGCTCTGACGGCGTTTCCGTATGCTTTGGTCTTTGTGTTTGAAGAGCAATACACGTACATTCAAGGCGTGGCGTTGCAAAGCGTGCTCTTGGCGGTAGCAGTTGTCTTTAGTGCCGTGTATGTGCTCTTGAACGGAAATGTCCGCTTGACTCTCCTTCTTTCACTCTGTGTCATGTCCATGGCGTTCTCGCAGCTCGGTTTTCTATTTGTCTGGAACGTACTGGCTGGATCGGATGCGGAAACGTCCATTAATGCCGTCTCAGTCGTGAATCTCCTCGCGTGTGTTGGAGTAGGCGTCGAGTTTACGATTCACATGGTTCACCAATTTGCCTACTCGAGAAAACACGAGCTGGGCACGACAGCAAACGACCATACGCGCTACGCTCTCACTCGAGTGGGTGCCTCCATATTCTTAGGGATTACGCTCACCAAGTTTTGTGGCATTGGGGTGCTCGCCTTTGCTCCGTCCCTGTTGTTTCGGGTCTACTTTTTCCGAATGTATCTGGGCATTGTCGTCTTGGGCTGTTTCCATGGATTGTTCTTGTTGCCCGTCGTGCTTAGTTTACTTGGTCAGGCAGAAACCTACGCGAGTGATCGTGGTTCGTTTTTGCTCTTGGAAGAGTGCGACGACGAGTTCCAAGAGACTTGTTCGGACTTTAGTAAATAGTGCTCTCTATCTTTTACCTGAAGTCGCACTTAATGAGTTTTTTAACAGTTTCAAAACTAATAAAGGGAAAATGGTGTAAGATAATGTCAAGCTTCAGCTGCAGACCTGGTAAATTCACTACCAACGCAGGTAAAGATGTCCCTCCGAAACTTTATAGCCTCGGTGGAATGTGGAACCTATAACGTAATCGGAGCGTATAAACTAGCGGAAAAATCAATTATAAGATTTCCACATAGGAACGACAGCGGGTGGAAGCCGAAATTTATAAGTACTGGAATTTATTAAGTAGCAGGGGATAAGATTTCAGAGGGATGACCGTATCTTAGGTAACAGAAACAGCTGAAAACTAATGGATATTCTTCCCCACTCAGAAAAGGAGCACACCATGTTATTAGTGGGCTTAAGCTCATCAAGCATGCAATGCCATTCTGACTTAGAACTGACGGAATTGCTTACGCACGTTAATGGGTTTGGTCTCCGAAGCAGGCTCGACCTCGAGCACGTTAAAGCGCACGGTCTTAGCAAGAGGACGGCACTGACCAATTGTAACAACGTCACCCTCTTTGACACGGAAAGCAGGCGACAAGTGGGCCGCCACGTTTTTGTGACGCTTTTCAAAACGCTTGTACTTCTTCACGAAATGAAGGTAATCTCGACGCACAATGATCGTGCGTTTCATCTTGGTCGACAGGACGACACCCTTGAGAATACGACCACGGATCGAAATGTTACCAGTGAATGGACACTTTTTATCCACGTACTGGCCTTCGATGGCGCTCTTGGGGGTCTTGAAGCCTAGACCCACTTCCTTGTAGAAACGAGGACCTTTCTTCTTGCCAGCAAACTTCTTGCTTGCAAGGAAAACGCCCTGCTGCTTCTGGTAAGCCTTTTCAGTCTGTAGAACAACAGCAGTGAACACTAGTGAGTCGTAAGACTTCCAGCAATAAAGCAATAGGGAGAACGAAGGAGCAGAAGAGAGAGAGACTGAACTGTGTCTTCTCGTTTTCTACTGCTGCAAAGTAAGCAAGTAGACAGCTTCTGTAAGGAGGGAAATCGAAGGGTTCTGCTGATGATGAGTCAGTTGAAAAACGGTTTCCGTTCTTCGGGATCTCGAAGTCTCAGCACAGAGAGGAAAGAAGACGATTTGTAAAGGCGCGACAGCTGGCATCTACGCAGCAGAAATCGCACTCACTCCCTCGTTTTGCTTTGACTCGAACAATCACTCACACAAAAAGTGTGATATGAGTGATTATAGGTGGATTACAGCCTTGGTGGGCCATCACCCCAACCAACTAGCTAACCAGTTCCTTCAGCCTTTCCATTCTTTCCAGTCCTTAAGACTCTGGAATAACCAGACAGTCACCACCTTCTTGATGCCACGCTTTCATTTCCCTCAACTCAGTCGCTGTCCACCTTACCGCTTGATTATCAGTTTTCGTTCATCCTTCTTCTCCTAGTACAGAGGTCGAAAGCGAATTTTAGGTACCTGGTCAACGTGCTCCATAGTTCGTCGAGGGTTTTCGCAAATGGCTGGTACTGAGAGGTCAAATCGTCGCGATTTGATTGGCTGGGGTTACACTTAAGATAAGTAACATTACGAAGTGAAAGCGATATGGCTGTTACTTCTGAAAATGTGGAAAATTGACTTCTGAAATTGTAGAAAATTGAGTCTGTTACTCCAGACGTCTACCTAACATTTTATTATGGCAACGAAATCTCTGGCTTTCGTTATGTACATATCTATCTTCTCGCAGTTGGTGGAAAGATAGCTATCATTTTATTGTTCAAATAGCAAATTACTCCTGTTTGTTTGTAATGTATTGCTGTACTTCCACTGGGTTAGCTTTGTAGCCTTGCAGACGGAAGGACGAGTTCTGATAAGCCCAGAGAAAGCCTCCTAGCGAGCCTAAGAACCCCGTGACAACCATCGATGGCACGGCCACATGACGGTGCAATTTTAGGCCTGCATATTAATCAAAAAGAAAATAAGCATTGGTATATCTAAAACTAATTGCCGCGATGCTATGAAGCGTACCGAAGACATAGCCGGCAGGAAAGGAGAAGGCGCTGACACCTAACCAACGTGAATAATCACCAAAACCAAAGTTACCCTTGATGTCGTCGAACGTTGGATGCTTAACGATCACGGGGAAACGTGGTTCGCGCGGGTCGCGGATGGGGACGGCGTCACTCATAATGGTGATCACTTTTGTGACTGGAAAGCTAGCCGTCGATAATTGTAACGATTTTAACCTATCGCATTACAACAAAATGTATTACATTTGTAGCCATTCTTAAAACTTCTCGTGTGTAAAATACTGTAGGTATTGCTCACTCCGGTCCAGTAACAAGACATGGCGACTGTTTACGACGAAGTGGAGATAGAAGATATGGATTATGACGAAAAAGAGCACGTGTATTACTATCCGTGTCCTTGCGGTGATTGCTTTAGCATTGACTTGGAGGAACTGTACGATGGCGAGGACATTGCCATGTGTCCAAGTTGCTCGCTCACGATTCGCGTCCTCTTTACTAAAGAAAAGTTGCCGAAGCTGAACGAGGAGGACGCAGATTGAAACGTTTGTTGGGAGCAGTACCGTCTTCACTCAAGCGTAGAGACGTCGATCTGAGCTCGCGGTCCGTCACGTTCAAGCACGAAGGTTTTGCTTATCACTGTTGGCATTGGAGGTGGTGGTCCTTAGTGGTACAAGTGTCAACCTAACTTATTCATCTGTCAGTACTGTACGGCAACCTGCACTCTCGTCTTTCACTTGCATACTTCATCCTTGTTAATTGTTCTTGCCGAACAAGCGAGTCAAGAAACCTGAAGAAGCAACGCCGTCGTCGGCAGAAACGCTTGCATCATTCGCTGCGTCGATAGGCGCGTCACCTTCCGGCGACTTGCGTCGACCACCACCACGAATAGCTCGAATCGCACCGTCCCCACCATACATTGTCCCTCCACGAACGGTTTTAATCACGCCATTTTCGGGATTGCCCATGGCCGCCACGAGCGCAGCGTTCGCATGATTCAACTGCGCTTCAAAGTGCGAACGCTGTGCGCTACGAAAGTCTGCAATCTGATCCCGAAGATGGGTGAGCTCCTCGACATGTTTCTCGGCCTGTACGCGCATGTTACCCGCCATGAGACGATTATTCGCTTCCACTTGTTTAATGCGCTCATCTCGTAGCACCAGCTTCTTTCTCGCTTCCGATAGCTCCAAATCAAGCGACGCATACTTTCGAAGCAATTGCCGATGAACCGCGACGAGTTGCTCTAGTTTCTGCTGGATCGAACGCATGTGTTGTCGTTCACGCATCGACATGCCACTTCTAAAGGAAATACTATCGGTTGAAGCTGACCCATTCTCTCCCGTAGATGTACCCGCACGATTCGTTTCTGCTTCAAGATCCCGGATCTGAGTCGTCTTACGAGCGATATCCTCTTGCAGCCGAGCCTTCTCGAGATCACTCGCTTTTTTCAATACAAAATACTCTCTCTCGTACACTTTCAATTCAGCTTCGAGCTTGGTGCACTTGATCTTCAGATCTAGGTACTGCTGCGACTCGCTGCATTGTTCGCTACTTTCCTTCAGCGTGTCGTCTCCGGATTCATGCTCCTGAGCTTCGATAGCAACTTCACCAGCATCATCTTGAAACTCTGCCGCGAGCTGACTCGAACGAGCAATCTTTTGTGCGATTTTACAACCACGCGCCGACGTTTGTGCTACCATATCTTGTAACATGGCATTGTACTCGCTCTCTATCGTCTCGGAGTGAATTTGAAGCTCTTTGTGATCAAAACTCAATCGATCAAAGTCTGCACGCAGCTCCGAGTATTGAATATCACTCCGACGAAGCTTTTCATCGAATGATGTCTCTTGTAATTCCTTCACTCGCTGTAGCTCTTCCGATAAAACGCGTTGTGTGTTAAGTGCTCGAACATGTTCTTCAAGCTTAGCTGAAAGCAATCGAATCTCTTCACCACGTCTCATGGATTCCTGTTTCTCCTCAGCAAGCTCTTCTTCTAATTGACTCACTTTCTTCTGTATCTCTGTCAGTGCACGCCCTGCTCGAGCTGATGGCGATGGGGGCGAGTCTATCGTCGCAGTATCAGACATGTCCAGCGGAATATCAGCCGCACGGATACAGCTATCTTGTGTTCTCTCCTCTGTCTCTTCGGAGTCTATAGCAACAGCTACAATCTCTTGTCCTTCCAACTTCCCACCAAGTCGAGCTTCAAGTGCGATAATATATGTATGTTGCTTTGCGATTTTTTTCTGCGCCGCAGCAAGCAGCGCTTCATACTCAGCGACGCTGCGCTGCTCATTGACGACTGCCTTATTCTTTATCGACTTTGCTCGCATCCCAAATCGCAGCGTCGAAATGGTTTCGGAGGTATTGAAGCTGCTTGGTGACACGTTAATGATTAAAGCGGTGCGAGAGTTCCCACCGATTGATTCTTGAAGCACTCGAGTGAGTTTACTATCACGATACGGCACGTGAGTAATATGTGAGTCTGTGAGCGCATTAATGACCATGCCCAACGCCGACAAGGACTTGTTAATGGTTTTGGCTTCTTCAAGCTGCCGACCAGTAGCTCCAGTCTTTCGTACCATTTCCGACCCAGCAAGGTCAACTAGATACAATTTACCCGCTTTTGTGGCCTGGCTTTCAAGGTTGCGCTGGCATAGCGTCACCATAAAGACACTATGACTGCGTGAGCTCCCTTCATTCATGCCCGTAGCCGCCACTGCACGATTGGCGGCCCCCGCGCGCATTGTCCCCAATAGTTCTTCGTCACTTGTTACACACATTTCCGTCATGCCTTCAACAAAAATGCCACGCTGCGCGTCCTCGCGAACTTGAAGATTCACTTTGGACTTGTGCGGATCGAGCAAATCACGAATACGTTCCATGTAGATCTCAATGTAGCTGACTTTTACAATAAACTCGATATTTTCATCGGCATTCATGACATTCGTGAAAATCGCTGTCGCTGTGCGTGGAATGATGCCCTGTAGCTCCGGATGATCAATACTCGCTCCTTCCATCGTATACGTCTTGCCAGATGACGTCTGACCGTACGCGAAAATGGTAGCATTATACCCATCCATAATATCTAGCAGCAGCACGACGACATCAGGCGGTCACTTGAATATCCCACCTGCATTTGTAGCTTTACCTTGAACAACAGGGAGAGCCACGCTCTCAAACACTGTTTTCTGAGTATCTTGTTCGTGAAACACATTGTCAAACGTAAATTTTAGCGGATTGCCTTCATTTGTCTGCACAGGAACAAAAAAGAAACCATTGCAAGAAAGAGAAATCAATCGGACGCTTCTCCTCGTCCCTGACGAGTTTCTTTTCGCATGTTTTCCCCACCTTCACTTCAATGGTCGCATCTTCCGTGAAGACACACCGCTCGGCTCCAGCCATTGTAAGCTCCTTTGCGTTCTGGGGACGTACGCGACAACAGACGCGGACGTTGCCCATTTCATTCTGTAATAATATTAAGATCCGTGCGACAACGTAGCGTCAATATTAAAAAGTTACCAGTCAAGAGGTAAGGTTACATAGACGCGCACGTGCGCTAAGGACAGAGGCTACGCACACTAGCCGAAGAAGGGCGCGCCATGGGAACTCGCTCGCGACGTTAAGAGCGCACTACAGTACTTTGATCTTTGGGTTTTGTCGTACTTAAGCATAACATGGCTTTAAGTTTGTGATAGGGTGAGCGTTAGCAGGACGGGGAAGTGCACGTCAGGGACGTAATTCGACCGGGTTTGGACGTATTCGGCATGTTTGCGAGCGACGGCTGGGTCATAGTCGCGGGATTGATGGATCTGAAAGCCATGACGCTCCGCGACGGTGCAAAAACGTTCCATGGAGCCATTGCGACTTGGTTGTAGGAGCAAACAGCACCCCGACCCACGACGTAAGAGGTTTTTGATAGTATATGCGAGGTCTTCATGGAACTCTTCAAAGAATAGACAGTCACAGGCAAACACGAGATCGAATTGATGATGCAGGTGGGCGTCAAAACCCGCGGTGCGGTCCCAGCGCAGTAGTTCGGTCGAAATGGTCGTATTTTCACAACAGTCCGCGAACACTTGATGTGCCTTATTCGCTTCCACACATCGCTTCAAATTATTCACACAGAGTGGATTGCCATCAGTCACGGTAACGCGCTGCAGCTCCACCGGTGCACAAGCAAGCAGTCCTAAGCTCGCGAGACCTGTCATGCCACTACCGAGTTCACAGCACGCAAGTGGCTGTCGCTTACCAGTCGAAGTTAGTTGTTGAATTTGCGAGCATACGTCACTGGACAATAGATACGACAGTAAAATTTGCTCGGACGGCCACGTTCGGATGTTGCCCGTGTTATCGACGCCGTGGTTCACCTGGTGACTAAGCAACTCGGCAATGGACACCTTTCTCACTTCTTGACGCTTTTCATGAACGTATACTTCTGCTTCTTTTCCTGTCGATGCATTCCTTGCCGATGACAAGTCGTAGGCCACCCACACGAAGTTCTCCTGTGGAGGAACGTCCAGGAGCAAAAGCTGTGCGTTATCAACCGGAAGTTTCGGGTACTGAGGGAAAAAGTCCGTGGATATCGACGATGCCGTTGTCTCTGGATTGTTACCACAAGCCTCGTTATCCGTTGAAGGTAGCAATGCATTGCGCAATACGCGCCAATACCGTCTGGTGTCCGACGTGGCACCTGATGACGCCATGGGGTTAGTTTTGTATGCCACATTAGTTTTAAGTAACAAACTACATCAAATGACCTGACGATCTTTATTAAACAATCGGTAGAGTGTACAAACAACACAGAAGAAAAGCACGATGCCGCTCGAATCGACGATGATATGGTGCGTTGTAGTGTCGTTCTCCATGTCTTTTAGTGCTTCATTCAGACTTCCCATTCTTTCAGCTCCCTATTCATGTATTATTTGCCTCGAATTGCTCCTTATTGACATTTGGCTTTATTTTTGCCGCAGTTTGGATAATTCAGAATGGATGCGTAATGGCGACTACATTCCGTCGCGTCTTGAGGCTCAGCATGACGCTGCAAATTTGCTCTGTGGTACAAAAACACAGTCCAACCCCGAGAGTACTGTGGGTGTGCTGTCTATGGCTGGCAAGAGGTACACCAGGCTGCAAGACTTTTAGTTGTGACCTTCTAAACAGACTGACTATATGACATTCCTAGCATTCAAGTTCTTGCATCTCCGACAGATAACATGGGAACTTTGCTAAGTGCTATTCATCGTATTAAAGTTGGTGGCACGACGAAGCTTGCCAATGCTATCCAAGTAGCACAGTTAGCGTTGAAGCATCGACGCAACAAAACAGGTTGGTCGTTTTAACACTGGATAGAGAATAGAATTTCTGCTGATTCATGTACGTTTATGACAGGTGGCCAGCGTGTAGTAGTTTTTATCGGATCGCCTGTTGAAGAGGACGAAAAACAGTTGACAATGATTGGCAAGCTGCTTAAGAAGAATAACGTGAGCCTCGCTGATAAGATTCTTAGCTTCACTTTGTTAGCTAACCAGGCGCTTCTTACAGATTGCTGTGGATGTAGTAAGTATGGGAGAGCTGGACAACAACGCTGCCAAGTTGCAGGCATTCGTGGATGCTGCCAGTAGCAACAACAACAGTCACTTGGTAACGGTGCCGGCGGGTGTACTCCCCTCGGATGTATTGATGTCATCGCCAGTACTGCATGGAGATGATGGCGCTGCTGCTGCTGCTGCAAGTAGTGGTGGTGGCGGAAACGATAATTTCGCCGAATACGGCGGCGTAGATCCAAGCATGGACCCTGAACTAGCCCTGGCTCTGCGTGTGTCGATGGAAGAAGAGCGTGCCCGTCAAGAGGCTGCCCAGAAGCGAGCGGCCGAAGCTGAAGCAGCGGCTGCAGCCCCTGCTGCAGCAGCCCCGGCCCATGAGCCTTCAGCTCCAGCTACAGAGGCCACAACTACACCAGCAGAGCCGAAACAACCTACACAGACGCCTGGACCTGCAACTGCTGTTCCAGCTGCCACGCCGGCGCCTCCTCCAACCTCAGCTCCGGCATCGAATTTGCCTTTTATGGATCCAAAATTTGTCAACTCGCTCTTGTCCGGATTGCCGGGTGTGGACCCAAACGACCCAAAGATTCAAGCGGCCATGGCGCAGATTAGTAAGAAGAATGAAAAAAAGGATGACGACGAAGAAAAGAAAGAGCAAAAGTAGGACGAGATCCTAGAATAGGAATTGAAGTAACATCAAATAAGTCGCCTTCTGTGTGCCTTATGTGCGTTCACATGCTATTTTGGGTGCCCTTGAGTACACGTTGAAGTTGCATGTTTTTGGGAGGTTGACTGTCCATGTGGTCGTTGGACTATGCAATGTCCTCGTCCCAGCCGCGTGTTAGACATGCAAGCTCGTAATTAATTTAGCGATTAAAAAATTCGATCCTTTTGTCATGCCCAATCACTAGTCACTTCGCTAAATCGACGTGACCCGATCGATCACTTCCTCGATCTCCGTGAAGTAAACTCGGCATCCGAGTTAGTATTAGCTGTTAGATCACGTTTTGCTTCCCGATCGAGCACGCGATAAAAGAATGGTTCGGCTTTTCCAGCGCAAAGACTTGATCTTGAGTGACGAGGCAAAGCGATTTCTTCATTCACTCCCTTGGACGTTTATGAATCTGTTTCGCAAGCGACGACAACTACTTCCGGTGTGGAGCTCCCACAAATACTGCACGGTGATCAAATCATCGTTTTTAGTCTACTACCGAGCGACGAGATCGGAGGATGCAGGCATGGCACGTGGTTGGCAACAGAATGGCTTCAAGTATCTAAATTTACGCAATTGCAAAATCAAACTCATTGATGACGACTCGGCAGTGTATGCCTTTTGCATCACACCCGAGTCGGGCAAAGGTGCGATTCACTTTGCCGCGGATTCTGAAAAGGATCGTGCAAGATTTGTTGCGCAAGTGGCTGCGGTGCAAGATTATCTGCCGTCTTTGAATGAATTTATTACACACAAAACACTCGGTCGTGGTCATTTTGGACGAGTAGTCTTGGCATCACACGGTGCGGATCGCCGGTTGTACGCAATTAAAGAGATGAAACTTGATCAAGTCCAATCAAAGGTGGTGTTTGCAGAGCGAGCGGCCATGGAGTGGGTCGGAGATCATCCATTTGTTATGGGGTTGGATTACGCACTAGCACGCGGTCGTTCGGTCTTTCTCGTCTCGAAATTCATGCAGGGCGGTGATCTTTTTCTACACATGCAAAACAATGGTGGGTGTTTTCATGAAGACGCTGTCCGGTTCTACGCCGCAGAATTGTTGTTGGCCCTCGAGCATATGCACAAAATGTGTATCATGCACCGTGACATTAAACCTGAGAATATATTGCTGGATCGTGAAGGGCATATTAAATTGGCAGATATGGGGCTGGCGAAGCGGTTAGAGTCGAGCACAGGACGGACGAAAACCATGTGCGGCACAGACACTTACTTGCCTCCCGAGATGGTAGGGCGCTACTTTGACGGTTATGGCCTAGGAGTTGATTTGTGGCAATTTGGTTGCATTCTTTTTGAGTTACGTGCTGGGTACCCGCCATTCTACGTACCTGAATCAAGCCAGAAGAGTATACACAAGCGGATTCTGTATCAACCAGTACGCTATCCAAATAACATGTCACTGGAGCTGAAGAGTTTATTAGCGGCGTTGCTTAAAAAGCGTCGAGAAGATCGACTTGGATTTCATGGTGGAATTTTTCAAATTAAAGCTCACAAGTTTTTCGCCAAAATTGACTGGGATCAAGTTTTAGAGCGGCGATTGAAACCACCACTTGTACCAGGTCCTCCTGGCGAGGACCTGGTGGCCAATTTTGATTCACACTTCACCGAACAACCACATTCCATTTATGCACCCGAGGAAATTTCTAGTTGCTTTGAACGCGACTTTGCTGGTTTTGACTACGTGCGACCTCTCAATTCGAGCGCTTCGATGAGCTCGGAATGTAATCGAATGGCAGCGACATTAATCTCTGCAAGCTATGCAAGCACCAGTAAGGACATTAGTGAGAGGTGCGAGTCAAGCTTTGAACCCGCAGATCAAGTGGTGAATGAACGACACAGTGAAGAGGAGAAACCAGAGCTTGAGCTTAAGCTCAGTTGGAAGATGGATTAAATTGTAAGTGAGGGGAAGTGGAAGATTGACAGATATCCATGTACCTATAATTGTACATTGTACGGTACGTTTAGTTAACGACTCAGTGGAACAGAGCATGGAAAAGGTTCGATAGAGCATCTATGGATTTAAAGATAATTTTATGCTGTTGAAACGATGCACTTTACCGATTTATACCCGAAAGTAGGAATTAGGTAATTTTCAGTTTTAGCAATGCTAAGAGCATCATCCCCAGCGGCCATGCTATCTTCCCAAATTTCGATAATTTGGCATTCGAAAATGAAAAGAAGCGCTCTCTATACCCTTTTTGAAATTGGGCACGTCGCGAAATCACCCTCTGGCTGTAACGGGGTTACATTCGGGTAACACTGAGTGTTGGTGTACATGAGTACACCACGGTTGAGGTCAGTATTGGCCGGGTTGAAAGGTTTCGAACCTTTGGTTATTTTAACCAATCAGGGCAGGGGCCCTTGATGTGGTGGTGTGTCAGCCATCCACGTGTCAGTACACAGGTGTGTACACTACATTTTAGCTAGGTACGAATTAAGAATATTCTACTTAGTATTACATATAGTTTATATTAGTTTAAAATTAATTTAGGCTAATTACATATTAAATATATTCAGTTTACATTTCACTCTATTTAGCGGACGCGCGACCTCGACCGGTCGCGCGCGCAGTGAGTGTTGTAGGTAAGAGGGAGTCCTCCCTTTACTTACATCCCGTAAAGGGAATACAGCCGTTAAGGCAAAGTCGTAAACTAACCCGGGAATCTTGGCCCCGAGTAGGAGAACTCTCCTACTAAGCCCTTTACAAGGGCGTATCGGCTAAGTAGCGGTAGCTACCGCTTTAAGGAATAGTCTTCCTCTGTGCGCTAGCCGCACCGTGCGTATACGCACCGGCTACACTGGCCACGTCAAATTTGACCGTGACTCGAGCTACGCCATTTTCTCAGTCTTCCCCTTTATTTGTTTTCCTAACCCACTCTCGCCCGCTCTCCCTACCACACCTCGCTACTCCACTCCGACCCCTCCTGTCCGTCTGCCCGTCCATGTCTGCTACTATTTGGGCAACCAACTGTTGAGAAGTAGGGTCCATTGGAGCAAGTGGTGGTGCAGGGGAGTAAAGGGGATATTAACATATTGGAAAACGAAGTTATGTCGCGGTATTGCAGTTTTGCAAGGATTTAGCATCGACGCACAAAAGTCGAAAATAGGTGTACCAAATTGCATTTTTCGTGACGGACTAAAAGTAGTCCAGTCTAAATATATCACTTTTTACATTTTCTTCCTACAGTTGATTAACGTTAACTACGTGCCCGTTTTCTTTGCGCGCATAGTTACTTTGGCATTATAGGTAGTTGTAGAGAGGGGCACGCGTCCTCACGTGGAATATCAAGTCTCGTTTTAGTGGATACGTGTGATTACGGTTCGATTATTGTGGCATAAGTGCTGGACTGGCTGATTACGCATATAAAAGTGGAGATATACTTTGATTAGGTGATTTTTAGCGCATTTGCACTACGATTACGCTATGGCTAAGAGTAAAGGCGCACAACAACATGTTATGAGCCCAAATAAGGGGCGTGAAGACAGCGACGAGAAAGTTGCTGTCGTGGAAGAGAATGTGGGGTTGGACGACGTCTTGGCGGCCATCCGCGAGCTTACAGACCAGCTGGGCAAGCTGGAAGAATCTCGTGGAGCAGTGTCGGATAGGGGTGGTGCGTATCACACCCCCAGAGGCGACACCAAGATGAGCATGGCTTCCTTGGAGGGAAGTCATGAGGAGAAGGTTGCGTACAGAGCAGGCAACCCTGCAGCGATGAGCTTCAGGCTTATAAGAAAGGTCGGTGCAAATTGTTTCGATCGAGGTGGCGTAGCAGACGCCGTACCTATCAGGGACCAAGCAGGGATCCCAGGGTACGAGTGTGCACACACGGGGGTCAATAGAGATGCGGAGCAAGCTGAGCACGCGCATGTAATGCGGACGCCCTCACCCAAGCAGAGCAATCTGCAAATTAGATTCTTCGACGGTACAGAGGTGTACCGGGGACTCGGTAGGGTTTTCACACGTGGGGGAGAAAGTTGTTACGCCAGATAGGTATCGCTGAAGAAGCGTGTGGGTTCCCATCGAGTGAAGACGTTAAAGTCGACCTCCTGGGGCATTAGCTATCTGGTACGGCTGAAAGTTATTACATCCACCAAGTAGAAACGTGGTGGAGTGAGAATCTCGCGTTGTGGTATGTAATGGATAAAATGCTGTCGACATTTCATACGCAGTTAGCGCCGGCTCAAGCAATGAAGTTGTTTTTGGCGAGGAAATGTTATTCAAGATCGTAGTCAGAACATTACCTTTATTTGTTGGCGGTGGCTGAAGCGGTAGGAGGTTGTGAGGTTGCTCTGGTGCTTGATAATGTTATTTATCATGCTGCACCAGAGTTTAAACAAGTAGTGATGTCGAGATATGATTATACGCGAGTGGATTATCGACGGCAGGCTGAGGAGCTCTGCCAGTTTGCGCAAGCTGTGGAGCATGAAGGAAACAAGCCAAGGGTGTTGACACGTGGTACGTTAAACGTCGTGGCGTAGAAGAAGGAGAAGACAAGGAAGTGTTACGTGTGTGGAGATACAGGACATTTGAATTGGAATTGCCCGAAGAAAGGGGGCAAGAGTGTGGATTTGTCACTCACGATCACTGGAGACTACGCTAATATTCAAAGTAAGAAGTGGGTATTAGACAGCAGAGCGAGTATGCATTTGACGAACGACTCGAATTTCCATCGCAACAGTGAACCAGTAAGTGGAGTATGCTATCAAGCTTATGGAAAGAAGTTGAAAGTCGGAATGAAAGGTGATTTGCAGGTGTATGTACGGTGCGGTGGTGTTGAAAGATTGATCAAGATAGAGAGAATGTGTGTTACGTGGAGAATTTGGCACGCAACATTTTATCGTATGAACTCTTAGAATAGAAGGGCTGCGAGATGGCTTACGTGGATAGTAGGCGGGTTGTAACGGGGTTACATTCGGGTAACACTGAGTGTTGGTGTACATGAGTACACCACGGTTGAGGTCAGTATTGGCCGGTTTGAAAGGTTTGGAACCTTTGGTTATTTTAGCCAATCAGGGCAGGGGCCCTTGATGTGGTGGTGTGTCAGCCATCCACGTGTCAGTACACAGGTGTGTACACTACATTTTAGCTAGGTACGAATTAGGAATATTCTACTTAGTATTACATATAGTTTATATTAGTTTAAATTAATTTAGGCTAATTACATATTAAATATATTCAGTTTACATTTCACTCTAAAATACAGGCGCGCGACCACACCCGGTCGCGCGCGCAGTGAGTGACGAAGGTAAGAGAGAGCCCTCCCTTTAACTACACCCTTAGTAAGGGAGCCTTTCCGTTAAGGCATTAGCGGAGCTCCTTGTCGTTAAGGCATTAGCGGAGCTAGGCGCACGACCACGCCCGGTTGCGCGCTCGGTGAGTATTCTAGACCAAGGGAGTTCTCCCTTACGCTACCTCCCTTTATAAGGGAAGCCTTGTTACAAGGGGTTGCGAAAGCTATCTGTAAACCACCCTGGGAATCTTGGCCCCGAGTAGGAGAGCTCTCTCCTACTAAGCCCTTTTATAAGGGCGTATCGGCTAAGTAGCGGCGAACGCCGCTTGAAGGAAAGTCTTCCTCTGTGCGCTATCCGCACCGTGCGTGTACGCACCCGGCTACACGGGTGATCAAGTACCAAGCGACCGTAGAAAGCATTTTTGACGTCGGAAGGTGAACAAGGTTCTGACAGTCGACGTGCGTACGGATATGAATATCAAGAACATCGAGACTCTGGATGACACACAAAACAAGCAACTACGGCGTCTTTTCACAGAAGAAGAAGATACAGACTTAGAAGGAGCGTATGGACCAAGCGAAGAGCGAAGAGCGAAACGAAGATGTTCAAGAAGCGTAGACAAGCAAGAAGAAGACCAAGAGAGTCAAGAAGAAGACATGGTCAAGAGAACGGCATGTGACAAGGGAATACGCTAAGAAGAGTGCTGAAACAAATGATAAGGAAAAACAAGAAGACAATGCTGGCGAAGATGATAACAGCGTGGTGAACATAATTACAGAGATGTATCCACGAAACTTTACGGAAGCGATGAATAGCAAGCATTAGAATGAGTGGACCGAAGCTATCAAGATGGAGATAACAGCATTGGAGATGAGTGAGTGTGGGATGTGACGAAGAAGCCAAGCGGACCAAGACAGACGTTAACGCAACGTGGAGCGATACAAGGCACGTCTAGTCGCGTGCGGTAACGAACAACGCTTTGTAGTGGATTATGGACTCATGTTTGCGGCTGTTATGGATATGGGGACACTCAAGACATTTTGGCATTAGCAAGAAGATGGAACGTAAGGTCCAAGCATGGGGATAACCCGAACGCGTATGTCAAGGCGCTCGAGGAGGAACACGATATCTACCTGTATATACCAAGGGGAATGGAGTTTACGAAGCAATAATTCAAAAAGCTGGAGGTTGAAGAAGTGAACGAGCTGGTGCAGAAGTTGAAGAAGACTTTGTATGGCCTGAAAGCGGGCCGACTGTGGAACAAGATACTACACGACAAGTTGCTCAAGTTGAACTTTTCGCAGAGTTACACGGATTTATGTCTGTATTTCAAGCGACATGGAGTGGATATGATAGTGGTTGGAGTTTACGTAGATGACGTGTTGGTTACAGGAACGCAAGAAGAATTGGTGACGACATTTTTTGATGACATGAAGGTTTTAGACATCAAGAATTTGGGTGAAGTGTCGAAGTTCTTAGGAAAGCGGGTGACTTATGAAGATGAAAAAGGTTATTACCTCGATCAAGAAGTTATGATCAGGTGTCTCGTTGATGAATATGAATTAAAGGACGCGAACGTAGTGAAGAAGGAATCACGAAGACATGTGTTTGGAGAATCAAGTGGATCTGCCGGTCAAGTCTAGTGACGGATCGCCGCAGTTAGGGATTTCCAGTCACTTGTGGGATCCCTCCTGGGGATAGCGAGATGTACTAGACCTGACATAGTGTACGCAGTACACAGGGAGACCAGGCAGACGCACGCGCCCAAGATGATTGTTTAAATTTTGGCTAAGAGAATTTTACGTTACTTGAAGGGAACATTCAAGATGAAATTAAAGATGGAATTAACGAAGGAGACCGATGTGGAAAATGGATTGCAGCTGGTTGCATATAGTGATGCAGACTACGTGGGATGCAAGGAAGACATAAAGTCCGCAACAGGTGGATTGGTTACGTTGGACGGAATAGTTCTATATTAGATGTGCAAACGCCAGGCGTGCGTATCACTTTCGACGATGGAAGCAGAGTTTTATGCTGCGTCCCAAGTGGAGTGCGAGGTGTTTGGAGTGTACGAGTTGCTGACAGAGGTTGGAGTGAAGTTGAAGTTGCCGATGATCCTGTACTCAGATAATCAAGCAGCGATAAAGTTCCTGGAAGGAGAGAATAACTCAAGTAAGATGAAGCATGTGGACGTGCGGATGAAGTTTTTAATCTCGAAGAAAATGGAAAGACGTATCGAAGTGCGTTACAAGGGAACAAGCGAGATGATTGCGGACATGTTTATCAAGGCGCTAGCGATGCACCGGTTTGGAGAGTTGAGATCAAGTGTTGGGCTGTCAGAACGTTGAAGGCAACCTGTTTTTGAAGTGCGCGGCGATGAGGAGTGTTGGAAAGCGAAGTTAAGTCGTGTTTTTGCGGCTTTCCAAGGATTTAGCATCGACGCACAAAAGTCGAAAATAGGTGTACACAAATTGCATTTTTCGTGACGGACTAAAAATAGTCCAGTCTAAATATATCACTTTTACATTTTCTTCCTACAGTTGATTAACGTTAACTACGTGCCCGTTTTCTTTGCGCGCATAGTTACTTTGGCATTATAGGTAGTTGTAGAGAGGGGCACGCGTCGTCACGTGGAATATCAAGTCTAGTTTTAGTGGATACGTGTGATTACGGTTCGATTATTGTGGCATAAGTGCTGGACTGGCTGATTACGCATATACAAGTAGATATATCCTTTGATTAGGTTATTTTTAACGCATTTGCACTACGATTACGCTATGGCTAAGCGTAAAGGCGCCCAGCTACACAACAATGTAGTGGAAACCACAACTTGTCAAGACCGCTGTGGGCAGCAACAAAACTCTATGCCAAAAAATTTGGCGTACGGAATTTGGACAAAATATGGCAAAAAATACGAATAGGGTAGCCGGTGGGGATGCTTTAATTTCTTTCCCTTCTTCGGAGCTAAATTGGGTACTTATAATTAGTTTAGGTTACATGACAGACAAAGTATCGCAATTAGCTTCAACTCTTATGAATACTACATGTGTCTACAGATAGTCACTTCTCATACACATTTAATTGAGCAAGTCCCTGACTTGGTTATCTTTATCTACTGTCTACGAGCTATCTGGGTGTGTTTTTTGTTGCGAACGGATACTTGGTTCAACAAAACCCTCAATTCAAGGTTAAAATCGACATCTATGACTTAACTTTCTTCCGATCTATGCTAAATTGACAAGATCAGCATTACATTTCTAGATTGTTGTCTTCCAGGCATTCAAGATGCAATTTCATTTTAATACGAATAGTATTTTACGGTACCAGTGTTACAACCGTCTACAACCACGAGAACATGCTTAAAAGAGAGATCTAACTCCCAACAGGTTATGGTAAAGGCCATTCCCGCGTATACGCACGAGGTCTATCTCTTGTCGAGTCCCTTTATCTTTTGGGACATCACATGGAACAATTCGTCAGGTTATTCCCAAATCACATGAAAAATAAGCGCATGTCGCCCTAACAGGTATGCGCTTCAAAGCGCTGATGTGGTGAAGTAGCATTTTGGTTTCAAATTGTTAAGTATTGGAATTGTGAATGAACATTTTCGACCAATCAGAGGCAACTTTGAGCGGCCGTATCGCGACTGATTGATTATGGAGAGACTAAGTATGATTGGTGTGTATTGGAGTATTGAGTGAGCATTTTCAACCAATCAGAAGCGAACCTGGGCAGCCGTCTCGAGCCGGTCGTCTCGCGATTGATTGAGTTATGATTGGTGTAAATTTGGAGTTTGGATGAAGATTTCCAACCAATCAGAAGCGACCCTTGGCGGCCGTCTCGCGACCATCGGATTACGGAGGGTATCAGAAGTAACTGTCAAGTAGTACGAAGCTCACTCTTCGTCTCAAGAAACAGCCACCCGCGCCAGAGCATGGGCGGTAAGCGAAGGGCTGTTGAGCCCTTCGCTTTTGACATTCCGCAACGGCATGTCAACAATCAGCAGTCAGGCAGACGAAGCTCACACTTCGTCTCAAGAAACAGCCACCCGCGCCAGAGCATGGGCGGTGAAGGTCCAGAGCCGATGGACCTATCGGTTGCGGTTGCTTCGAACACGAAGCAACCGAAATTAAAGAAGAATATTCGCTACTACCCGGGGTTCAGTCTTCTTAACTGAGTAAGTTGAGTCAGCGCTGAAGTAAACAAGAAGTAGTAGGTAAAAGAAGTGTTTGACTTAGGTATAGGATTTGTGTCGTGAAGGAACTTAAATTTTCGAGGTTTCCAGTCAAAAACAACACAAGGAAGCGATACAATACACCTCTCTTGCTTAAACTTCCCAGGATCTTGATAGTTACGTCCGAACCTTAATAAAAAATTACTGAAAATGGACATTTACTGGTAACACTCAGGCTTCCCCTTAACTTAGGTAATCGCAGAGGATCTTTATCACGCTTTAACACGCGTTCACTTAAAGGTGTCCTCGGGTTGTACTTAGTTTTTGTATAGGTTTAGAGAGAAGGTTTTGTTGGGTGGAGGTCGACTGGTCACTAAGGGGGAAATTTGATTATATTAAAAGTATTAAGAAATCTTATATCTACCTCCAGTATCTGTTCACCTTGTTACTTCTTGGTTACTTCAGCACTGGCTTCGATACCGAAAAACTCACTTCATGATCGGCTAAAAACACCGTATACTCTTTATGCATACTTTTCGTATACATTCAACTGTAAATTCCAGTCACTTCACCAAAACCGCCCCTTGCGCAGCTTCAGCGTCAGCGAGAAAAAGCAAGAAACCCATTTATATCGCCTATCTGTACCACCATTTCATTAACTCCACTTCAAAGATTGACGCGCTTCAATGTCCGTCATAGTGGACACAAAACAAGGAACATCATATCTTTTACACACTTCCATCATCCGATCCCAATCGACATCTTGCTCGAATACATATCGCGCAGCCACAATGAATAGGTAATCACGTGATCTGCTGGGTGATACCAACGATCTCGAGGGGTTTCCTTTCATAAACCCGATAGTATGTGAACGCACCATGGTAACAATAGTAATCTCTGCTTCTCGACCTTGACTAGAGTCAGTAGTAGCTACTTCGATATCTAGATGGTCTGCATACACTCCATTTAAATATCGCAACTCTCTCCTCATAGCCGAGACTTGGTCTTGATATGGGGAAATTATCAAAACTGACTTTTGTATAACTGTACCCAATCTTCGTGCCTCAGCCCGTAAAACCGACCATACTTCGTCCAATACATTCACCACTATTGCCAATTCAATAACGTTTCTATGCTTATACATGGTGCGCTCGCTTTCTTCAACCCATTCTTGAGAGCTAACCCACACGACACGATGTCTCCCCAACATTTTCTTCACCCGAGAAGGGTAGCGGTCATCCGGCTTTGCCCAATTAAGTGTTTCCATATGCTTCAGATGCATTGCGGCCAGATAAGCTTGTGACTTATAGGCTCGATCTCGAATAGTGTATGGGTAAATTGTTTACAACAATCTAGTGATCATAGGATGGCTCCTAAATTCTGCTGTCATAGTAACTCCAGGGAATGCAGGTGATATCTTCCTCATCGCTCGATAATGTTCCATGGAATGTATCAACCCCCACGTAATCTTATGACGACGTACGCCATCACGGAATCGATGCTTTATTCTTTCATACATAGGAGAGTATGCAAACAGCTGGTACAGATCTCCCACTGAGATAATCACTTTTATCCACGGTCTAATAGCTTGCAATAATGCCACTTCTGCTGTTTGTACACCCTCATCATTGATAATCACGTCATAGAGCAAGTTCGAGAGATCTGGTCGCCCCAATTGAGCCAAAGTAGCAACAATCACACGTGCCCCATCCAATGTGTCTCTCGCTTTTAACTTCAATCTGGGAGCTATCTCATTCCGATTCACATATCCTTCCAATGATTGTCGCTCTCGTCGTAATATCTCCGAAAGGAACCTTCGTCGATACTTCTCAGCATCTGGCGCTAACATAGTGCCCTTTATTTCTCCCAGCCGAACTATATCTCGATCGTCCAACTGCTTTGAATCCATCAACCTTTTCAGATCTTCATCAATAGCTGCATTGGTTTCGGACACGATGGCAATCCGATATGAAGGGAAAATTGCCAATAAAGACAGTACAACAGCAGTAATTGTGGATGTCTTCCCACATCCATAAGGGCCACGAGCCAACACTATCCCTTTCGTCTCTATTGCTGCACGGATCACTTCCATTTGATCCCTGTCCAAGATGCGCTGAAATGTCTTGTATACTGGTGTTTGCTCTGCATCAGCCATTACTGATGAACTCCTCAGCGATTGAACAGTTTCCCGTCGAATTATTAGTTCCAAAATTTCTGGCGGTGAACCTCTGGTCAGATTATCTATCACTCCGAATCTTCGGACGTAGTTCATAATATTGACCTTGGGTATCCATCGTAATTTATGTATGTTCTTGTGAATACGTCCTCCTGGGGCTGTGGTTAGAATAATATGTCTGAATCCTACAGAACATATTATCCCCCAACCTAAAAATTCCAGGTTTCTTCCTTGTGAAACGCATATCTGTCCATAATCCCATCGTTGTAAATCTTCTGTACTCGTATTTACATGTTCATGTATATCATTTCCGGCTACGTGCAGGTACATTACCCCTCTCATTAATGGCATGAAATGAGTTGTGCCATTATCATTGGTGTAAGTATTCCATCGTTTGGCTAAACATTGCCCAATGACGTATGATAACACCTGAAGCTTGATGGTTGCATCAACATCATCCGTTATCCAGTCGTATTGCTCAGGGTTAGTGGCCCAATATGCATCTAGATGTGTCACTAGACACATAGTAAGGAGGTAATCACTTACTGATATGAAATCGTCCACATACACCTCCCGATATTTTGCATTTAACCAATGTCTGCAACTTCCTTGGTATTGAAATTGTGGTATTGTCGCATCATATTTTAGACTACACAAGTCATCCCTGCAAGGTCCATAACCACCACCCCAACATTCGCGTAGGAAAACCACTAGAGACGCTAAATCTCGTAGTAATAACGTGACAGCAAACAATACGTTTCTTACATCCTCCGGGGAGATCGATTTGATTTGTCGTCTCATACCAATTTCTTTGTGTAACTCCAGTGATCATCTCTCACTAATGATAGTTCCCGGGATGATAGTTCTTTTTTCGACTTCCTGGCACCAATTCCTTTCCATATCCGACATATGCGTTATTACTTGCCTTGCCGTTTATCCTTGCTTACATATACTACGCCACACCAACTCTCGACACTCTGCTGTGAGTAGCCCTTCCTTAAACGTATAAATTCGATATTCTTCTTTCCTCTGCATAACCGCCTTGCACGCTTCTGTATTTGTATCAGTCATCGGAGTAAGGTTGTTTAGCACCTCTCCACACACCTCATCATAGTCCTGCACTGTGCTTGTAGTGGGAGTTATCTCTTCGGAAACGCAATTACTCTCCTCTTCTGGTCCACTGAGGTCTTGTCTATATGGTAACTCATCTCCGGTAGTTACTGGTTTTTCTTCATTACCTTCACAAAGACTTGAATTTGAGTCTTCCGTCGACTCTGTTAAATCTATGGCTGTGGGGATGATTCGTTTTGACTCTTCATCATCGGTTAGAGTGTTGTCACATTGTTCTTCGTTTCGCACTGGTACCACTATTTTATCATCCCCAGACCTCTGACCTTTGCAGGCTTCACCGGAGTTTGTCTTTTCTATTTCTTACAATGTACCTACTCCGATCTCCACAGTTTCGCATACATTGATATCCTCAGCTGACATTCTTTGTAGTTCACGTTGATTCAACACCAACTCTTCCACCGTGTCTGATCCCCCTTCCACTTCTGATGACGTCGGAATAAGATTGTGCGGAGTTTCTCTACACATCTCCTCATAGGTGTGCACAGTGTTTGTAGGAAAGTCTATGCCTTCCGAGGCACACTTATTCTCTTCTTCTGGCACACCGAAATCTCGTCTATACGGCAGCTCATCCTCTTTGGTCTCGGTCTCTTCCGCATTATCTCCACTAAGACTTGCATTTGGACCTTCCGTCGACTCTATAAGATCTATGTTCGTGGATTTGTCTCGCTTTGATTCTCCATCATCGTTTAAGGTGCTGTCAATTTGTCTCTCACTCAGTGCTGATTCCAATGTGTTTTCGTCCACCATTTCCTGCTGTTCGGCGATCTCACTGGAGTTGGTCTCTTTTACTTCTTGCACTGTGCCTGCAAGCTCCACAACTTTACACATATTGACATCTTCAGCACCCATCTTCTGTAATTCAAGTTTAGTCAACACAACATCTTGCGCACTTTCTGAATCTCCTTCTTCTCCTGATGACGGATTCGGGCTCTCTGGTATCTTATGATCTATAATACCTTGACCTTCCTCGACGTTCGTAGAAACCTCCTGTTCCGACTGTGAAACTGATCTTATAACGGCATGCTCGGCATTCTGTACACTACATTTTAATCGACGGAGTCTCTGCCTGATCCCGTCATACGATCTCGGCGTATACTTAACTCCGCCCGTGTTTAATGTATCATGTAGCTTCTTCGCAATTAGTTTCACACCCATTTCTCCACATTCGATCGCTTCTTTCAGTATGAGATCCTCTTGTGGGGTCCACCTCCTACCACCTTTTCTGCATTCACTTCGGTCATTATCCCCATTAGATATTATCTGGGCTTTGCCCACATTCTCCTGGCGCAAGGCTTGTATCTTATTTCTTATAGATACCTTGGTGCGCATCTTCTTAGCTTGCGGGAACTGTACCGGATATAGCTCAGCTATGTGATTGTCCGTGTTCTTCTGTTCCACTAGACTTGTTAACCACTTCACCTCTTCTTCAGTCCACTCATTATCTCGTTTTCGTTTGGCACCCAATCGCCTTAGCATAATCACAACACTAGCTTCGGTTCTCTTGGTCTATCCGTTTACTTGACATCGCTGATTATATGAGTTAATTATCTCGGAAACTGACTTCGTCTGATCCTTACTCCCACATTGTATACGTAACAACTCTTCCTTCTCACGGTTGGTCCATGCAGGAGGGTTATATATATGTGCAGAGTCTTGCTCAGTCATAGGTTGTAGTGCGGACATACTATGAGAGGCAGCTCTTGAGATGTCGGCCTTTTCCTCGTTGTGTTCTACTCCACTGGCTGAACCTCCTGACGCTTTCAGACTCAACAATGTGTGTACCATATCCACGTTATCCATCTTGTATCGTTCCAATTGAATCGCTTGATGGCTCTCCAAAAGTTAACTCCTCTGAGACTAATGTGTCACCGAGTTAGCCCTGCGCTGGTATAATATAAGCTTCTACTATTCGTCTGGTTTACCAAATCCGTGACGTTGACTGTTGTGAATGCTCCTGTCATAAGCGAGTCCTCGGCACTTTGTCGAGTCAAACACCGTGTTTATCTGTAGTACTCTCCTTGTAATCCAATCACACTCTGGGATTTATTGTCGTGAACAGTCATGTCGTAAACGATCATGTCGTGGACGAGCCATATCACGTAATTGGCCAAAAAACCCTCCAATCAAGTGCGACTATATATCTGCATACTATTCCATGTTTGTCGTGGACGAGTATGTCGTGGACGAGTACATATCACGTGATTGGCCAAAAACCATCCAATCAGATGCGACTATATATCTACATACTATTCCATGTTTGTCGTGGACGAGTATGTCGTGGACGAGTCTGTCGTGGACGAGCACATACCACGTGATTGACCAAAAAACCATCCAATCAAATATCCCATTATACTTCCATCCAAAATCAGAATGCCATGCTCAGCCTTCACAGGTATTCCGAGCGTCCTCAAACTTCCACACGTGTACTCCAAACTCCAACAACTTGTCGTTTATGACTCCGTCCGGTGAGTGCCCTTCCAACCGTAGCATTATACTCTCTTCTTCTTCCCTTAATATGTATCACCTTCCTCCGTGTAACAGGTGGTTCACTCGCTTCGTTACACTTCTGAGGGCAAGTTTTTACTTGACTCCTGCCCCATCATGCTGAGGCTCTGCTGTTACTGCTTGAGCTCAGTCATTTCCTACTCCTGTGTCTTTCGTGGTTGTTATGCAGGTTTCGCACCGCTAACACCCCAACTAGTTGTCTCTTTGCCTAGCCGCCATCGACACTCAGGTTTACTGCCCTTGTGGCTCGCTTGTTTTTCTTCATACCTTGTGCTTCCCCGTACAGGTTTTTCACCCTTGGGACCTCGTGAGGTATCTCTTCGTACGGGATTCGTTGACGCACAGGTATAATCATATCATGTTGCGTTAGATGTACAGATTTTGCACCTTTTGGACCGTGTTAGGTATCTCTTCGTATCATCTTGTTGCCGCCGTACATGTTTTGCACCCTTAGGACTTCGTGAAGTATCTCTTCGTACGGTCTAGCGCTGGTTTGTGATGAGTTTGTCTTGTTTTATGTTAGATGTACAGGTTTTTTCACCTTTTGGACCGTGATAGGTATCTCTTCGTATCATCTTGTTGCCGCCGTACAGGTTTTGCACCCTTGGGACCTCGTGAGGTATCTCTTCGTACGATCTTTGTCTTGTTATTCGGTTCTCCGTGTTGTTTTCAATGGATGTACAGGTTTAAAACCTTTAGTACCCTGTCAGGTTTCTTTTCCTACGATCTTTGTTGTTGCCGTACAGGTTTCACACCTTTAGCACCCTGACAGGTTTCTCTTCGTACGATCTTTGTCTTGTTATGCGGTTATCCGTGTTGTTTTCAATGGATGTACAGGTTTCAAACCTTTAGTACCCTGACAGGTTTCTCTTCGTACGATCTTTGTTGTTGCCGTACAGGTTTCACACCTTTAGCACCCTGACAGGTTTCTTTTCGTACGATCTGATTAATACGCGAATTTCACAACTTAATACTGATTCATGGAGCACTCATAGGCTCACTCTCCATATTACCATCGTCATAGTTAACCATATTGCGTCAGCAAAATTAAATTGCGTCGTGACTCATCCACATGTTCCAGCAAACTTCCAGTCCTTGTTCAAACATGTATCTTTCTTTTTGTATTCTGCTTTTCTTTTTGTTATGCCACCTAATGCAACCAACTCGGGTCCGCATTCTACTGATCATAACCAACATGGGTTCGTGATAGGGATGAACTATATATTCAGGGTCTTGTCAGAATGGTTTTATTTTTCTTGCTATTTTCTTGAATGTCTTGTTATTTTTCTCCTTATATTTTTTATTTTGTGAGGCTTCTACATCTCAGCCTCAGCTGCATCCTCTTCTGCTGGGTTCCTACTTCCTTTAGATTCAACAGCATTATCTTCCACAGAGTATGAACCACCATTTATGTCCGCCCCTTGTTCCACGGTCTCACTTCCTTGGTGTTGAAGATGTCCTTTCTTCGGTTTACTCATGTTTCGAGTGATAAAAAATACTTGTGGTGACCGATATCCACCATCTTCCCCAACAGTGCCTTCAGTGGTATCCACTTGTGCCTCATTACTTGGATTACTTCTGAAGTCGTCGAACGATTTAGCAGTAACCTCCGGGGGGTCCTCACTCTTATCCCTTTCTGGAAGACCATCTGCATTGGCATACGCCGAGACATCTGTTGCTTCAGTAGTCGTTGACATATTATTTTTTTCTTCTTCTTTTTCTTCAAATGTAACTTGTTTCTCGTTTTTTCTTCTAATTTTTTCTTTTTCTTGATCCTTGTCCATAGTGATATTTCGATGCAAAATATATCATTTTTCTAGTTTTCTTTTACACTTAAAGGTGAACGCGGCGTCGCTAACACATTGTTCGACAATGCCCCCCCTTTTCTCTCGACAGTGGTTGCAACGAACTGTGGGGTTAGGCGTTTAACTGTGCGGCCACTGGGTCCTTGGTTAGTTCCCCGGACTTCAACTTGCTCCGCATCTCGGCCATCTCTTCGATGAACTTCCGACAACACTTCACATCATGACCGACTGTTTTACAATGCTCACACGCCTGCAACTTCCAACATCTGTCTTTATCATGTCCTATTCGATTGCAATGTTCACATACCACGCCCCCGTCATTGTTATTATGCGCACTCGTTCGCGCACCTTTGTCATCATAATTAGAGCGTGACCGCTGCATGGTATGTACTTCTCCGCCCATCACGTGTACACTGGGTTGCTCATCCTCATATACCACTTCGGCACTCTTGCGTGCAGTCATTTTCTTCCCTGGCCTGGTCAGGCGAGCCTCGTGCTTCGTCAACACCCTTTCCAACTCCTCAATATTATTGAATGTCATATGCTGGTATTGCATTTGTATGACCCGATAATGAATGGTGTCAAAGAATTGTTGGTTGTGCTCCTCCAACAATGAAGCGTTATAGACATCCCTGAAATCCATTCCAGCTCGTAACGCCGCGGCATTCAGCCGGTATAGATACGTGGTCGCTAACTCGTCTTGCTTCTGGGTCAATTTTGAATACATGACCCTAGGCGACACTTTGTCCACACAAAACTTCCGTTGAAATAAATCTATCACCGCATTCCAATCATACTTCACGGTGTCTTCCAACTGTTCATACCACCAAGACGCCGTGTTCGTCAAGCTGTGGTGAAGTGTACCACAAATTTGGTCACTTTTGGTCAAGGAAGTTGGTCGAGTTTCCGATTGGTCCAAACAAGGGGGGCTTTTTAGCCTATCAAATTCAAGGAGTATCAAGAACGCTGGTCTTGGGTGAGTCACCTGACATTGGGTATTTTACATAATTTTGTGTGGGTACATTAGGGACCATAGGGAGGTAGTATTATTGGTTAGTTGCGAATTTTCAAAGTATGAGTCTTTTGGTTACGGATTTTCCGGTAAAGGTTTTTGGTCTAGGAATAAGTGGCAAAAACCTCTTCTGGTCTTGGTCCACACCGAAGCAAGGGGTCGCCGTTCTTCTTTTTACGTACATTAGTCGCCTCCGACCACCGCGGAGTGTTTGGGGGCAGAGGGTTGAATTATTCCCTCTCGCCTATTATACCCGGTCTGGACGCGCCGCACGCGCACTTGGGCCACCGGAAGTCCCTCGACGGGAGTACGATTTGGTGATCTCGACACTTTAAGTCAAGTACGTTTGTAACGTGCTATTCATTGGATTGGTCTTTACGTGGAGATATCGTTTGTGGAGTTTCACGGGCATATTGGGTCTTCACGTGGACATATTGGCTCATTTTAACATTGGTTGGAGTTTAGACCGGTTTCGGTCTTCTCTCATTTTGGTCAGGGGCTAGACCGGTTGATTGGTCTACCCTCTATTATTTCGTATTGGTCAGGTCTAGATCGTTTGGACGATCGACCTATTGGAATCTATCTTTCGGAAGTGTTTCTGGTTTGTACGTACCTGAGGTGAAGAGTTCCGCCCTAGGTACACTTAGCCAGCACGGTCTCATATTCAAGACCGAATCAAATCGATCTGCGATCGCAATCCACCGAGTGTGTAACTAGCCCACTCCAATGGGTACACAAGGTGAGATGGTCTTAAGTGAATCGGACCAAGTGTCTCTGGATGATGACCGGTCGTATGCCAGCAGCGGACGATCGGACCAGATTTCGAATGGAGGTCCGCGGGGTACCCCCCCCCCGTAAGTTGGAAGGCTGGGCACGATGGTGGTGGTCAGGTTGTCGATACAAATGTATTCGATTTCGAACTTGACTCCACCACAATGGTGCGCGTGCCCGGATCACTTGGTGATCGTGGATATCACCGCGAGGTGTCATCAAAGATTGAATTTGAAGATTTGAATTTGGAATCGTTCTGGAGAGGGCGTAAGGAAAAGCTATCACCTTACGTCTTTGTTCTCGATAAAGATGGCGATGTCCGGTCTGGCCTGGTGGAGGACCAGATCGGGATTAATAGTTTTTTTCCTCCCCAAAAGGCTCCCACCGGAGCCGATCGGGACTATAGCAAGTCATGCATTAGTCCCGGAAAGGATCAGGACCTTGGTCCTGATCCTATGTATGTGCATAAAAAAGTTGATGGAAAATCAAAAGACGAAAAATACTTGGAAGCTGATCAGAACGATCAGACCAACCTCCCCAAGGTCCCCAAGCTGCCCAAGATTCCCAAGAAAGGGTTGGGAATGCCGGCCGACGAAGACGACCTCGAAGAAAAGTCGCAGGTCGGAGATGGAGGAATCACTGAAGAAGACCTAAACAAGATGTACTACATTTTTGAGCTGAAACGATTTGTTCGTTTTGACGTGGTCTTTCGGGTGTTGAACCTCCAGATCCCCGACCGTCTTCTCCGTCCCACTACCGAGCCGGTCCAGAGTGATCGCACATTACTGTTAGTAAAAAACTTGGTGTCGATGTTGGCGGAGGTTAGCATTAAAATGCAGAACACCGCCAATGTCCAAAAACTATTCGAATTGGATACTTGGAGGCTGAAATAGTCTATGTCGACCTTCCACGACCATTTGGTCCCACTGGTGGGGGCGGTTCACCGCCCAACTCCCACCGCAGCAGTGAAGGTCGCTGAAGTCTCCACAGCGCTTGTTGACACTGGTTCTGATGACGAATCGGTTTATCAATCTCCACCGGCCTCGAACAGCTCATCAGAGTTGGAGACTGGTGTCGAGCGGATGACCATGGGGGTGGACCATGCCCAGCCGGAACAAAAAAAGGACGTGCGGCAGCAAAGGGCTGTGTGCCAGTCGGGGCTCCAGCGACCCCCACAGGACTCAGTTCCGCAAAAGGAGGGTATCAACACGTTGCCCATGACTCCAGCTAACGTCCAAACCATGTTTGAGACGATGATGGAGCGTTTCATGGAAGACCGGGTTAGACCACCTCTGCGGCCACATGCCCAAGACCGGTCTACCCAGCAAAGTGCCAATGTTTGCCGAGATGTGGATATGGAATCGGTAACATCTGTGGACAAGCCCAATCGAAGTGATAAGCAAGTCGGCAAAGGGAAGCGCAAGCCGCAACCGGCCAGACCGCGTAGACCAAGTAAGACAAGTGACTGTGACGTGGAGTCGGGCGGCGGTCTTGACGACCACTGTGGGTCAGACGGTACGGGCGCTGACAAGCCACGCAAGGCTAACCTAGCCTCCACTATTGCTTACGACTTTGGATCTGCTGCGATTCCGCGCATCCGTATGGCCACGACGACCGACCTCAAGGACTTCACTGGCAAGGATACTATGAAGACCAGGCCCGGTCTTGGTTCGGTCGGGTCAAGTCTGCGTTCCCGCGAGAGCAGACCCCGAAAAGTGAAAGGTGTCTGATTCTCCGGGATTTGTTGAAAGGACCGGCTGCCAACTGGATCCAACCGTTAGGTCGGGATGTCCCGTCTGACTGGGACCAGCTATGTGCAGAGTTTGAAGGGCAATATTGTAACTCCGGATTTTCGAGTGCCCGCAAGTATCACCATATGCAGAAGCGGAGCGACGAGACACCGATAGAGTATTTGCATCGGCTGAACGTGGCTGCACTTCGTGCCGGCATAACAATTAAAGAGAATAACCCGCCGAACGGTGCTGCTCTGGAACATGTGGGTCACTACATTAGTACCCTGGACGATCAAGAACTGGCGGACCAGCTTACTCTCCTGCGTCTTAGGGACGCGGGTGAAGTTGAACAGACTCTACGGACGCTACAGCAGTCGCGTAGCATGAGGGCGAAGAGTGCTGGTGGATCAGGTCGCTACCGATCCAAGACCCAGACCCAGACCGATCCGGTCAAGAGGCCCTGGACCAGACCGACCCGAGCGGTCAAGGCGATCGTAGCCGAATACAGCACGGTATCGGAAGGGGAAAATGGAAGTCAATCCAGCCAGGAGTCGTCGGATGAAGACCAGTATCGTTACGTCTATGTTGCGGGACCTGCCCCGAAGACCAGGTCGAAGTCCGACCAGGTAGACCGGAAGGGAAGGAACGGAAGCAAGTCCGATCCAGACCGACCTCGTCAGAAGTGCTCCCACTGTGGGTCGAGCAAACATGGTGGTCCAAACTGCTGGAAGAAGATGGTGTGCAAGAAGTGCGAGAGACGCGGCCACACGACTGACCATTGCCTCTTCGTATGCAAGTCATGTGGAGAGATCCACGATGCCGGCCACTGCAAGATTGAAGGATTTTTTAACATGATACGCAAGTGGTACGTGCCGGACAAGCACGCGGGGATGCAGCCGCCGGACGCAGAAAAGATGTTAAACTAGAACGCTCGCCAGGTTGGAATCTGGATCGAGCCGAGCGTTCTACGGTTCACATCTATGCATATGTCAGCAAGGAGGATAAGACCGACAATACACGTTCTATTCTAAATTGCGTCGACCGAGACCATCCGGTCTACAGTCTGAAGACCGATGAGTACTCCCGGACTAAGGTGGTTATACAGTTGGACTTGCTGCCTGGAGAATCCCGCGGATACTGGAAGTATCACGCGCCTGATAAATGGTTCAAGCAGGCGAAAGCCTGTGGCAAGATTAATAACCAGAAAGCGACGATGTTGTTCGACTCTGGGGCTGAAGTCTCGATGATCGACTCCGCCTTTGCTCGTAAGGTCGGATGTCGTATAGACGATACCCAGAGACAAGAATGCGTCGGGATCGGTGAAAACTCTTATAAGACCGAAGGAAGAACGCGTGTGAAAATTGCTTTGTCGGGATCGCTGGTCTACTTTTTCAGCGCTTGGGTTGGCAAGTTGGCTGGACAGGACGCTTTACTAGGCATGGATTTCATGGTCCCAGCTGGTATTCGCCTAGACCTGTCACATGGAGTGCTTACACTCCCGGATGCGGTCCAGGTCCAGATGGCTGGTCGAAGACCTCTGTATGGTTCGTACACCGATATGGTCAGGTGGGACCAAGACCTCACTATCCCAGTCGGTAGGTCTGCCGATACCCCGGTTGAGAAAGGTTTTTGTTCGAGGAAGTTGTGGTTGACCAGGGGCGATCGGTGGGTATCGACCTTCGTAAAAAGTGCTGGTCGACGTGATTTTGTCCGTGTTACCAATATCGGTTACAAGCCGCTGACACTGGACAATAACACTATTGTCGGCATGTGGTTAGCAGAAGGGAAGGTACCAAGGAAGATGGGGTTCGTCCCGATTGGGTCGAGGCGGTATTTCGAGTGGCAAAACCTGGCGTACCAATCGACCACCGATCTTATCAGCGATGATGGGTCGGTGGAAGAGGACACCACACCTTTAGTGGAAAGACCAAGTTATGTCACCCCGAAAAAGATGTTGGTCCGAAGAAAGGCGCCGCAGTCACCAGGAGCGGTGGACCATCAAGTATACGAGCCAAGCTTAGTCAACGTGGTGTCAGCACAAGACAAGGCGACAGCGGAGCAAGAAACGGAAGAAGGGGAACATGAAATTGCTAGGTCGGACCATGACGGTATTTCTAATCAGACCGATATCAGTGAAGGACAGCCCGTCGATCAAGACCAGGGGCGTTCAGCCGGTCCAGATGGTCTAGGTGATATCTCCCCAGAAGATGAACAAGTCTGTATACATGAAGGCGGGGAACAGTACATTCAGGAGCTGGAAAGCCAAATGGCAGTCCTCCCTGAAGTGTCTGCCGACTCGCCCGAAGTTACAATGGATGATTTACAAGTGGGTGATCAAGACCTTAACAGTCCAGACCAGATCGAGCAGTTGAAGAATATCATATGGAAGAAAAGACATCTGCTGATCGGAAAGGGCAACGCCTTACCACCTGCAGCCCGTGGTGCGATTTGCGATATTGACGTTGGAGATGCCAATCCGATTGCCCAGCGATGTCGACGCGTGGCTCCACAGTACCGTGAAAAGCTTTCTGATCTCATTAAAGGACTGTTGGTCACCAAGATTATTAGACCGTCGACCTCGCCATGGGCCTCGCCGATCGTAATTGTTATCAAGAAGAACGGCGTTGACATTAGACTGTGCATCGACTATCGGCTGGTAAATCGGTTGACTAAACTCATGGTGTACCCGATGCCGCTGATTAATGATCTGTTGGAAGACCTCGACAAGACCTTGTGGTATTGTTCGCTAGATATGGCAAGTGGATTTTGGGTGGTCTCGATGACTGATCGAGCCCGTGAGATTTCCGCATTTGTGACACCGTTTGGTCTTTTCGAGTGGAATCGTATGCCGTTCGGTCTGAAGAACGCACCCCAAATCTATCAAAGGCTGATAGACAACGCATTGTACGGACACTTCAAGATCAAGACCTATCGGGACCCCGTTGAAAATTATGATGTGTTTAGAGAGGGTGAACCCGATCGGAAAAGAAGACCGTCCGTTCTAGGGAGGCGGTCGTACATCGACGACATTCTGATACCTGCCTCGTCATGGAACGATCTGTGCGAGAAGGTTGAACGATTGTTGGAGACATGCGACCGCTGGAACATATCTATCAGTGCCGTGAACAGTTTTTGGGGTATGTCCAAGGTCGCCTATTTAGGCCATATCGTCTCGAACAATGGTCTAGAGGCTAATCCCAAGGACCTGGATTCGCTGAGTAACCTCCCGTTCCCCAGATCGCTGAAGGCAATGCAGTCCTTCCTGGGAAGCTTGAATTATTATAGCCTATTCATTGAAGACTTTGCTATCTACGCGGCTGTGCTGTACGAGCTCCGGGAAGTTGACTATCATATGTTGCGCGAAGAAGACCGGGCAACTTTACAGGAGGGCGCCGACTCTGGTCTTGCTGCAGTTTGTCCGCAAGTGGAGGCCGAAGATCATATGAAGCGTGCACAGTTTGCCTTTGGTATGTTGAAGGTTAAGATGGCGACGGCACCGATTCTCAAGCATTTCGCTCCCGCAAAAGTGCCGACCATTATCGTATATGCCAGTAAGTGGGCTATCCCGGCCACTTTAGTGCAAGATCACGATGGTGTGTATCATCCAGTCACGTTTACGAGCCGGACGCTAAAACCAAATGAAGTGAACTATGGAATTGTTGAGAAAGAAGTTCTGGCGTTGCTACGAATTCTGGATGTGTGTTACAACCTGCTGGTCGGCCGACCTATAAAGGTCCTGTCAAGACGGTCTACTTTGGCCTGGCTATTATCAGCCAATGGGATGGACGGACGTCTAGGCAGATGGTCGGCGGTCTTGTCGCAGTGGACCCTCGAGGTCGTTAAGTGCACCAGGGGCGAGGAAGAGATATTGGGCACATTAGCTGCCAGTATCACCCCTCGGTCTGAAGTGGACGATACATTGATAGCGATTGCCCCGAGGAAGAAACCCCGGCAGTCAGTTTCGAGACCGCCACCGACCGTCGACCATGACGAAGAGCTCTTGGTCTTAAGTTTTGACGGATCGGCAGGCGTGAAGAAGAAGGTCGGCGCTTATAGTGCCATATTGTGGAAGTTGCCACAATGGTCTATAGTTGCAGCCGCTGCCGATTTCACGCCGGATATTACTGTAAACGAGGCGGAGTACCGAGTTCTACTTCTATGTCTGGACCTGCTGTCGTCTCAAGAGAAGGGGCGAGTCATCATATGGTGGTGACTCTAATCTAGTGATCAGGAAGATCACCGGAGAGAACGACTGCAAGGCTCCACGACTAAGGACGCTAAACGATCGAGTAATGAAGTCATTGAAGGACCACCCCAACCACGAGCTATTGCACTTGAAACGGGACTGGAACAGAAGCGCCGACTACCTAGCGACCAAGGCCATGCAAGACCAGACCGGGTCTACGATCACCGAGAAGGCCGTTCTGGATGAATTGATAAATATAAACAGGCTCCCAGAAGTGATCGGACCCAAGAACGCCCCAGTCCAGGTGCATGTGATGGTCGCGACTAGATCGAAAGCTCAGAAGTCTCGCCGACCGTTCGCAAAGGAAAGTTTGAACGAATATGCAGTGCAACAGTTAAGGATGGAACGGATCCTCAAGGAGCAGGACGAAGAAGAATGGATTATGAACCTGAAGACCTACCTGCGTGGTGAACTGTCCAAGTTGACGAATGATCAAGCGAAAGAGTGCATCAAGATCGCGGATAGCTACGAAGTGGATGATAATGGATTATTGTATTACTGCAGCGATGCCGACCAAGACAGTGCAGACCGGGACCGACTGGCGAAATTAGTGATCCCCGAGTCGCTGCAGCCGGATGTCCTTCATCACTATCACGTGAGTCTAGAAGGGGGACATCAGGACATAGGCAGGACCTATCACAAGATCAGGTCCCACTTCCACTGGAGAGGTCTTTTCCGCAGTGTGCAGAAATATGTGGGCTGTTGCACGGATTGCCGGACCAGAAAGGGTAGACCGGTAATCAAGGGGCGATCGCCCGGAAATATCGAAGCTACCTACCCTTTCCAGGTCATAGCGATGGACCACATATCTTCACTGCCTAGATCGACGCGCGGCAACACTGAGCTGCTGATCTGGGTAGACCTGTTCACCGGTCTAGTTATTTCGAAGGCAAGTGCATCTTGGTCTGCGGAGCAGACCGCCCAGAGCTACGAAGAATGTGTGTTCCGAAGATTCGGCGCCAGTGAGGTCATCAGGCACGATCGCGAACCCGGTTTTATGGACGAGGTGTTCCGGTCGTTCAATAACATGCTGGGCCAGAAACAGAGTGCGACGATGGCATATCGTCCGCAAGCAAATGTATCGTCGGAATGCATGTTGCAGACCATAACGAGGGCGATCAAGATGTACGTTGCTGACCCAGACCAGCGAGATTGGGACGAGTATGCAGAAAGGCTGGTGTTTGCACTCAACTCGTCGACCGATCGGGTCCGAGGAGAAACGCCTTTTATCTGGCATATGGATGGGACCCTCGGTCGACATTGGAAGCTGCGATACCTATCGGTTGCACCCGGACCCGCGATCGCGACGCTCGACGCTGGCGCATGCAGGTCCAGAAACACTCCCAGCATGCAAAAGAAGTCGTCAACGAAAAGCTGCGTCAGGCCACACAAGACCGGGCAGACCGGACCAATGACCAGGTCCAACCCTACGGTATAGAACCAGGGGCGAGGGTATGGCTATACCTAGACCGAGTGAAAGAGGGCTATGCGAAGAAGCTGGATCACATGTGGCACGTCCCTTTCCGTGTTGCCGAGCTGATTGGTGAGCACGCTGCCCGTCTAGCAACAACTGGTACAGATTACAAGGTCTTCCCGATTGTGCATGTGTCCAAGTTGAAGCTGGTCCGAGAATTTCCTGATCGATCCAAAACTCCCTGTCTGGTAGACGAAGGAAAAAGATTTGATTTCGATGAAGCGTTACTGCCGGAGGACAGTTGGGAACGACCATTAGAGGAAGACGAGTTTGAAGTGGAGAAGGTCTTGGATGTTCGGTCGACCAAGAAGACCAGGTTCGGTCGGACACACCGAGAGTACCTGGTCCGATGGAAGGACCATGATGAATCAACTTGGGTCGACGAGCTCGACCTGAATTGTCGGGCTCTTCTAAGAGAATTAGAACGAGAACGAGTCAGTCGTAATCGCTTCACAGTAATGCAGACTCATGAAGACAAAGACCAAGACATGCAGTAGCATTGGTCGGTCTAGACCGGTGTGAAGATGTGGAAGGTCCGGAGTTGATGTGAAATTGTGATGAACTGTGACGGATTGGAATAGCGGAATGATGAATGTAATGACTATTTTTCGTGATGGGAGCGGAACTGTTTACGATAACGTGTTCGGTGCAACTATGGAAAAAGTGGTGAAATTAGTTCAAGTGATTTGATGATCAGACATATGAAGAAGAAATGATGACATGTATTACGAGTTATCTGGTCGACTACCCTCGACTTCACTTGCTATCGCCCCACAGACGGCCGATGACCATCGACGGATGATTCTCTACTTGATCCTGAAACTGGTTACGCCATGGGTCCTTCCGGTCAAGCTGTACCAAAGCATCCTTGAGGTCCGCGACCGGCTCAACGCAATCAAAACCGGGGTACCATGTGCCTTCGTCGGCCAGCAGTCTGGTCTTCTCAACACGACGCCTTGGCATGTGGAGGAACACCGGGTACAAGAACACTTCGACGTCACACTCGCGAGCTCGCATCCCGTCCAAAATGTACTGGAACAGGGATTGCCAAGCCTCGCCCGCTCAAATTCGACGTCGCTTGCGCTTGCTCTGGAACGTCGCCAGGCCCGGATCTTGTCGCACCCGGTCGGGAGGAAGAACCAAGTTGTGGGACGCTTCCCAAATGCTTGGCCGTGGATCCTGTTGAAATTCTTCACCCGGCCTAGCAAAGTGCCGATCCATGGAGTCAAGTGGAACACAAGTCCTATCTTGGAGTGTTCGAAGATTTTCCATGGTTCATCGCCGTACCGGCGGGAGATCTGCGCCGACGTAATCAGGTCCGCCCTCCATGCAGACGCGGCAGGGGTTTTCTTGACCGGTGGAAAAAGCCAGGAGTCCGGACGAGAGAAAGACCGGTCCAGAAGCTGCTTGGTCAGGGTAGATCGGCGCAAACAGCCGATTTGCCCCGACGACCACGGCCAAGTGACTTCAAACGTCCGCGGCAGAAGGGAGCTGGTATCAACCGCCATGTTCTTCAATAAGGCGTACTTATGAAGCCCGGATGTCCCGGGGAGAACCGAAGGCGGCGGCGTCACGGATGTTGATACTGGTGCAGCGTCACTTGGCAGACCGGTCTTCTGCTCTGAACCCACTGTCGACGCCACTTGGACGAAACTGTCACGCAAATTCGTTTGCGATTTGGACTGGATGGGGATCATGAACTCGGAATCGCCGGACCCTTCGCTGGAGTCCTCCTCGGACGAGACCCCTGTGTGCTGGATGCGACTTGCAGTACGGCGCGAGGGCGCTCGACTTTCCGAGGGGTTGAAGATGTCGTCCATATCCGAGTCCGAGTCCATGAGAAGCGCCTGCGTCTTGGCTCTCTTATGGGACACTGCACGCTTCCCCCCGATTCCGGGTCCGCGCGCAGTGCCCCGCACCCTCGAGCTACTCGGCGCGTCCGCGCGCTTCTTTGATTGTAATGTAATTTCGGGATGGTGAATATCGGCCAATGAGCGACGTCGGTCTTGGTCTTGCTTCAAGCGGTCTTGGTCCTGCTTCAACCGGTCTTGGTCCTGTTTCAAGCGGTCTTGGTCTTGCCCCGAGGCGACTAAGGTTGCCGATGCGGACCAATCTACGCTGGAGGAAGCAGTCGAACACGGAGGTAGCAAGATCATCAAGCGCTGGCGGCACTGGTCTAGTGCCACCCGACGACGACCCGACCCTTGAGTCCAAGCGTCGGACCTGTCTTGACAGGACCGGACCTTCCCGGTCTGGTCTTGAATCGAAATTTTCAACTCGGCAATTCGTCGCGCGAGGTCGTCGCCTTGCATGCACAGTGAAGTCGCATCAAGCTGTCCGTCCAGCTGCTTCTGTCGAACAAGTGCAAGTTGATCCCGGAGATGGGCCTGATGAGCCTCCAGACGGGACAGCTCATGTCGCGCGCTTATCATCCCCTCAAAAATGTGTCGAAGCTGGTCAGCGTGACCGTCAGACTGCCTATCAGCATCGACCAAGGCACCTATTGCCTGGACTATGTTGGGAGAGATGAGAGCTGAAGACAAGCGAGGGTCAAGAAGAGTAAAAGATGAAAACCAAAGATGCGCACCTCGTGTTGCCTGTTTGGCCACCTGGGTCCTGAGCCGAGTGTTCTCTGCGAGAATATCCTGCATCCGCGTGTCGGCTTAGGTCTGACACACTTCCGATGTTTGAAGTGCAGGAGAATTATGTGGGCTGCCATACCGATCCGACTGGACAGGTGAAGCAAGGTGTGGCGACTAGGCACATAGAGTTTATGCAGAACCAACAAGAACGAGTGCCAAAGGGAAGCATACGAGGATTGAGTGCAGTGAAGGAAGTACCTGGCGCAGGTGGCGAAGATGTTTGGTCCATGGTAAAGAAGTGTAAGTGACCAAGGTCCAGTTGGTCGAGTGATGGGCGAGTCAGACCGTTATCGTTGTGTGACACGGTCGGACTCAGGGGCGGCTGTGGTGAAGTGTACCACAAATTTGGTCACTTTTGGTCAAGGCAGTTGGTCGAGTTTCCGATTGGTCCAAACAAGGGGGGGGTTAGCCTATCAAATTCAAGGAGTATCAAGAACGCTGGTCTTGGGTGAGTCACCTGACATTGGGTATTCTACATAATTTTGTGTGGGTACATTAGGGACCATAGGGAGGTAGTATTATTGGTTAGTTGCGAATTTTCCAAGTAAGAGTCTTTTGGTTACGGATTTTCCGGTAAAGTTTTTTGGTCTAGGAATAAGTGGCAAAAACCTCTTCTGGTCTTGGTCCACACCGCATCAAGGGGTTGCCGTTCTTATTTTTACGTACATTAATCGCCTCCGCCCACCGCGGAGTGTTTGGGGGAAGAGGGTTGAATTATCCCTCTCGCCATTATACCCTGTCTGGACGCGCCGCACGCGCACTTGGGCCACCGGAAGTCCCTCGACGGGAGTACGATTTGGCGATCTTGACACTTTAAGTCAAGTACGTTTGGAACGTGCTATTCATTGGATTGGTCTTTACGTGGAGATATAGTTTGTGGAGTTTCACGGGCATATTGGGTCTTCACGTGGACATATTGGCTCATTTTAACATTGGTTGGAGTTTAGACCGGTTTCGGTCTTCTCTCATTTTGTTCAGGGGCTAGACCGGTTGATTGGTCTACCCTCTATTATTTCGTATTGATCAGGTCTAGATCGTTTGGACGATCGACCTATTGGAATCTATCTTTCGGAAGTGTTTCTGGTCTGTACGTACCTGAGGTGAAGAGTTCCGCCCTAGGTACACTTAGCCAGCACGGTCTCATATTCAAGACCGAATCAAATCGATCTGCGATCCCGATCCACCGAGTGTGTAACTAGCCCACTCCAATGGGTACACAAGGTGAGATGGTCTTAAGTGAATCGGACCAAGTGTCTCTGTATGATGACCGGTCGTATGCCAGCAGCGGACGATCGGACCAGATTTCGAATGGAGGTCCGCGGGGTACCCCCCCCGGAAGTTGGAATGCTGGGCACGATGGTGGTGGTCAGGTTGTCGATACAAATGTATTCGATTTCGAACTTGACTCCACCACAAAGATATCCACAAACATTCCTAGCCGTTGATCGTCATCCCAACGTGAAATGTTTGCCACATGGAAAAATCTTGTTACCCATGCCCTCGCGCTGCCAGCATCTTGTTTATTGCCATCAAATGTCTTGATCTCCGTATTCTGGATAATGGCTGTGACAGGCTGACCAGATGATGCCCACGTATTATGTCTTCCACTCGACATGCCGTATCTTGATGGTTTCGGCGGATTGGAATATGCTCTTTCTGGAAACGCCGATCCTCGGTAGGCTGCACTAGTCGCCCCTCTCGCAGTATCAGGTGTGCGACTGGATGATAGAGATGCTGTAATTTTAGTCAACTCCTCCAAACTGAAGTGTCCGTCTTGCATAATTTGGACTAAATTTGCCACTAGTGGGTCCTGTTGTTGCGACACTGGTCGTGGTGGTGACATGACCTCGTCTTCATCCGAGGAAAATTCCAACTTTTCTGTACTCGACGGCCACGCTTTGGTTTTCAATCCATAGCGTCTTCCACCTCATCGTCATTACACAACTCCTGCATACCTGGTGGTTTAGACTCCTTCACTGGTGTGTGTGTGGTGTCTCCCACAATGTAGTAAGTTGGGCTGATGTCAGTAGCCTATTTCCGGTACACCATCAGGGATGTTTCCCACTGGTTCTCCGCTAGCAATAGTGACACCATCAAACCAATATCGTTTGCGGTACGATCCAGATTGAAGTCATATGCAGTGTCAAATTCTTCCCGTCGTACGAATTCGTAGCCACAATCTCGAAGCAGCGTTTCTTTAGATTCTATTGATTCTTTCAATCCTCCAAAAGAAGTAAGGTCTTCTCTAACTCTAAAGTTAGGGGCAGCTTTTGCCACCTTGCGGATTTCATATAGTGAAAACCAACTATGTGAGTCCCCAGGAAACTTTAATACATGTCGTTGATACCGTGCCATTTTTGCACAGGCATCAGAGAAAGTGTATGTTATCTCATGGTCCTCCTGAGCGTGCTGTAAAGTAAAGACCAGCTCCTTCTCTCCCTCAGTAGACACTAAAGCCATTTTATATGTGAAATTATATCAAGTCGACGTGAAATCCCGGGTCGCGGCACCATTTGTCGTGAAGGAATTTAAGTTTTCGAGGTTTCCACTCAAAAACAACACAAGGAAGTGATACAATACACCTCTCTTGCTTAAACTTCTCAGGCTCTTGATACTTACGTCCGAACCTTAATACAAAGTTACTGAAAATGGACATTTACTGGTAACACTCAGGCTGCCCCTTAACTTAGGTAATCGCAGAGGATCTTTATCACGCTTTAACACGCGTCACTTAAAGGTGTCCTCGGGTTGTACTTAGTTTTTGTATAGGTTTAGAGAGAAGGTTTTGTTGGGTGGAGGTCGACTGGTCACTAAGGGGGAAATTTGATTATATTAAAAGTATTAAGAAATTCTATATCTACCTCCAGTATCTGTTCACCTTGTTACTTCTTGGTTACTTCAGCACTGGCTTCGATACCGAAAAACTCACTTCATGATCGGCTAAAAACACCGTATACTCTTTATGCATACTTTTCGTATACATTCAACTGTAAATTCCAGTCACTTCACCACATTTGGTAATACTTAATAGATTCGAATTTCCCCTGTAACACGACAGTCCTTTGAAACCTTCCAGCAATCCTTCTTCACCGTTCCTATATAAAAACAAGTCTAATTCAAGAAGGTCTTTAAGTGAACAGCTAGATGGGAGAAACAACCGTTATCTGGGGCCACTAGCGTTGGGGGAAGCCTGAGACTCTTGAGAAGTGTGTCCATAACGTGTTTGGTTAATTTTTTGGTTCGGACGTTAGTATTAAGAACCTGGGAAGTTAAACAAGAAGGACCAATTATTGCCTTCTTGTGTTGTAATTTGAGTGGAAACACCAGAAGTTTAAGTTCCTTCACGACACTGAACTCTGGTTTTATCATCAGGGATGCACTCGTTTCCAACTTCACGTACTTTTAACGTGGATATTTATTCGTTATATCTACTATCTCATCATTCACAACGATGATAAAGACCTGTTGATCCGATCGTGCGTATGTTGTTAACGAACTTCTTCCAACTAAGCGTTGGAAGTTTCATCACCTCCGATAATAATTTCGAAGAATTGCTGTTATTTAAAGACTGGGTAGCTATTCCGGTCTCTGTTAGCGTTAGGACGTTGAACGTCCCCACGTTCTCCCTAATCAAGCCAGATGTACTCGTCTGTCCTGTTTCTTTTTCACGGTGGTCGGCCACAATAAAAAAGGGAGAATCTTCGCGGGTACTACTGTATTTATTTCTCCCTCATGGTGGCCACCTGCCATGGGTAGATCCTCTTCACGTTGGAAATTGCCTAATGCGACTGTTTTTTCTTCATGACGACCGCGAGTACGGTCTTTATCACCCGTACCGGCTACTTCCTCTTTACGCATCTACTCTATTATTGCTGAGAAGATTCCATTGGACTATTATACCGTTCGTTGCAATTGTTGGATCAGATCTGGGGGTGTCAACACTTGTCTGACGGTGCGAGCGTATCTACTGATACCTTTGAATTACTCAAAGGGTGATCAATCCTTGTGACATTGCAGCACGCAACCAAGAGGGTGTTCCATTCAAATGCCGCATTATATTTGAACATCCATGGGATGCCCAAGATAAAATCAAAGTTTTCATCAAGTTTGAGGACGATTAGTCCTCGGAAGACAGTAGGTCCACTTATAATCCTATGCATATTCATCGCTTGACATTAAAGTTGCAGCTGTTGCTAACCGGACTGACAACATGCCTCGTGGTATCTTCATTTCCATTTTTCGTCGCGCTAAAGTTTGTTCTCTTACAAAGTTGTTTGATGATCTGGTAATGCACGCATGGTGACATCGATCCCATGCGGCTTAACCTTCTGGTGATGAATCACCCTGTGTTTCCTCTGGGATATTGATCTGAAATACATACGTTATATGTAGGAAAGCTGTACTTACATTAACGGATAAGACTGTTTTCATCAGGGAAGATGCGCGTGGGTCTATAAAATCAAGCCGGCACCGGAAGAGGCAAATGCTAATATTGAAACGAAAGAAAGTGTACTATATAATGTTAGAAAGTTCCAAAATTGTAAAATCCTAAAAAAAAAATAGTTTTAACATTCTAACCTGACCTAGTTTCATTCTTCTGAAATTGCATTTTCACTTGAGCTTCCAACATGGGTACATGCAAGTTCAATATTCCTCCTGAAACTGCGGGGGTTATAACATCTTCTTCAATACGAAAAAAAATGTTTTCGCAATTCTTTCCCCGCTGACCATTGAGATTCTATGCCAGTAGATCAGCAACCGTGCACACGTATCAGAATGGTAACAATTTCCTTTTAGCGTGATCCTTTAAAGATTTCCGCTTAATGTCAATGTGATTGGTACTTCCAGCACTAGTTTCACTCTCTACATTTCGTATCAACCTTCAGCACGAAAGGCGTTTTTTCGTGAACTCCAATTTTTTAAAACAACTTTCTGAATCATAACGCTTCTTTTCCACCCATTCAAGCAGCATTACATTCGACCGTCGATAACGCAACTGAAGTCTGTTTCTCGCATTGCCTACTTATAACCACACCATTCACAAATATACACGCAGCACCGAAGCTTTTGGCCCTTTCCTATGCCGCAAATACGCGTCGGTGTAACAGGTTATCCGCATCGACAGTGGAAATACGTCATTGTGCCTTTTAATTTTATCTTCAATTTGTTTTAACCCTTCAAATACTTCACTATTCGCTTGTTCGTCTTCTAAAACCCTAGCAAGGATGAGTGGGTGCGTAAAGTGGCAAGATGCACAATGAACGCGTGTGCATCGTGATATCCAGTAGGATTCCAACAAGTGTCTGGAATTTCACGATGAAAGGTATACGTCTCGTGACTTCATTGGCAGTAATTTCTTAAGACCTTTTATGTCATCCATATCCAGAACAGGCGTCGTTACCGGATTGGCTTCTTTCAAACTGTTCTCCCTCAATAATCCATCAATCGTAGACTCTTGATCGAAAACAATGACTTCTTCGGGTCCTCCTCCGATCTTGATTCCCAAGAATTTTCATACTGCCAAAACTCTTTAGTTCCAAAACATCCATCTCCGCAAACATTTGTGACAATCTTCCATTGAACTGTAACCAAAAAATCATCTACGTATGCTCCAACAACACTCGGTTTGTTTTAACTTTTTCTTACGAAAAACGCACGTTTCAGTGATATACTGCGAAATTCTATGTCTTCAATGGTTCGTTGAACATCTCGTGCCATATTTTCACTGCCTGCTTTAATCCATAGAAATCTCGTTTGAGCTACAAAGCCAATTTATCCTAGGACTTCACTCAAAACGTTATGAATTCATATTTATTTTTTTTTTATAATATAATAAAGGAAAAGTAGCTCAGTTGGTTAGAGTAATAGCTTGTCACGCTATAAGTCGCGGGTTCAAGCCCTTTTCTTCGAATTATATTAACATTTTATAAATGTGTTATTAAATTATTTAAATACTTTTTTACTATTAAGTTTATTCTTATCAATTTTGATTTTCATATTATCTTTTTTTTCAATTAAAAATAAAGATGATTTAGAAAAGTTAACAGCTTATGAATGTGAATTTAATCTTTATGATGATGCTAGAAAAAATTTGATGTAGAATTTTAGTTAGGGGCGAGAGAAAAATCACCCCAACCACCCGACCGGCGCTCGTTACTGACCCATCGATTGGGCGAAACTGTTTTTTTTCTTTCGTCAAGCGCACTATACATTGTACCTATAACTACCTACCGGTACGATTACTCAGTGATCGATCGGGGCGGTGCGTCCCGGAGACAAAACGACGGCACACACTGCCGAATGACGACAGAGAAGAGGCGACAGAGTATCGAAGTCTTTCGTCTACGATTGCGGGAGACTGTGAACGAAGGTTACGATGGAGAGAGCAGTATCAGTTCAAAGAATACGCCCGAGGATGGCGTGGGCCAGAGTGAGCTCGTCGTGCCGCTTTCAAGCCCAAACGAGAACGGGAGCGACGAAAAAGTGGAAGGAGAGAAAGAAACAGAGCATTGTCGACCTGATGAGCGTGACTGCTCGCGTTCTGGGATGAAAATTGGTATCGAGGACGATCGCGTAAAAACGAAACATTCTTATATTAGTTATATATTTTTAAAGGATAAAAATTTTTAAATTTAATTTATAATAAAAAAATTATTGGAGAAAGTAGGATTTGAACCTACGTAGTCATTAACTACATTATATGGAATCAATAAATTTCAATCAAAAAAATTGTAAAACCATAACACCTCGCAATACCATCACACATTGATAAAACAATACCTGTTTCTTGTAAACTTTTTTCATTCTTAAATTTCTTAATATTTGATTCCAAGAGCGGGATCAAGTGGCTAGCAAGTTGTCCATGGTGATCGGCACGAGAAACATAGTTGTAAACGTTTGCTCTTGACATCGTCGTCTTGTGGTGATAATTGCAGTTCACGAACGATTAGTTGCAGTCTCGATGCCGCGGATTTGTCCTCTCCTCTGTCCATTAAAGAACTCTCGAGCGTCGCAGCAGAATCCGACCACATGATGGAATCGCTCGAGTAGAATAAAGTCGTGACAGGAGACGAGGATGAACTTGGCGAAGCCACGAGGGGACAGAGCGTCTCTCGTTCTCACTCGTCATCGGTAGCTCTAGCGAAGCAGGAGATGGGTCAATCGAGACGTGTTGTGCTCGTTACGCGTCCAAGTCAACGGTATGTTGTTGACTCTATCTGATCGATGGAGGCAAGATCCAGTGTCAAAGCGACAGTTCCTTCAGATCCTCCACGGATAATTATCAATTAGAAGATATGGAGACCCTATTGTAGCGCACTGTATACTTGCCCGATGAAACCTAGGAAAATTATAGACGTCTAAACCCGTCCTTTGCTGATGGCATTTGATTCAGTTCCGTACACAGACCTCAGATCGCCGGTCGGGTGGTTGGGGTGAACATCCCACGGTTGGGGTAATTTTGCGAAAAAGCTGGGGTGATTTTCTCTCCCCCTCTAGTTATTAGCTATTCTTTTTATGATTTTTGATTTAGAAAATGTTTTTTAATTTTCCTTGAATTTTAACTTCAGTTGAATTTTTCATGGGGTTTTTGGACTATGGTTGAATTTTTAATTGAATTAATTATAGGTTTTATTTATATTTGGTGTAGTGATGCTTTAGAATGGTAAAAATATATTTAAAATATAACGCCTTGCGGCAGATTGAGGTGGATATCATATCCGTCCTCAGTTTTTGACTTAGAGTACGTTGTCGTGCCGTGTAGGCACACCCCATATCTGCGCCATTGTGAGTAACACCTCGTTATTTATGTCCACACTGTAGAAACGTGAAATAATTATCTTATCCATGAACTTGTTTGTCGCCTCTTGACACCAAACCGCACTTTGAACCTTTCAATGGTACGATTTAAAATTGTAGCTGTGAAGTCATTCCGTGGGCAAAAGCTCCTTTTATGGTTTACTTTTCACTATCTTCCATGTTCCAACTTCTTCAAGTGATGTTAACTGCGCCTCTTATGCAAATTTGCACATCTGATTTTTGTGCTTTCGTGGGATTATTTGTAGTTTTTAGGGTCCGGAATTGACACTTTCAAACCCAACATCGTCAGAAACAACCTAACCAAACAGGGCGTTCGTTTCTATAGCTGTTAGCTCGGAATAGTTTTGCAGTTTGGACAGAGTTCTCTGTCCACCAGCTATATTTTGCTCCTCTTCGTCTATGCAAGAGCCATTGTCTTTGATTTTTTCTTCTTCCTTGGTGAACTGCGCCTATCTAGTGCAGGTTTTTGATTTACATTTTCGCTTGTAGCTTCGGTGCTGCTATCCCCCATTTGGCATTCACTTCCAGGTATATGCTTGTACGCTTTCTTGCGGTTATCCTCCATATTTTTCAGCTCTTGCTCTACCCAATTTTCCAGAGTATTTGCTATTTTTGGCTGGACTCTTTCAATTCTGTAATGTGTCTTGTAGTAATTAGTACAAGGGCAAACATTTAACATTTCTCTTTGCCAATTGGTCAAGTATTAGAGAGCGATCAGTATGTTTTGCGATAGCCTTCTTTATTGGGTCTCTAGACCATGCAAGGTGACCCGAAAACCACAATATACATAAGCAACATTTCCTTTTCGCGTTATCAAATCGAACGGTGTCAAATTTCCAGGAACAACACGCGTCGAAGTACGGTGAGTATATAGGAGCTATACTCATCCGCCTCCGACCCTCAATGGGATTCCCGAACCAAGCATCATATACCGAACCATATTGAAATGGTGCGACTCACCCTTCAGACTTTTTTGAGGCTGGAGTTCCAGCCTATTCATACTGGACAAGACTACGATTTGGTATTCACCTCCACCATCCTAAGACCGTAAACTGCAATCGAATCCATGTCCAAAATGTTCGAACATTTTTGCCGCTCGAGTTTTGGGTAAAGCAGCGAAAACCTGTATACATTTTGAAATATAACCACAAATACTACTAGGAAGCGATTCCCACGTCTGTCACAAGGCGGGGTAACCGGACCGTTAAGGTCATCGCAAATCACACCATCAACACGTTTGATCGGCGAGCTCCGCCCAGAGTCCTTCCTGGGCTGTTTCATTCCCCTTTGACTTCAGACAGTTTAGTATTATGATATCTCTTAAAGACACGCATAACGGGGTCTCTGGCAAGTCTTTTAACCGTATCATATGCAAGGTGACCCAAAACGACGTGAAAATGATAGAGGCTTATAATTTTTAACACTTTCTTCAACACCATGTTTGAAAACTGACGTGCACACCATTTTTTTGGGGGGGGCATCAGATTTAACAAACAAAATCGAACCAAATCTTTTGATGAAAAAAACTCAACTTTTCAAAGTTAACTGCGGTTGGCTCCAATTACCGGTTATCGAAGATCCTTTTTATACGCAACTTTCCAAGGGAAATCTGATTTTCCTGATTTTGAGCAAATACACTTCCGATAACTCAATAACCGTGGAATTATCTCCTGGTGTTCGTAACGTGTTTTACCTTGGACACGGACAATGATCCACCATCAGAAAGCGTGAAGCACTCATTTAATCCACAGTAAACAGCTTCCTCCAACAGCTCTTCGTTTGATACGAGGTGGCTCCTTGCGCCGCTGCTAATTGTCCATAAAATTTGGTTGCGATATTCCATTTTTCATCGCTTCTTTGATGATCCTGGAAACGTTTCAGTCGTTGACAAAAAAACCTTTCGGTTTAGATGTTGTCGTTTTCCTTCACCGACTATTCACTTTGGTTTTGTCGCTTGTTCTTGGCTTTTAGGGCAATTGCGCTTTATTCCTCCCTCGTTACCGCAACCGTAACAAAAAGTTTCTTTTCAGTTTCAGTAACCAAATTCACGGAAAATTTTATCGAATTTTTCCCTTTTAGAACATCATCCTCCAATTCCAGGCAATTTTAACTTCTGCACTCGGCGTAGGTAATCTTAACGCAGGTTCATACCTTCATGAGCGCAAGTTTCCAAATTGGAACTGTAAATTTAACTGTGTTTTCCACGACTAATATTTCATTCGACGCAGTTTCTACAACCAGGGATACTAGGTGAAGATGCGGTTCGATTCACAACTTCTTAAGACTTTACTTGGGCGCGAACCAAATAGCAGCTTGATGGCGAGAGATATAAAACTTAAACACATGAAGCATTTGATCCAAAATAGAGTAAGAAAGGTGATATTGGCCACGGTGTTCCTATTTTAAGCGAAAATATTCTGGTGCAGTTCCTTCTAAATCTTTTCCTACCTTGTTGCCATCAGTCTCTCGATTAAAAACCAGAAGAATTTTCATTAATATCAATGGCCTCCATGAACAGTCAGGCCCATCTCTTGAAGCCCGTACCCAGCCCCGAGTATATATATCAGCACCCGAAAATTTTCTGATGTTCAACCCGGGTATCCTGGTGCAACCGGTTTACCCGAAACATAAAAAGCTGCAGGTAAATACATCTTTAGTTTCCTCCATCGGCTTGTTGTGGAGATCTGGTCGCATTTCGCACGGCATTCCACCGCATTCCCCTTTCAAAGGTCATTTGCTGACAAAACAGACCATATTATTTCAATGTTTCTTGGAACATGCTATCCTTGCCGCTACTGGGGAGTCTCTCCACGACCCAGACGTCTTACTTGCGACCGAAATTTGTCCTCGTACATCTTCCACGGGCATCACTTTCTTTATCTACAGACTTATCCATTTAAAAAAAACAAAAACTTTTCAAATACCGCTAACCCCCTAAAATGAGGGGAATTCAACTAGCTCCAGAAAATGTCACAAATACCAATTCAACAATCTTTAAAAAACAACAACATTTAGCAAAAATAACTCCCTCCCAGACTTTCTTTCTTGGGTTCAAAACCCGTACAAAAAATTTCCTTGCGTGTGTCTTACACTACCTGATCTGACCGCTATAATCAGGTAGGAAGCGTATAAGTAGGGGCGGGTCGGTAAAATGGAGCCGGTACCGGAAGTGATTTATGCAAAGATTGAAAAAAAGAATGTGTATTATGTAATGTTAGAAAAATCAAAAATTGTAAAACTTTAAGAAAATTTTAGTCTTGACTTTCAAACATGAATTTTCATATGCAATTATAGCCAATGTAGTTTAATCCTTTTGAAATTGCATTTTTCACCCGAACATTCAACATGTGTACATACATCTTCAAAAAAATTGCAGTAGGGCGCCCCGTCTATACTGTGTGTTCACGTTTTCTTAACCAATAGGACATCTCTTACATTTGTTTTATTTCCAGCGGACTTACCGTCCGCTGACTTCGTGGAGCCGAACATGGTGCACCATCCATGAGGAAAGTGGCCCATTTTCGCACATATACTGCAGCAAAGAATATCCTTATTATTTTCTGATTGATTCGGCGACGAAGCACCGCAACCGATTTGTCCATCGGTTCTGGAGCCCGTCCCCACTATGGTATGGTTACCGTATGGCAAAGGATGAATACCCTCGCCGTTGATTATCACCGTGTGTCACCTGCTGCTGCACGTTAGAGTCGAAGGGCTCATTCCCTTTCGACGACTCCCAGTATACTGGGTGGACTTAAACCTTTCTGGATTTTTTGGAAAATAGCATCCTGTAAACTCTTTGCTGATGTCGGAAGAGATAAAGCTAGACGGGACCGTTATTAGTTTCTTCATGTACACAGCTAGTTGATTGTCTGCGTCGAGAGGATACTTAAAGCAATCATTGTGCCTTTTGCGAGTAAGCAAGTATGTTAAGCTTGCCATGACGCAGATCTAGAAATTCATATGACATCTTAATTCATTTTAAGGAGGCTCAAAGATGAGCTTTAACTCTAACTAAAATGCTAGTAGCGTTTTAAACGCAGACGAGTCAGCCTTAGCTACCCCCCACCCGTGTTTTGCGCTACTGCCGAGACATGTAAGAGCTACACTTATATTCCGCGACTCTATGACTGTCACTAATTCTAGTAACCATCGCAAGAGAGGTTCTCCTTTCACCGTGTACGGGACTTCGTCGGTCATATAGGTCTCGATGTGTGATGTCGTGGGCGCTGATGACGCCGACGAAGCGACCGAATTCCCGCAAAATCTATCAATTAATTCGATTTGCTCGTCCGGTATTTTAGTCTCGAGCATTGTATTCACGTCAGGGCCAAAATCTCCTGATCATGTGCACCAGCGCGCTGACGGGCGAACATATCGTTAGACACCACATCTTAATGAAGTCTACCCGAAGATCTGCTAGAATAGAAGAACGTTCCAGTGGTAAATAAGACGGACCACAAAGTGCTAACAGCTTAAACAAGGGTGCTGTTACAATGTATAGTATTCTGTGAGGAAACGCGAAATATAGATGTGAAACAATAGTAATTTTGTTTCAATAATAAACCTTAATTAAATAGACGTAACTAAACTTTTATTATGTTGTTACTACACAAAAATAATGACGTATAAGCTAAACGGAATATTTATAAGCAACATATTATGGAGATATTTAATATGTATAGATAAATCTAAACAAATGTAAAACTATGTAATGTTTTAGCTCTTTAATTATGAAATTAAATCCCTCTTAGATTCATTGAAGTGTTCCGATGGATAATAAGAATTATAATCTAAATTTCCTTTTGGAATAACCTAAACATTCCAAATAAAACAATGATATTACAATAAAATATCTTTGGGTTCTTATGAAATGGAATACCTACTCATATGCCTAGTCGAGGTCTGATTGGTGTAGTCATAATCGGATCGATGACATCCCTTGGCGACGGAATATGGTCTCGTCGCTTGAGCAGTTTGCCATTGAGTTCCAAAGTGTCATAGTCGGTCTGCCGTCGCTTGTAATCCTATTGAAGGTCAGATAATTTAGCTAGCACTTTGTCCAGTCAAACAGTTGCTTCATGGATCTGATCTAGATCCGTAGCCCATGGATCGTGTCGATCAGCACTCATTGCCGGATCTGGACCGTTCGGTAACCACTTAAGTGTTTAGGCGTCTAGACCCAGATTTCGTCTAGCTCTTTGGTTGTGGTACCCGTCATTACAATAGGAGTGTTATCCTAAATAGCGCAGTTGAAATATGAAAACAGAGGCTGGAAGTATGGAAGACGCGAACTAAAACTAAAACAGTATGTGGACTAGACGCACCGAAGCTGTAGCCGGTGCGTACACGCACGGTGCGGCTAGTGCGCAGAGGAAGACTTTACTTAGGCGGCGATACGCCGCTACTTAGCCGATACGCCCTTATATAAGGGCTTAGTGAGAGATTGCTATCTCATTCGGGGCCAAGATTCCCTGAGTTTACGATTAGTAAACACCAACGCCTTGGTACAAGACTTCCCTTAATAAGGGCGTAGCTAAGGGAGGTGCTCCCTTTTGCTACAACACTCACTGCATGTGCGACCGGTCTGGGTCTTGCGCCTAGCAGTATTAGAGTATTTTGTAAACTGATTTATATTTAATATGTAATTAGCCTAAATTAATTAAACTAATGTAAACTATATGTAATACTAAATAGAACTTACTCAGTTCGTACCTAGCCGAAATGTAATGTACACCACCTGTCTACCAACACTGTAACGGGGTTACATTCGGGTAACACCTGAGTGTTGGTGTACATGAGTACACCACGGTTGAGGTCAGTATTGGCCGGGTTGAAAGGTTTCGAACCTTTGGTTACTTTAACCAATCAGGGCATGGTCCCTTGGTGTGGTGGTGTGTCAGCCATCCACGTGTCAGTACACAGGTGTGTACACTACATTTTAGCTAGGTACGAATTAGGAATATTCTACTTAGTGTTACATATAGTTTATATTAGTTTAAATAATTACATATTAAATATATTCAGTTTACTTTTCACTCTTTCTTACAAACGCACGACCTCGACCGGTCGTGCGTGTAGTGAGTGACGTAGCGTAAGGGGAGCCCTCCCCTTAGCTACACCCTTTGTAAGGGAGCCTTGCCGTTAAGGCACTAGCAAAGGCTAGAGTAAACTAACCCGGGAATCTTGGCCCCGAGTAGGAGAGCTCTCTCCTACTAAGCCCTTAATAAGGGCGTATCGGCTAAGTAGCGGCGAACGCCGCTTTAAGGAAAGTCTTCCTCTATGCGCTAGCCGCACCGTGCGTATACGCACCGGCTACATCTGGTAGCACTTGTAGTCAATCCAACACCTGTGTTGGTAGACTAGGCATCCTCTGCAAAGGATGAATCAGGACGATTGGGATAGTTTGACCCTCGTCCAGCAGGAAGACTTTAAAAGGCTGTTACCCTTAACGGGGGAAGAAGGTATGAAGCTCCTAGTGGAGCAGGGCCTTGAGGCCGTAAAGGCAAGGGTGAATGCCCTCATCGCTCATGAGGCGAGTTGCGGTGGAGGTCATTCCACGGGGGTGCGCCCTCCATTATCGTTTAAGATAAAGGAGTTCACCGGAGAGAAGGGTGACAACCTTTATGTTTGGTTGCGAGAGGTCGAAACGGTTTTCGCCACAGCGAACATTACCGCTGATCACTTGCAAGTGGGACTTGCATTGACCCATCTTACGGGCAAAGCCCGTACATGGGCGTTTACATGCTCGGAATCACTCAAGGACGTGTTTCCAACATGGAAGGTCCTTAAGCAGAAGCTTATGGACATGTACGCAACGCCTGATCTGGTTTTCCAGAATCAACTGGCGTTCCTGAGGTGCCGTCAAGGCACTAAGGACCTGGAGGTTTATATCCAGGAGCTTAAGACCCTGTTGGCAGGGATGTACGCGAAAGCGTATTCGGACGATGTTTCCATTCCCGTCTTCATGGGAGGCCTGAGAGAAGGGCCAGCACGTTCGGAATTGTTCCGATGCCGACCCGAATCCCTGGAGGAGGCATTCAAGACGGCGTTCAACGCCGAGAGGAACTTCCGTTCCTCTAAGGTGGGTCCCGTACCCATGGACCTGAGTCAGGTCGAAGCGGAGTAGAAACCTCCCGCTAAGAGTCATTCGGACTCTTTTTCACAGAGCTTCGAAAGGAGCTCTTGGCTATGTTGAAGCGGCGTGGGCCGCTGAGATGCTTCCTGTGTGAGAGCATGGATCATCTGAAGAACAGATGTCCGAAAAATCCCCAGCGAGACACTCGCTACAAGGGACCAAGGATGGGGAAAAAGCCCTTGTCCAAGCCGTAGGCAAACGACGGCTCCCAGTAGGTGCGGGGCGCCCTACTGGGGGACCCCTCAGTGCTGTTAAGCCCCAGGGTAGGGGACGACAGCACAAAGCCCCAAGGGAAGCGGTGATTTCTAGCACCGAGTTGGTGTACCAGCCAGGTTTGCTGGTAGTCCTTGCGGACGTGAAAGGCTTTGATAAGCCTTGGAGAGTCCTGATAGACTTTGAAGCGTCTGACAATTATGTCAGACGGGCTTCTGTTGAGAAGAGTCGGCTGTATGCCGAGGCCCTAGAGGCACGTTCTCGTGACGTTGCCACGGCCCGTCTTGCGACGGGCGTACCGGTTTCTGTACCCAAGGTCTCGATTGACCTTAAGCTGAAGTTTGCAGACTTTGACAGCTTAGAACGTTGCCTAGTCCTGGATTTGGACTCGAGGTATGACCTCATTCTGGGCATGAAGTGGCTGGAACGCCACGAGCCATGGATAGACTGGAAGTCTAAGTCCATTGGCTCAACGCACCCGCGATCGGGTGAAGTATTGGCGAGTCATGAACCCACCTTTGATCGATCGCAAAAGCAATTCTGGCGTGAGATGCCAGAGATTGGGATGTCTGAAACGATCATTCCCAATGGCGTTAAGGAAGAGTTCCTTAACGAGGGGGATTCGGCAGTTTATCCCCGCGCCGATGTAGGCGAGACAGGTGAGTCGCCAGTGATAGAGGTGGAATCCTCTGAGAGTAAGCGCGAGGAGCTTAGAGAAGAGACCCGAAGTTCGTCTCTTCTACAGGTCGTAATTGATTCCGACCACGCCGTGTCCGGCGAACAAGTTGCGACTCCAGTGGTAGGGGTAGAGACCCCTGTGGTTAAGCACGAGGCGCTTCCAAGCGAAGATAACCGAAGTTCGTCTCTTTCGCACGTCGGAAATGATTCCGATTACGCCGTTATAGGCGAGACCGGCGAGTCACCGGTGGTAGAGGTAGAGACCTCTGTGGATAGGCGCGATGCGCTTCCAGTATATGGGGCAATTGACTCCCCCCATCTGGGTCTCGGGATGAGTCCCGAGGGCAGTAGTCAGCAGTCCTACAGGATGCGGAATAGTGTGACAGGTGTTGTCACAGAAGGCGTAAGCCTGGAACGGTTGCCTGGGGTAGTCGAACTGTTGTCGTTGGAGGAGATGTCCTTCAACGAGTTTGAGACTGCTTTGAAAGCAGATGAAATCGACGAGGTCGTCGTGTTGCGTCCGGAAGAGGAGTTGAACTCCTCATCCACGATGGACGAGTCAGTTTTGGTGAAAACCAAACAGGCATTAAATGCCCAAAGCGGACTCAAGATCCTCGCGGATCCTGAGGACCCTTACCATTCCTTACTAAAGTAATTTGGAGATGTCATTAGTGACAACCCGCCGATGGGGTTACCACCGGATCGGGGAGTCCGACATGAAATTGATTTGGTTCCCGGAACCAAATACTGCGTCACTAGTCAGTGGCCTCTCCCCAAGGAACAATGCGACGTCATCGACGCATTCTTCAAGGGGAAAGAAGAGGCAGGGATGGTACGGGAGAGTAAGTCTCCCCACTCATCTCCCACTTTTTGTGTTCGTAAACCGAACGGAAAGTGGCGCATTGTGCATGCGTATAACAAGCTGAATTTAGCTACTGTACCCATGCAGACTCCGATTCCTCGGAAGGATGTCCTCCAGAACAATATGGCGGGCTGTACTGTGTACAGTGCCTTATATCTGGTGGACGGGTATTATCAGGTGCTCATGCGAGCGTCCGATATTCCGCTGACAGCGGTTAGCACGCCTAGTGGCATGCTGTGGGAGTGGCTTGTTATGCCACAAGGGCTTTCAAATGCACCAGCGACTTTCAATCGCTTGGTGACTCAACTCTTCCGCCCTCATAGGAAGTACGCTCAGACGTACTTCGACGATATATTAGTCCATATTCGTGCGGAAGGCGACTCGTCTGATGTTCAGAAGCATCTAATACACCTTCGAGCAGTGCTCGAATGTATGAGAGAGCATAAGTTACATGCAAACGCATCCAAGTGTATCTTTGGTGCTGAGGAAATTCCTTTCCTCGGATGCTTCATCGGTAAAAATGGAATGCGGGCGGATCCCGCGAAGGTGAAAGCCATTGTGGAGTGGCCTTCGCCTGTAAATCTTAGAGATTTACGGAAGTGGCTTGGATTAGCCAACTATCTCCACAAGTACAGCGAGAACTACGCTGAAATGGCGAAGCCATTGACGGACCTTCTTAAGAAGGATGTTGATTGGTGTTGGGAAACTGAACACAAAAACGCTTTTGAAGCGGTTAAGGGGAGATTGTTAAAATCTCCCGTTCTTGCTCTCCCAGACTCTGGGAAACCATTTAGTGTCGTCTGCGACGCCTCCGATTCCGCAATCGGATGTGCTTTGTTACAAGCAGACGATGCAGGACTGGAACGCGTAATTGCGTTTGAGTCGAGGCAGCTTAAAGCTGCAGAACGGAATTATCCCGTTCATGACAAGGAGCTACTTGCAATGAAGTATGCTCTTGTCAAATTTAGGGTTCACCTACTCGGCTCAAAGCCGTTCGTGGTTTATACTGACCACGCGTCCTTACGGACAGCGTCAGAGTCACCTCATCTCTCGCAACGGATGACCCGTTGGCTCTCCTTCTTTGCGGAGTACAACTTTGAGGTTAAGTATAAACCTGGCAAGCAAAACGTGCTTGCAGACGCGTAGTCGCGTCGTCCCGATTACGAGCTCGCTCACGCGACATTCGTCACCACGTCTGTGGTGGATCTCATACGCCAGGCGTATGAGAAAGACCCACAATGTACGGCGCTTATCCGCGCGTTAGGTGAAAAGGGTCTTGGCTCGTCTGAGCCAACCCTGTCAAGTCGAGCTAGAGCTCGTTTACACCGTTACAGGTACTGTGACGGTCTTCTATTTTATAGCACGAGCGCGGAGGACACTCCGCGGGTGGTAGTTCCTCATAATGAGGAACTGAAGTATAGAGTCCTCTTTGAGGCACATGACGCCCCTACCGGGGGTCATTTAGGTCGGGATAAGACCTAAAGCGCTTTAAGCGCTATGTATTGGTGGCCCAATATGTATAAGTGGGTCGGTGCGTATATACGCACCTGTGATACGTGTCAGAGGGTTAAACCCTCTGCAAGTTCAGCTGCGCCTTTGGCGAGCTTATCGGTTTCAACGGAGTGTTGGAAATCCATTAGCATGGATTTTATCTTCGGTTTTCCGAAGGATAAGGCCGGGAACACCGGCATATTGGTCTTTGTAGACCGTTTGAGCAAGATGGCTCACCTGGCGGCGGTGCCAGAGTCCATAGATGGACAAGGAAAAGCAAGAGTGTTCCTCGACCGTGTCATTCGACAGCATGGTCTACCCGATTCCGTTGTGTCGAATCGGGATCCCCGTCTTACGGGACAATTCTGGGGAGCGTTGTTTAAGGTGCTAGGCACCAAGCTCCTCATGTCCACTGCGGATGATCCGCAGACTGAGGGTCAGAAGGAACGCGTAATCGCGTTGTGGAGGATATTCTCCGGAGTCTATGTCCGGATTCTCCAAAGAGTTGGAGTGAGATGGTCCCGATGGTTGAATTTGCTATCAACAATTCGGTACATGCATCTACGGGGTTCACCCCGTTTTACGTGAACGGATTGGTGAATCCGAGGGTTCCGTTAACGACACATGTGTGTGGCCCATGGCTTGAGGGGGGAGGATTCCCCGATGTCATCCCTGTATCTGTGCGAAGGCACATCGATAAGTTTTTATCGACGCGCCTTAGTGTCTTACGACATGTCTGCGACGCCATAGCGGAAAGCCAAGACAAGCAGAAGGAAAAAGCTGACCGAAAGGGGCGGCGTAACAAAAAGGTATACAAAGTAGGAGAAAGTGTTTTATTAAACGCTAAAAATCTTCCTACACATGCAGTTTCAAATGTGTTGTGCAATAAACTGCGCCCCAGGTTTGTGGGTCCCTTTAAGGTGTTAGCCCGAAAGGGCTTGTCGTACACTTTAGACACCCCGAAGGCGATGCGTACGCATCCAACCTTTTATGTGGGTATGCTTAAGCCATACCAGAACCCGGAGGCGGGTCCCCTCTCGGAGGAGGGTGAGAAACCGGATAGACGAAAGGCGCAACAGGTCGGAACATCTCCGACAGGGTTGATATACGATTCTGAAGCTCCGCAACGAGAGTCTCGAGAGAGGCAAGACGCTCCTAGAGGCGTTCATTTGCACTCCCCTCGTTGCGGAGTTCCTCCTGAGCATCTTGGATGCGAAGGCTGTGCCGATCACAGTGCTCGTGGAAGTCACGCCGCAATAGCGCGACCCCCTCCTCCAGTGCTCGATACGGAGGGTACGCCACATTATCATGTGGAACGCCTGATGGCACGACGCCATCACCGGGGTGAGACCCAGTACCTGGTGAAGTGGAAAGGGTATCCACATTCCCAGAACTCGTGGGAGTACGAGACTCCCCTGCGGCAGGATTGCCGTGACGTCGTTGACGCTTTCGAGCGGGAGAATCCCACTGAGAGTCAACGACCAAAGGGGCTGAAGAAGCCCCTTCACTCCCAATAGCTGGGAGTTCGCCGGAGGCAGATGCTGTGCTTGCATTGCTCTCCGGCACCACATCGAGAGCAGAGCGCGTATAATAGGAGGCAGGCAATTGCCCTTGCGCTTTGGCCTGAGCATAGGCCAAGCGTAGCGCTCTCTCTACCCGAACGTCGTGTTCGGAAAAGCTGTTGTACAGCGCATCGAAACTGGGGAGATGTTTCTCCCTTTCCGCCCAGGCGCGGAACGCCTGTTCTGCGTCTTCGACGGTTTCGTCCCTCAGGAGAACAAGGGGAATCTCGCGGAGAACATCCACGAGGGCACCGCGTGCCTGTTTCCCGAGGAGCGTCCGGTAGGCCTTAACGGAATAATGTTTGGGCGTTAGTAGTCAGGCCCGGATTTGGTTCCGATGCGCAATTTCACGCGACATTATAGCTGCTGGTCCAGGGGTATAAGAGGCTAAGCCTCTCTTGACCGCGTTCTTAGCCCTCTTTTGAGGGTCGCGAGGTCCCTTCCGTGCCCGTCCGGCACGTCGGGCATCTTGAACCAAGGACGGTTCATTGGTGGTGGTTGCCTGTGGCAACCTGGAGGTATCACCCCTAGCGGGTAACGGTGGCGCACGAGTTAGTGCGTTCTCCCCACGTGTGGGGAATGGGTTGGATGACTGATAGCGCCGTTCGGCGCTATCAACATGGCCAGCCGTTGGGGAGAGCTCCCCAAGGGCGTCCACTTCCGAGCCGTCGGAATAGTTTGCGTCTATAGCACCGCTGAGGGTGTACAATGGACAGCCAGAGGTACTGGCGTTGGAGTTCTCCAACAAGATTTTGATTATTGCGTTAGCAATAGTCTTGATGGGGGAGGATGTAACGGGGTTACATTCGGGTTACATTGAGTGTTGGTGTACATGAGTACACCACGGTTGAGGTCAGTATTGGCCGGGTTGAAAGGTTTGGAACCTTTGGTTATTTTAGCCAATCAGGGCAGGGGCCCTTGATGTGGTGGTGTGTCAGCCATCCACGTGTCAGTACACAGGTGTGTACACTACATTTTAGCTAGGTACGAATTAGGAATATTCTACTTAGTGTTACATATAGTTTATATTAGTTTAAATAATTACATATTAAATATATTCAGTTTACTTTTCACTCTTTCTTACAGACGCACGACCTCGACCGGTCGTGCGTGTAGTGAGTGACGTAGCGTAAGGGGAGCCCTCCCCTTAGCTACACCCTTTTTAAGGGAGCCTTGCCCTTAAGGCACTAGCAAAGGCTAGAGTTAACTAACCCGGGAATCTTGGCCCCGAGTAGGAGAGCTCTCTCCTACTAAGCCCTTAATAAGGGCGTATCGGCTAAGTATCGGCGAACGCCGCTTTAAGGAAAGTCTTCCTCTATGCGCTAGCCGCACCGTGCGTATAAGCACCGGCTACAAACACGTGGCAGGCTGCCACGCCTTCACTAAGGGCTATCGCCCTGATTGGTTAATACAACCAATTGGTCCAAACCTTTCGGAACGGTCAATACTTGACCTCAACTGTTGTGTATTCACGTACACCAACGTAACTCAATGTAACCCTGTTACATCCTTCCCCATAAAGACTATTTCTACGCAATAATCAATTATAGTTGGAGAACTCCAACTGCCAGAACTCTGGCCTAAAATGAACACCTTTAGTGGTGATGAAGATTCTCCCCGAAAAGGGGATGACAACTACTCCAACTCCGGTATCTCGGAGGAGGAGGTCCTAGGGGATAGCTCCCCTAAGGATGAACGCTCCTACAACACCGAACGGCTATGTCGGCAGCCTAATCCATTCCCCACACGTGGGGAAAATGCACTAACTCATGCGCCATCCTTACCAACGTCGGATGAAACATCCGGATCGACGAGGACGATCATCACCAATGAGTTGGATGCGGCTCAAGAAGCTCAATTTGCCGCACAGACACGAGAGGCTGCGTTAAGCGCCCCCAAATGCCCGCCACGGGCGGCATATAGTTTTGAGGGTCCTCGTGCCCCCCAAAAGTGTGCTAGGACTGAGGTAAAGAAAGGTTTAGCATTCTATATCCCTTGCCCTGCGGCTGAACAGCCGTATTAATACGAACGCCGGAAACAACTCCGGGACAAACTGCTCACGCCGAAGCAGTTCACTGTTGCCTCATACCGAGAGTGCCTCGATAGACAGGCACAGGGTGCCTCTATTGAGAACCTCCGCGAGGTTCCCATCGTTCTCCTACAAGGAAAGAATGCCGAAGAGGCAGAACAAAAGTTCCGCGGTTGGGTGGAAGGGGGGAAACGCCTCCCTAGCTTTACTGAGCTGCACAACAGCTAGTCCCACCGTGACGTTCGGGTGGAGAGGGCGTTCCGCTTGGCGTTTGCCAGAGCCAAAGCGATGGGGATATTACTTTCCCCTTATCGCACGCGCTATGCCAGCGCCCCTGCCCCCAACGTGGTGCCAGAGAACAGTGCGAGCGCCACATCTGACTTCGGCGAACTCACAAATACTGGTAGTGAAGGGGCTTCTCTCGCCCCTTTGGTCGTCGACTCGCAGCGGGATCTCCTGCTCGAAAGCGTCAACGACGTCTCAGCAATCCAGCCGCAGGGGAGTCTCGGACTCCCACGAACTCTGCGAATGTGGATAACCCTTCCACTTCACCAGATATTGGTTTTCACCCCGATGATAGCGTCGCGCCATCAGACGCTCCATATGGTAATGTGGAATACCCTCCGTATCGAGAACTGGAGGAGTAGGTCGCGCAATTGCGACGTGAGTTTCGCGAGCGCTGTGATCGACAGCCATCGCATCCAGGACGTCCAGGAGGGACTCCGCGATGAGGAAGTGCAATTGACCGCATCGAAAAGCGGCTTGACTCTCTCGAAACGACCGTTGCGGAGTTTTGCGGTCGCATTTTGACCCTGTCGGAGTTATTCCGCCCAGCCGCGTCTTACGGCTCTGACGTCTATCCGCCTTTTCAACCCCCTCCAAAGGGACCCGCCTCCGGGTTCTGGTATGGCTTAATCATACCCACATAGAAGGTTGGATGCGTACGCATCGCCTTCGGGATGTCCAAGGTATACCACAGGCCTTTCGGGCTAGTACCTTAAAGGGGCCCACAAACCTGGGGCGCAGTTTATTCCTCAACACGTTGGAAACTGCATGTGTAGGAGGATTTTTAGCGTTTAATAAAACAATTTCTCCTACTTTGTACGCCCTTTCGTTACACCGACACTTGCGGTCGGCCTGTTCCTTTTGCTTGTCTTGGCTTTCCACCATGGCATCGCAAACGTGTCGTAAGACACTAAGGCGCGTCGATAAAAACTTATCGATATGCTTTCGCACAGATACAAGGCTGACATCGGGGAATCCTCCCCCCTCAAGCCCTGGGACACACACACGTGGCGTCAACGGAACCCGCGGATTTACTAATCCGTTTACATTAAACCGGGTAAACCCCGTAGATGCATGCACCGAATTGTTTATGGCAAATTCGGCCATAGGAAGCATCTCACTCCAACTCTTTGGAGCATCCGGACATAAAATCCGGAGAATGTCCTCGACAAGGCGATTAACGCGTTCCGTTTGTCCGTCTGTCTGCGGATGATCCGCAGTGGACATGAGGAGCTTGGTGCCCAGCACCTTAAACAACGCTCCCCAGAATTGTCCCGTAAAACGGGGGTCCCGATCCAATACAAGGGAATCGGGTAGACCATGCTGTCGAAAGACACGGTCGAGGAACACTCTTGCTGTTCCTCAACCGTTTCTTGGACTCTGGCACCGCCGCCAGGTGAGCCATTTTGCTCAAACGGTCTACAAAGACCAATATGCCGGTGTTCCCGGCCTTATCCTTCGGAAAACCGAAGATAAAATCCATGCTAATGGATTTCCAACACTACGTTGGAACCGATAAGATCGCCAAAGGCTCAGCTCAACTTGCAGAGTGTTTAACCATCTGACACGTATCACAGGTGCGTATATACGCACCGACCCACTTATACATATTGGGCCACCAATACAAAGCGCTTAAAGCGCTGTAGGTCTTATCCCGACCTAAATGACCCCCGGTAGGGGCGTCATGTGCCTCAAAGAGGACTCTATACTTCAGTTCCTCATCATGAGGAACAACCACCCACGGAGTGTCCTCCACGATCGTGCTATAATATAGCAAACCGTCACAGTAACTGTAACGGTGTAACCGAGCTCTAGCTCGACTTGACAGGGTAGGCTCATACGAGCCAAGTCCCTTTCCAACCAACGTGCTAATAAGCGCCGTACATTGTGGGTCTTTCCCATACGCCTGGCGTATGAGATCCACCACAGACGAGGTGATGAATGTCGCGTGAGCAAGCTCGTAATCGGGACGACGCGACAACGCGTCTGAAAGCACGTTCTGCTTGCCACGTTTATACTTAACCTCAAAGATATACTCCGCAAAGTAGTAGAGTCAACGGACCATCCGTTGGGAGAGATGAGGTGACTCTGTCACTGTCCGTAAGGACGCGTGGTCTGTCTAAACCACGAACGTCTTTGAGCCGAGTAGGTGAACCCTAAACTTGACAAGGGAATACTTCATAGCAAGTAGCTCCTTATCATGAACGGGATAATTCCGTTCCGCAGCCTTAAGCTGCCTCTACTCAAACGCAATTACGCGTTCCAGTCCCGCATCGTCTGCTTGTAACAAAGCACATTCGATTGCGAAATCGGAGGCGTCGCAGACGACACTAAATGGTTTCCCAGAGTCTGGGAGAGCAAGAACGGGAGTTTTAACAAGCTCCCCTTAACCACTTCAAAAGCGTTTTGGTGTATAGTTTCCCAACACCAATCAACATCCTTCTTAAGAAGGTCCGTCAATGGCTTCGCCATTTCAGCGTAGTTCTCGCTGTACTTGTGGAGATAGTTGGCTAATCCAAGCCACTTCCGTAAATCTCTAAGATTTACAGGCGAAGGCCACTCCACAATGGCTTTTACCTTCGCGGGATCCGCCCACACTCAACCTTACCGATGAAGCATCCGAGGAAAGGAATTTCCTCGGCACCAAAAATACATTTGGATGCTTTTGCATATAACTTATGCTCTCGCATACATTTGAGCACCGCTTGAAGGTGTATTAGGTGCGTCTGAACATCAGACGAGTCGCCTTCCGCGCGACTATGAACGAATATATCGTCGAAGTACGTCTGAGCGTACTTCCTATGAGGGCGGAAGATTGTGTCACCAAGCGATTAAAAGTCGCTGGTGCATTCGAAATCCCCTGTGGTATAACAAGCCAGTCCCACAGCATGCCACTATGCGTGCTGACCACTGTAAGCGGAACATCGGATGCTCGCATGAGCACCTGATAATACCCGTCCACCAGATCTAAGGCGATGTAAACTGTACAGCTTGCCATATTGTTCTGGAGGACATCCTTCCGAGGAATCGGAGTTTGCATGGGTACAGTAGCTGCATTCAGCTTTTTGTACGCATGTACCATGCGCCACTTTCCGTTCGGTTTACGAACACAAAAAGTGGGAGATGAGTGGGTAGACTTGCTCTCCCGTGCCATCCCTACCTCTTCTTTCTCCTTGAAGAATGCGTCGATGACGTCGCATTGCTCCTTGGGGAGAGGCCACTGCCTAGTGATGCAGTATTTGGTTCCAGGAACCAAATCAATTTCATGTCGGACTCCCCGATCCGGTGGTAACCCCATCGGCGGATTGTCACTAATGACATCTCCGCATTCCTTCAGTAAGGAATGGTATGGGTCCTCAGGATCCGCAAGGATCTTGTGACCGCTTCGGGAATTTAATGCCTGTTTGGTTTGCACCAAAACTGACTCGTCCGTGTGGATGAAGAGTTCAACTCCTCTTCCGGACGCAACACGACAATCTCGTAGAATTCACCTGCTTTTACAGCAGTCTCAAACTCGTTGAAGGATATCTCCTCCAACGACAACAGTTCGCCTACCCCAGGCAACCGTTCCAGGCCTACGCCTTCTGTGACAACACCTATCACACTATTCAGCATCCGATAGGACTGCTGACTACTCGGGCCTCATCCCGGGACCCAGATGGGAGGGGGAGTCAATTGCCCCATCTATTGGAAGCGCATCTCGACTATCCATAGAGGTCGTTACCTCTACCACCGGTGACTCGCCGGTCTCACCTAATACGGCGTGGTCGGAATCAATTCCAACGTGCGGAGGAGACGGGTTCGGGGCTCTCCGCTTGGAAGCGCCTCGCGCTTAACCACAGGGGTCTCTACCCCTACCACTGGAGTTGCAACTTCTTTGCCTTACAAGGCGTGGTCGGGTACCCCGACCTGCGGAAGAGATAAACCTCGTGTCTCTTCCCTAGGAAGCGCCTCGCGCTTAACCTCAGAGGAATCCACCTCTACCACTGGCGACTCACCAGTCTCGCCTATAACGGCGTGGGGATTAACCGCCGAGTTCCCCTCGTCAAGGAACACCTCCTTGACCTCATTAGGACTGATCATTTCAGACATCCCAATCTCTGGCATCTCTCGCCAGAATCGCTTTTGCGATCGAGCAAAGGTGGGTTCATGACTAGCCAATACTTCACCCGATCGCGGGTGCGTTGAGCCAATGGACTTAGACTTCCAGTATATACATGGCTCGTGGCGTTCCAGCCAATTCACACCCAGAATGGGGTCATACCTCGAGTACAAATCTATGACTAGACAACGTTCTGAGCTATCGAAGCCTGCAAACTTTAGCTTAAGGTCAATCGAGACCTTGGGTACAGAAACCGGTACGCCCGTCGCAAGACGGACCGTAACAACGTCACGAGAACGTGCCTCTAGGGCCTCGGCATACAGCCGACTCTTCTCCACAGAAGTCCGTCTGACATAATTGTCAGACGCTCCAGAGTCTATCAAGACTCTACAAAGCTTATCAAAGCCTTTAACGTCCGCAAGGTCTACCAGCATCCCTGGCTGGTACACCAACTCGGTGCTAGAAAGGACCGTTTCCCTCGGGGCTTTGTGATGTCTTCCCCTACCCTGGGGATTAACAGCACTGAGGTATCCTCCAGTAGGGCGCCCCGCACCTACTGGGAGCCGTCGTTTTCCGACGGCTTGGGAGAGGGCCTTTTACCCGCCCTCGGCCCCTTATAGCGAGTGTCTCGCTGGGTATTTTTCGGACATCTGTTTCGCAGATGATCCGTGCTTCCACACAGGAAGCATCTTAGCGGCCCATGCCGCTGCAGCATTGCAAAGAGCTCCGCTTCGAAGCCCTGCGGGAAGGAGTCAGAGTGACGCCTAGCGGGAGGTTTCTCTTCCGCTTTGACCTGGCTAAGGTCCATGGGTTCAGGACCCACCTTAGAGGAACGAAAGTTCCATTCGGCGTTAAACTCCATCTTAAACGCCTCCCCCAGGGATTGGGGTCGTCATCGGAAGAGCTCCGAGCGTGCTGGCCCTTCCTTTAGGCCACCCATGAGCACGGGAATGGAAACATCGTCCGAATACGCTTTCGCGTACATCCCTGACAACAGGGTCTTCAGTTCTTGGATCTATGTATCCAAGTCCCTAGTGCCATGACGGCATCTCAAAAACGCCAGCTGATTCTTGAAAACCAGATCAGGCGTGGCATACATGTCCATCAGCTTTTGTATAAGCACTCCCCAGGTCGGGAACACGTTCGTGACCGGATCTGGACACGTAAACGCCCATGCACGGGCTTTACCCGTAAGATGGGTTAATGCAAGTCCAACTTGCAAGTGATCCTCGATCACATTCGCTGTGGCGAAGTCCATTTCAACCTTGCGAAACCATACGTAAAGGTTATCACCTTTTTCACCGGTGAATTCCTTTATCTTAAAGGATAACGGAGGGCGCACCCCCATAGGCGTGGAATGACTTCCACGAAAATTCGCCTCATGGGAAATGAGGTCGTTAACCCTCTCACGCACGGCCTCAAGGCCCTGCTCCACAAGGAGCTGCGTACCATCGTCACCCAGTATGGATAATAACCTTTTAAAGGCTTCTTGTTGGACGGGGGTTAGCTTACCCCAAACGTCCTGATTCATCCTTTGCAAAGGATGCTGTCTACCAACACAGGTGTTGGATTGACTACAAGTGCTACCAAATATAGCAGGTGCGTACACGCACGGTGCGTCTAGCACACAGAGGAAGACTTTCCTTAAGCGGCGATACGCCGCTACTTAGCCGAGACGCCCTTATATCAATAAGGGCTTAGTGAGAGATTGAGAGATTGCTCTCTCATTCGGGGCCAAGATTCCCTGCGTTTACGATTAGTAAACACTAACGCCTTGGTACAAGGCTTCCCTTAATAAGGGCTTAGCTAAGGGAGTTGCTCCCTTTTGCTACAACACTCACTGCACGCGCGACCGGTCTGGGTCGTGTGTATAGCAGTATTAGAGTATTTTGTAAACTGATTTATATTTAATATGTAATTAGCCTAAATTAATTAAACTAATGTAAACTATATGTAATACTAAATAGAACTTACTCAATTCGTACCTATCCGAAATGTAATGTACACCATCTGTGTACCAACACGTGGCAGGCTGCCACGCCTTCACTAAGGGCTCTCGCCCTGATTGGTTAAAACAACCAATTGGTCCAAACCTTTCGGACAGGTCAATACTTGACCTACCGTTTGTATTCACGTACACCAACGTAACTCAATGCAACCCTGTTACAGAAGCAACAACAGAGGAACTTAGGTATTGGAGAATGAGATGGATGTCTAATGATGGGTGGGAGATCAGTCCACTACCGTTCAACTATACTCATGGGTGCCTAGGGTGAACCATAAAACTAAAATTCAAATGTAGTACATGATCCACATCACGAAAGCCGATTGGTTGAAATTATACTAGTGTCATATCTATTGCTAAAAGGACGACCTCGACACCGTTTGCCGATCTGCAAATTCTTGGAAGGGAGAAACGACACCACCCTTAGATGAAACGTAAACGTGATGAAAACTGATGAAAATAAAATGTGATGTGGATGTAATAATCTCGGCAATAATTAGATCAAAAAGATAAGGATATAATCAGTCTAGTTTAAGGGTCAATATAGTACCGATAACGGATCTATTGTCTGATCGACCTAGTCACAATATAGACGTAGTATGTTCGATCTGGGATCGACGATGATCTAGCTCGGGTGAGTGATATAGAGATCGGACAAAATCAAGAAGTATCCGACATTGCGTTGAGTCTTTCATCGATCGGGCAGATCGTAAAAACCTCACGACCTTTTAGTGAAATCAAGTGTGGTGAAGAGGACCTAAGAATTTTGGTTGCTTTGCGTCAGCAGCACACAAATCGGCTTGTCGGCAATCGGATTGGTGGAAATGAAGGAGGCTTTTGGGCCAATCGTGTGCGAGAGATGTCAAGAACACGGATTTTGGTTAGTCACATGATATGGCGTGCACTTACATATTTTTATGTTTTGTACATATTGGGGACCATAGGAGATAGTTTTGGTTAGTGTCGTTAATTTTCAGCCTTTAACACTCAACGAGAAGTCGTTTCGTCGCTTTGTACATCAGTCGCCTCTGCACGCCGCAGAGTATTTGGAATCAGAGGGTCGAGCAATCCCCACCAGCTTATTATACCCGGCCGGGACGCGTTACAGGCGCACTTGGCCCTCCGGAAGTCCCTCGACGGGAGTACACATTGGTCGGCTTTTCAAGCGCAAGTTGCGCACGTTTGGAACGTGTTATCAAGTTATTGGATTATTTCGTGGAGATATAGTTCGTGGAGTATATCACGTTCTTATTGGATCTCTATATTGGAGTTTTATTCTCGTATTGGTTGGACTCTACGATCGATTGAGCGATCTGCCCTTTTAAGTATATTTACTTGGAGTATAAATGGTCTGCCCGTAACCAGGGTGAAGAGTTCCGCCCAGGGTACACTACCCAGCACGGTCTCCCACATTTAGACCACAAATCGATTTACAGCGCCAATTCACCGAGTGTGTTACCAGCTCATTCCATCGGGTACACAAGGTGAGATGAAAAACGAATCGGACCAGGCGTCCTATGCTGATGATCGGTCGTCTGCTAGCAGCGGACGATCAGATCGGATCGTAATCGAAGGTTCACGGGGTACCCCCCCGTAAGTTGGACGGCCGGGCACGATGGTGGTCACGTTCTCGACACTACGGTGTTCGATTTTGAACTTGACTCCACCACAATGGTGCGCGTGCCCGGATCACTTGGTGATCGTGGATATCACCGAAATGATATCTTGCGAAGAATCGACTATAATTAATTAAATGTGGAATCGTTCTGGAGAGGACATAAGAAACGGCTATCGCCTTATGTTCTCGTTGTCAACAAAGATGGCGATGTCCGATCTGGCCGGGTGGAGGACCAGATCGGGATTAATAAGTTTTTTTCTCCCCATAAGGCTCCCACCGGAGCCGATCGGGACTATAGCAAGTCCTGCTATAGTTCCGGAAAGGATCAGGACTTTTGTCCTGATACTATGCATTTAAATTGATGTTTTTATGAAAAGAAAATTAAAGATGAAAACGACTTGGAGGCTGATCGGAACGATCCGGTCCATTTTCCCAAGGTACCCAAGCAGAGGCTCCGAATGCCGTCCGAGGATGACGACTTCGAAGAAAAGTCGCAGGTCGGGGATGGGGTTATCAAGGAAAAAGACCTGACCAGGATGTATTACATCCACGAGTTAAAGCGATTTACTCGCGAAGACCAGGTCATGCGGATTTAAACCTCCAGATCCCCGATCGCCTTCTAGGACCCACTACCGAGCCGATCCAGAGCGATCCGCCTTTGCTATTGGTGAAGAACCTGCTGGCGATGTTGGCTGAGGTAGGCATAAAAGTTGAAAACCTAGCCAACGTACATAAGCTGTTTGATATGGGCACTTGGAAGCTGGAGATGTCGATGTCGACCCTCCATGATCATTTGGTGCCGTTTGGGGGAGGGCGGTTCGCCGCCCAACTCCCACCGTGGCATTGAAGGTCGATGAGGCTACGGCAGCACACGATGATATGTGTTCCGATGATAAATCACTTTATCAGTCTCCACCTGCCTCTAATAGCTCATCGGAGTTGGATGTCGGTGTTGAGCAGATGACCATGGGTGTGGATCTTACCCCATGGGAGCATAAAAAGGACGTGCGGCAGCATGAGGCTGCATGCCGGACGGGGCCCCAGGAGCCCCCACAGGTTTCAGTACCTCAAGGAGGATGCCAACACGCTTCCCATGACCCAAGATAACGTCCAAGCCATGTTTGAGGCAATGATGGAGCGTTTCATGGGAGACCGATGCCGATCGCCTCCGCGCCCGCATGCCCAGGACCGATCTGCCCGGCAAAATGTCAATACTTTCCGGGATGTTGATATGGAGTCAGTGGCATCAACGGATAAGGCTACCCGAGGTGGCAGACCAGTTGGCAGAGGAAGACGCAAGCCGCAGCCAACCCGACCGCGCCGATCTAGCAAAAACAGCGATTTCGACATGGAGTCGATTGGCGATCCGGATGACCACTATGGGTCAGACGGTGCAGGTGCGGGAAGAATGCGCAGGGCTAACCTAGCCTCTACGACCGCCTATGATTTTGGATCTACTGCGATCTCACGCATTCGCATGGCTGCGACCACTGATCTCAAGGATTTCACTGGCAAGGACGCCGACGAGGAGCAAGCCACATCGTGCTTTGGTCGGGTCAAGTCTGCTTTCTTGCGGGATCAGACACCAAAAAAGGAACGGTGTTCGATCTTCAGAGATATGCTGAAAGGACCGACTGCGAACTGGATCCAACAGTTGAGTCGGGATGTCCGATCTGACTAGGATCTGCTATGTTCAGAATTTGAGGGGCAGTACTGCAGCTCCGTATTCTCTAGCGTCCGCAAATACCATCATATGCAGAAGCGGGGCGACGAGACGCCGATTGAGTACTTGCACCGTTTGAACGTGGCTTCAATTCGCGCCGGGATAGTGATCAAGGAAAGCAACCCGCCGACCGGTGTAGCTATGGAACATGTGGGTCACTATATCAGTACCCTTGATGACCAAGAGCTGGCAGATCAGCTCACTCTGCTGCGCCTCAAAGATTTGGGGGAAGTGAAGAAGACGTTGCGGACGTTACAACACTCACGCAGCATGAGGGAGAAGGGCGCCGTTGTATCGGGTCGCTACAGATCTAAGACCCAGACCGATACGGTGAAGAGGCCCCTGACCAGATTGGCCCGTGCTGTTAAGGCGATCGCGACTGAAGACAGCACTGGATCGGAAGAAGAAAGTAGCGGCAAGTCCATTCGGGAGTCAGACGAGGACCAATATCGTCACATCTTCGTCACGGAGCCTGCCCCAAGAACCAGATCGAAGCCTGACCAGGCAGATCGGAACGGCAGGAGTGGAAACAAGTCCGATACGGACCGACCTCGCAAGAAGTTTTCTCACTGCGGGTCAAGCAAGCACGATGGGGGACTGATGGAAGAAGCCAATATGCAAGAAGTGCGAAAGACGCGGCCACCCCACCGATCACTGCCTCTTCGTGTGCAAGTCATGTGGAGAGATCCACGAGACCGGCCAGTGCAAGATCGAAGAGTTCTTCAATCTGATGCGCAAATGGTATTTGCCGGGTAAGCACGCGGGGATGCTTCCACCTGACGTTGAGAAGATGTTAAACTAGAACGCTCGCCAGGTTGGAATCTGGATCGAGCCGAGAGATCTACGTTTGGCATCTATACATATGTCGGCAAGGAGAATAAAACCGACAATACGAACGGCGTCGACATCAGGTTGTGTATCGATTATCGGTTGGTAAATCGGTTGACCAAGCTTATGGTGTACCCGATGCCGATGATCATCGATCTGCTAGAAGATCTCGACAAGTCCCTATGGTATTTCTCACTGGATATGGCAAGTGATTTTGGGTGGTTTCGATGACCAATCGGGCTCGCGAGATCTCCGCATTTGTTACGCCGTTCGGTCTGTTCGAGTGGAACCGTATGCCGTTCGTTTGAAGAACGCGCCCCAGATCTACCAGAGGCTGATCGACAACGCATTGTATGGACAATTCAAGATCAGTAACGATCGGGACCCCACCGAAAACCACGATGTATTTACAGAGGGCGAACCCGATCGGGAAAGTAGACCGTCCGTTCTGGGTAGGCGATCGTATATCGACGACATTCTGATCCCTGCTTTGTCATGGAGAGATCTGTGCGAGAAGTTAGACGGGTGTTGGAGACATGCGATCGCTGGAACCTGTCGATCAGTGCTGTGAAGAGTTTTTGGGGAATGTCCAAGGTCGCCTATTTGGGTCATGTGGTGTCGATCAGTGGGCTGGAGGCCAATCCCAAGGATCTGGAGTCACCGAGCAACCTCTCGTTTCCCAGATCACTGAAGGCAATGCAATCCTTCCTAGGGAGCTTAAATTACTACAGCCGCTTCATTGAAGACTTCGCGATTTACGCGGCCGTTCTGTACGAGCTCCGGGAAGTCGAATACCATATGTTGCGCGAAGGAGATCGGGCAACTTTACGGGAGGGATGCGACTCTGATCTGCCCGCAGATTTTCCGCATGTGGAGGCAGACGATCACATGAAGCGTGCAAAGGTTGATTTCGGTATGCTGAAGGCCAAGATGGCGACGGCACCGATTTATAGACACTTCGATCCGGAAAAAATGCCGATTGTCATCGTGTACGCTAGTAAGTGGGCCATTTCTACCACTATAGTGCAAGAACATGATGGTGTGTACCATCCGGTCACTTTTACGAGCCGGAAGTTGAAGCCGAACGAAGTTAACTATGGGATCGTCGAAAAGGAAGTTCTGGCTTTACTACGGATTTTGGATGTGTGCTACAACCTACTGGTCAGCCGATTTGTAAATGTTCTTTCGAGAAAGTCGACATTGGCCTGGCTGTTATCCGCCAATGGGATGGACGGTCGGCTCGGCAGATGGTCAGCGATCTTGTCACAATAGTCCCTCGAGGTCGTCAAGTGCACCAAGGGAGATGAAGAGATATTGGGCACATTGGCTGCCAGTATCACCCCTCGGTCTGAAGTGGATGAAGCTCTGATGGTGATTGCCCCAAGGAAGCAACCTCGACAGTCAATCTCGCTGCCGCCACCGATCGTCGATCGGGATGAGGAACTCCTGGTCTTGAGTTTCGACGGATCGGCTAGCGTGAAGAAGAAGGTCGTCTCCTATAGTGCCGTACTGTGGAAGTTACCACAATGGTCTATAGTAGCAGCCGCCGCCGATTTCACGCCTGACATAACGGTCAACGAGGCGGAATATCGGGGACTCCTTCTATGTCTTGATCTGCTGTCATCACAAAAGAAAGGGCGGATCATCATATGTGGTGACTCCAACCTAGGGATAAGGCAGATCACCGGGGAGATCGACTGTAAGGCACCAACACACGTTAAACGGGATTGGAACAGAAGCGTCGATAACCTCGCGACCCAATCTATGCGGGACCAGATCGGGGCGACGATCACCAAGGAGGCCGTTCTACATGAACTTATGGACATAAACAGGATCCCGGAGTTGATCAAGCCCAAGGACAGCCCTGATCAGATGCATGTGATGGCGACAACCAGATCGCGAACTGGGAAGTCTCGCCGATAGTTCCCAAAGGAAAGGCTGAGTGAGTACGTTGTACAACAGCTAAGGGCGGAAATGATCCTCAAGGCGCAGGACGAAGAAGAGTGGATCGTCAACTTGAAGGCCTATCTGCGCGGTGAAATGTCCACGTTAACAAATGATCAGGCGAAAGAGTGTACCAAGATCGCGGACAGTTACGATGTGGACGACAATGTATTGCTGTATTACTGCCGTGACATTGATCAAGACAGTGCCGATAGAGATCGACTAGCGAAACTGGTGATCCCTGAGTTGCTACAGCCGGATGTCCTTCATCACTACCATGTGAGTATACAAGGGGGACATCAAGGCATAGGCAGGACATACCACAAGATCAGGTCCCACTTTCACTGGAAAGGACTTTTTCGGAGCGTGCAGAAATATGTGGGCTGTTGCACAGATTTCGAGACCGGAAAGGGCAGACCGATAATCAAGGGCCGATCGCCCGGAAATATCGAGGCTAACTACCCTTTCCAGGTGATAGAAATGGATCACATACCGTCACTACCCCGATCGACACGCGGCAACACTAAGCTGCTGATCTGGATCGACCTATTCACTGGTCTGGTGATCGCAAAGGCTAGTGCATCCCGATCTGCGGAGCAGATCGCCCAGAGTTACGAGGAGTGCGTGTTAAGAATGTTCGGCGCCAGAGAAGTTATTATACACGATCGGGAACCCGGTTTTATGGCTGAGGTGTTCCGATCGTTCAATAACATTCTAGACCAGAAGCAGAGCGCGACGATGGCATACCGCCCGCAAGCGAACGGATCGCTGAATGCATGGTGCAGACAATGACAAGGGCAATTAAGATGTATGTGGCCGATCCGTACCAACGTGACTGGGATGAGTATGCAGAGAGACTGGTATTCGCACTCAACTCTTCAACCGATCGAGTCCGAGGAGAAACGCCTTTCTATCTGGCGTATGGATGGGACCCTCGATCGACACTTGAACCGGCGATACCGATTGGCTGCACTCGGACCCTCGATCGCGATGACCGTCGTTGGCGCATGCAGGTCCAGAAGCATTATCAGCTTGCGAAAGAATTCGTCAATGAAAAGTTGCGTCAGGCCACGCAAGATCGAGCAGTTCGGAATAACGATCAGGTCCGCCGTCATGGTATTGAACCAGGGGCGATGGTATGGTTATACCTCGATCGGGTCAAGGAAGGCTATGCAAAGAGGTTGGCTCATATGTGGCACGGTCCTTTCCGTGTAGCAGGGCTGAACGGTGAGCATGCTGCCTGTCTGATCACGATCGGCACGGATTATAAAGTTTTTCCGATTGTGCATGTGTCCAAACTGAAGCTGGTCAGAGAGTTCTCCGATCGGCCTAAAATGCCCTGTCTGGTGGACGAAGCGGAGAGATTCGATTTTGACGAAGCTCTGCTGCCGGAAGACAGTTGAGAAAGGCCATTGGAAGAGGACGAATTCTAGGTGGAAAAGTTGATAGATGTCCGATCGGTCAAGAAGACTCGTTTCGGTCGCACCCACCGAGAATATCTGGTCCGATGGAAGGATCATGACGAAGCAACTTGGATCGACGAACTCGATCTAAATTGTGGAGCACTGCTACGAGAGTTCGAGAGAGAACTAGTCAGTCGGAATCGCTTCGCAGTGATGCAGACTCATGAAGATGAAGATCAAGACACGCAGTAGCACCGATCAGTATATCGATCGGTGTGAATATGTGTAAGGTCTGAATTATTGTGAATTAGTGTGATGAGCTGGAGTAGTGGAGTGACGAACGTGGTGATAATTTTCGATGTGGATGGAAACTGTGTGTGATAACGTGTTGGTACAAGTTTGGAAAAAGTGATGAAATTTGATCAAGTGATCAGGTGATCAGGAATTTTGAAAGAAAGATGACATGTATTATGGATTGTCTGGTCAGCTATCTGCAGCATCAAGATTCGCAATCACTCCACAAACGACCGATAGTTAATGCCGGAGGGTCTTCGATCTGGTTCTGGTGCTGATTGCGCCAGGGCTACTTCTGATCGATCTGGATGAAGAAATCTTTCAGGTCTGCGATCGGCCCGTCACAATGGAGACCGGGATACCAGATGCGTCCTCAGTCAACGCCCCGGGGCTCTCAACGCGACGCTTGGCCATATGAAGAAACACCGGATACAGGAAAATGTCGATGTCGCACTCGCGGGCCAGCATCCCTTCCAGAATAAACTGGCATAGGACCAGCCAAGCTTCGCCCGCCCGACTCCAGCGCTGTTTCCGGCGCTTTTGAAACAGGATCAGGTCTTGGTCACGTAACTTCCGACCCGAGGGAAAGAGGAGATAATGGGTAGATTCCCAGATCGCCTGGCAGTGGGCTGTATTAAAGCCCGAAGTCGACCCAGATGCGAATCGATCCAAGGAGTCGACGTGACTATGGAGTCCAACTTGGCGCTGAGCAGCACTTCCCATGGTCGATCTGCATAAGACGGGCGATTTGCAGTACTATGACTAGATCCTCCCGCCACGTAGACGGGTCAGGGGTTTTTAAAGATGGAGGAAAAAGATAGAAACCTGGTCGGGACATCGACCGGGCTAGATCTTGCTTGGTCAGGGCTGATTGGGGCAAGCTACCGATCTTCCCTGGTGACCATGGCAAAGTGGTATCTGAAGTCAGCGATGGAAGAGGTCGATCTCCGATCGACACTCCTTTCAATCGGGCGTGATGGCGCAGCCCAGATGTGCCGGTCTGGAACGAAGGCACCGATCCGGTTGACTCACGCGTCTGTGCAACACCATCACCCTGGGAGCTGATCACCTTATCAGCCCCCGATGCAGGCTTCGCTGGAACAGGACCTCGGCATTGATCGGATTGGGACTTGGATAAAGCAGTGAACAAGAACTCAGAATCTCCCGATTCGATCCCCGACTCCTCTCCGGAGGTGATCTCCATATGCTTGGTGTAAGCAGCGCGGGGGCGTAAGGGCGCATGTGATTTGACGATGATAGATGTGTCGGCTGCGTCCGATCTTGGGCTTGGAAGATGCGCCCGCGTCTTGCCTTTCTTTTGAGGCACCGCTTGCTTCTCCTCGAGTTCGGAGTCGCGCGCTACGCCCCGCGCCCTTGAGCCCTTCGACGCGTCCTTACGCTTCTTGGAAACTTTGGAATTTTGGAACATTGACTTTTGGCCAATGAATGGCGTCGTTTCCGATCTTGGTCCAGATCGATCAGAGTGGCCGATGCAGCTCGGTCAACGCTAGAGCCTGCAGCCGGACGCCGGTACAACAAGTCGGTTAACTGTTGGTGGCATCGATCTACGGGCGCCCAACGACGGTTTGACTCCTGGGTCCAGGCGTCCGATCGGCTCTGGAACGACTCGACCTTCCCGATCTGGTCCCTGACCACGACCTGAAACTCGCCGATTTGCCTCTCCAGGTCACCATGTTGGGTGCGGAGTAAAGTCCGATCGGACTGATCCTCCAACCTCTGCCGGTTGACCAGCGCGAGCTGTTCCCGGGGGTGTGATCTGTAGGCCTCCAAACGAGATAGATCATACCGTGCGCCGATCAGCCCGTCCAAGATCGGTCGGAGCTGATCGCAGTGGTCATGCGACTGCCGATCAGCCGCGAGTAAAGCGTCAAACGCTTTGGCGATGTCGGTGGGCAGCCGATCTGCACGCGAAGGAAGATTAGAGCAGATCCAAGACGGAAAACAGACCGATCAGCTAACCTCGCGTTGTTTGTTGGGCGATCTGGGACCGGAGATGCGCGTTTTCAGAGATTACCTCTTGGACTTCGTGGACATGGGGATCAAAGTATCCACCTCCTTCCGCAGTTGCTGGAGTGATGTATCCTTTGTGGCCAACTGCGACTGAAGTTCCCTTACTTTTTTCCGGAGCTGATCGACCCCGATCTGATGCCCATCCGGTGTGTCGGAATCTGGAGTGTTGCGAGGGCTGTCAGATCGGGCCGATCTGGGAGGCGAATTGACATGGGGCGACTGGGGACACAGGGCACCTGCAGCAACGAACGTCAAGAGAGGTTACTAGATGATCAGGTGCACAAGAACAAATACCTGGCGAAGATCTGTCCATCGGTGAAGTCCGCTACTGCGAAGATCTGGGATGTGGTGAGACCCAGATCTTCGCAGTAGCGGACTTCACCGATGGACAGATCTTCGGGTCGCTACCGTTGCGCGGCTACGACCAGACTCAGGGGCGGCTGTGGTGAAGTGCAAGTGAAAATTGTTGACCAGGTTGTACCAGTGTACCAGTTTTCAAGGCAGATCGATCTGGTTGGCTGAAAGGACGGAGTATTTTGGGCCAATCGTGTGCTTGGAGTGTCAAGAACACAGATTTGGTAAGTCACATGATATTGCGTGTACTTACATATTTCATCTTTTGTACATATTGGGGACCGTAGGGAGATAGGATTGGTTAGTTGTTACTTTTTGGCCTTTAACTCGCAACAAGTAAGTCGTTAGCATCTTTGCTAAGTACGTTGGTCGCCTCTGCACGCCGCGGAGCGTTTGGGAGCAGAGGGTCGAGTAATCCCCTCTAGCTCATTATACCCGGCCGGGACGCGTTGCAGACGCACTTGGCCGCCGGAAGTCCCTCGACGGGAGTACGCATTGGTCGGCTTCGCAAGCCCAAGTCACACACGTTTGGAACGTGTAAATAGGTTTTTGGATTGTTACGCGGAGATATCGTTTGTGGAGTTTGTTACGTTCTCGTCGGATCTCCATATTGGAATATTGGTCTTTTATTCTCGCATTGGTTGGGCTCTACGATCGGTTAAGCGATCTGCCCTTTTGGAGTATACTTACTCTGAGTATAATTGGTCTGCCCGTACCCAGGGTGAAGAGTTCCGCCCAGGGTACACTACCCAGCACGGTCTTACATTTTAAGACCCGAAAAAATCATTCACGGCTACGATCCACCAAGTGTGTAACCAGCCCATTCCATCGGGTACACAAGGTGAGATGGAGACGCAGAAATCGGACCAGGCGTCCTATGCTGATGATCGGTCGTCTGCTAGAAGCGGACGATCAGATCGGATCGTAGGCGAAGGTTCGCGGGGTACCCCCCCCGTCAGTTGGAAGGCTGGGCACGATGGTGGTCAGGTTCTCGTAACTACGGTGTTCGATTTTGAACTTGACCACCACACACCATGGTCTGCGCAACGAAGGTTCTGCCTTGGAGCGTCCGCGAGCGTCCTAATCATTGCTTGAACCCGTCGAAGAAGCGTCGACAATGTCTTCGTCAATTAGTTCCACTGTGCATCGTTAGCCGAACAGGAGACCGAGAAACTAGACAGTGGAGTCTTCGTCGAGATAATGCACACCTGGTATGTCGGGACATCGCCGCGTCCAATGCAACGACGTCAACTCGCACTTTTCCACGTTGACTTTGACACCAGAGCCTTGGCAGTACTCTTCAACCAACTCGAGCTGCACATCAACAACAGCGATAGACCTCGACAGCAAGGCAAAGTCGTCGTCGAAGAAGACACTACTCGTGACGGTGGCAACCGCTGTCAGACAGATGCCATGTTCTTTATGCTGGCGGAGCCGCTAACAGTGCTTCAGTTATTAAAAGGTATTTTAGAATTGAGGTCCACTAAACAGTACCGTGTTCAAATTAGGCTTATTTAGAACTCGATTTTACTCGATTTTGATTGGCTGTTTCAACCAACCAACAAACAACCCTAAACCCTAAGCCCTAAACCCTAAAGTCTGAAGGCTGAGAACAGCCAATCAAAATCGAGTAAAATCGAGTTCTAAATAAGCCTAATTTGGACACGGTACTGTTTAGTCTTCCCTTTAGAATATCAATCTACCTAAACATGCAATATGCATTTTTCTAACGTGCGCTTGTTTGTGAAATGCTGAGACCAAATTTCAGTAATAGACCAAAAATACGACGGACCACGCAAATTTAATCTACACTGGTCTTGGCCTAGTCTAGGGTGTACAACAACAAATTGAAAATATGAATTACGTGCCGTCATAAGCAGGCACTACTATCTCTAACTGTCTTGCCTTTAATCTTCGTCATCCACATCATCTTCATTAATATCATCGGTCTTGAAAAACGTGTAAGACAGTGTGATGTTGTGCACACCGTTCATTGCTGGATCGTCACAGATGTCCGGGTCAATGAAGAAAAACACGGGCATGTCGATCTCCTCGTTAGGCTTGAGTCGCTGCTCCTCGAAGCAAAAGCACTGAATCTTATTGAAGTACACGCCTGCCGACGGCGGATACACGTTATATGTAGCAACGCCAGTAATAGCCTTGTCTGTTTTGTTTCTGGCCGTGTAAAATGCTAGTGCTGTCTCGCCTGGCACTAGCACCAAATCACGCTGTTGTGGTCGAAAAAGCCACGGCATGTTGGCGCTTACACCGCCGTCAAATGTGATGCGAATGGGCTTCGAGTTATCCCGAGGGGTGAGTTTATCAACCACAAACTCTTTGACACGCTGTGTCGTGCCACCAAAGCCCGTCATTTGACAGAAAATTTTATACAGCGGAACGGCGGCGTACGAAATGCCGATAAAAGCGATGGCTGTGCCTGTTAGATACATGACGGCGCGGCGATTGCGTTTCTTCATTTCCTCGCGATATGACTCTTCTGCTGCCCGCCTCGTGATGCAGCGCAGGTTACCCCTATTGAACGGTCCAAGAAGCCGCAGAGACGAAGACGTGGAGACATGACGAGCAATACGTGGAAAAAGCATTGAGGCGTTTACTTCGACTTGAACTAATTTTTAGTGAGAGTAAATATAGAGTAATTGCACATTATTAATATGCAAATACAGACGTCCCTCCGAAACTTTATAGACTCGGTGGAAGGTGGAACCTATAACGTATCGGAGGGTATAAAGTAGCGGAAGAATCAATGTCTACGATTTCCACAGCCGAAACTTATAAAGTACTGGAATTTATTATGTAGCAGAGGATAAGATTTCAGAGGGATGACCGTAAGTATGTATGTAGCAGTCTGATATGCTACGGATGAAGCAACAATCACCAGCCTTCTTGTGCAGGCACTAATTAGATAGTAGCAACGTACCCGTCGTTAGGTGCTCTAGCTAATTTCGAGTAGCATCATGTGAAATGGCTGCAAATGAGGTCTCATATCTTTGACCTTTTCAAGTGCTTTGGAAAGATGCCACTAATTGATGCCGTATGGTGTAAACATTTGTATGCAATGCCGTTGACATTTTTTTGCTGCAGAAGCTGAAATTCGTCGCATGTTTGATCATGCCATGGAGAAGAGGAGCTGTTCTAAATACGCGACTAGATTCGCAACCTTTTTTTTCTCACCTCATTCTAATTCACTGGACACAAAAGGTATCAGCAAGCTGGCTAAGCGATGACAGAATATAGTCCGCAAATCCAGCATGGCGCCTACAATGAATTAATAGTTACCATCCAGAGCTGAAACTGCACTATTGCTTTCTCACAGTTGGCTCTTTCCCCGTCGTACAACTCCACCTCCCGGACACTAGGTGACGAGTCTTTTGACTCGATACTCCTGATACAGTCGGCTTACTGTGCACTTACAGCCACCTACTCGTTCTCCTCAGCACGCACACGAGCATTGGGGTTGGTTACGCGGACGTTGAGCTGTTCTGCGCGCTCGATAATTTCACGACGCTTGCGACCCGACACGTTGTGTGCAATTTCAGCACAGTACTTACGGTTGTGCATCAGTAGCACCTCGAGCTCGGCCACGTTGTTGACCACAAACTTGAGGAAGCCATTCGGTAGCAGATGACGGGTCTTTTTGTTGGAACCATATCCAATGTTCGGCATCTTAATGGCACCTTTGAATTTTCGGCGGACACGGCCATCAATACCCTTCGGGCGACGCCATGATTCCGGCACGCGCTTGAAGCGGTTGGACTGGTGACGTTTGAACTTGGTCACCTTCTTCTTCACGATCTTCGGGCGAACGACGGGAGTTACCTGCGCCATCTACAATACAAATAGCACCACGGCATTCATCAAGCTCTTTCGTCTTTTTACGTCACTTCTGCAGCTAAAAAGCTATTGTTGAGTTCTCAGCTCTTACACTTACGTTACAATTGAGGAAGCCTTTGTGATTTTAGCTCCTCGAGTGACACTTGGACGAGAAGCGTGCTCGCCATTCAATAGTTTTAGCCACCCAAACGACAGAATATTTCAAAAGACATATTTCATTGGAAGAAAATCACATGTGATTTGATTGAGCAAAAACATTTTAGTTGGCCAAACCATGAAGACCCAAGGAATGCGCGTACTGGCGCAGGATGACGTCGGTAAGTTAGCGAAATAGATGTCTTGCTTACAATATATGGCTCAGAATAGTTGGCCTAAGTAACCCCGTACATGTATAAGTAAAGGATTCTCGCAGAATCTATCCGTAATGACGTACAACGTGCTAGCGCAGTCATACGTCAAGTCGAGCTACTTCCCATACTGCAAGCCCAGCGAGCTTCGATGGAAAACTAGGTCTAAAAAGTTGGTATGACACAAATCTTCTTGTTCAATAGAGAATGAATGCTGATAAGATTAGTTCACAGGAGGCTGTTTTCGGGTCCGGTCTGCCAGTCTCGCCTGATGTAGTCTGTCTACAAGTCAGTAACACCTCCAACTTTGTCATTTCAGCTCATATGATCTTGTTTATTCAAATTATATTGTGTCACAGGAAGTTGACAACTACAACGAGTTCTGGACCAATATGATGAGAAGACGGGGATATCAAGGGTACGCCCAGAACCTACACTGATATATAAATTGTATAAATATTGTTTTCATTTGCGTTCGCCAGGCTTTTTGTACAGAAAACTTGTAATAAACGAGATGGCGTGGCTGTGTTTTGGAATCCGAAAAAGCTGAAAGTGAAAATGGGCATGCAAGTGATTTTGGACGAACCGTGTGGTGATGAATCAGGTGCGTTTACTTTCACTGCTTCCTCCACTGCTTAATCTGATCATCGTTTTGGACAGATATTGACAGAAAGTTGCTCAAGAGAGCATCTTCTAGAGGAAGTGTTGGTGCGATTGTTCACTTTACAAACATCCAAACGCAGCTTGAGTTTGTCGTTGCGACGACGCACTTGTTTTGGGACCCGATGCAGGAAGACGTGAAGCTGCTGCAAGCACGTCGTATGCTGCGTACGATTGATACTTTTACGAGTCTACTGGATGCGACCACACCGACCATTTTCTTGGGCGACTTTAATTCATTACCGGATAGCAAAGTGTATAATTTCATCACGACTAGCAATAATTTCTACAGTGCCTACGCTCAATACACCTCCGACGGCGAGCCGAAGTTTACAAACGTCAACGGCATCGCCCTGCAAGACGGTGGCAAACATCTGCCGCGTTTTGTTGGTACACTAGATTACATTTTCTACCGCTCTCCCAAGTACATACAAAGTCAATTTTCGTTGGCGACATGGAGAGAGATCTAGTATTAACTCGCCTGTGTTGCTTGCCCACTGTAGAATGAGACCAGCAGCACTTATGGAGATCATGTCCCTCGAAGATGCGTGCAAAGAAGTTTCCTTGCCGAGCACGATCTCTCCGTCCGACCACCTTCCTCTCTTGTGCGAATTCCAAGTCGTCTAAACGTGAATTTAGTATGTTTTATCATTGCATAGTGACGATTGGTTCAATACGAAAGAAATGGAAAGCAAGACGTCAAGTGGCGAACCTTGTAACTGTGTGGTTGTCAGCCTTCGTGCAGATGATCGTACAGTGCGCGTAATCCCGCGTGTTGTTTACTCGAACGCGCTTTTGTGTTGAGAAAAGCAAAGACTATGGCCTTGCCCTGTAACTACTGTAGTATAGCGTACCTTAGGGTAGGGTAGGTTGGTGTACCTATCTATACAAACAGTGTTGACTAGTAGGTTGGTGTACCTATCTATACAAACAGTTAGTGTTGAAATGTGTTACTTGCTGTTCTATTGCACATCCTTGGCCAAAAGATGCGACAATTTGAGTCCATCATTTACACGCCACACAACGTCTCGTAAGTCTCAGCCATCGATGCAACTATCGCTGTGCACTTTCCTCGTGTTCGTAGTATTCGTTGTTGTCACCATTGTATGGAGCCCCCGTTCCAGTCATCGTCTCGCAACGGGTCAGCAGCTGAAACCTCTGGTTCATTCGCAACGAGGATTACCACTTTGTGATAGAAATGTCGACGACCTCAAGAGCAGATCACTGCGGGTGGAAAAGGAATCAGAGAAACGACAGAAAAAGCCTGTGTATAACCACGAAGAGCGTGGTGGAGTTTTCAAAGCCATTCACAGGCTTTGGACGAGATTCGTGATGTATGTGAAAAGAAAATATTGGCTCCGCCGTGGCAAACCCCCCGAAAAGGTTATAAAGGCGCTTCATGTACGAGGTCCATCCGATAAGAACTATAAGTATTACTCCAAGTACTATTTCGAGTACTATATCAAGTATCCGGCCAAGCAGCCTTCGAACTTACCCACGCAAATTGCCAACGATATCATGAAGGCAAGATTGAGTTACTACCTTGCGAAGAAGTTGTCCCCCCCGCAAGTTTTTAAAGAGCTACAGCTCATAGGGACAGAGTTTGCATCTGCTCGCAGCCAGTCAAACTACAAGTATTTTCTGCAATACTGCAAACTCTGGAGCGATGCGCAAGTAAGAGCATCCAAAAGGAATACGATCTGGTTTGAGGCCTAGACAAGCGCTCTCGAGAAAAGAAAGAATGGATATGTTTACCAGTGACGCTCCCACGCGCTTCCATCTTAATGGACGTGAAAGCTGGGATCCCTGTCACACTTTGTAGATCACAGGTTCCTTAGACACAACAAAAGGCTCTGGACGATGTAGAAGCCACCATGATGGTATGTAGAAAGTAATGGCCCAAAATATAGAAGATCAGCGACTCAAAGATTCCATGGTCTATGTTACTTCCAGTATGATCGTGTTTAATGCGATGCCATGACGAATGAAGCAACTCATATCCCTCGCATTGCTTGATCAGCAGCGAACAGTCTCGTGTGATATTCCAAACGATAATGAAAAAAAAACAAAGAAAAGTACCTAACGCTTCTCATTCTACCGCAAAAAAAGTTCTTTTTTGGGGGGTTGGATGCCGCCATGTCTGGTACAGTAGAACCTGTCTAAGATAATCCTCCAAAAAAAACTAATCAAATCAATAACCTCCGTTAAATAGTCAGATCCACCGGTCCCACGCACGTGAATTAATATTCCTCCGTAGTTTAATTATTAATTGAAATCAGCGGTCCCAAAATTTTATCATTTAATTTTCAATGTACAAAACAGCAAATCCTACGTAATTGTACCGGAAATTGCCTATCAATTGTTAATGAACTGACGAATGTCCTTCTGGATCATCTGGTTGGCGCGGGTCTGTCTGATGCCATCCTTCATGCTCTGGAGAGATCGAAGGAAATCTTGAGAAACTGCTTCATGTTGCATCCAGAACAGTTGAAGTGAATTTGAGCCTCGATAGGACTGACTCTCGGACGCTCCTGACTGTCGTCGTCAGCGTCGCCTCCGTCATCTGCTGCAGTTCGAGCTGGTCATTGACAACATCGTCGACATCCGGGACATATGCAACCAGGTCTTCTGCCTGATAGTTAGCAGTTTGCGGATGTCCATTGGGTTGGAATAACGAAACTGGCGAATCTGCGGCTCCTGTTCTTCCACAACAGCCTGATCTAGGAGCTCGTTCTCGTCAACAGGGTTGGTGTTTGTTGGCTCCGACCGAATCTTGTAATGGAGGAAGCAGTTGTGGATTGTGGATTGTTGTGCTCTTGAAATCTGTAGACCAAGCCGGCACTGCCATCTGAATGCCTTGAAGCACATCGATCTTCTCCAGCTGCTTAACCTTGTCATCCATATGCTGCAGAAACAGGCGGTTAAAGCTGCGACAGTAGTAAGACTTGAAGTTGCGGATGATTCCTTGGTCTCAAGGCTGAATATTTGAAGTTGTACATAGCGGAACGTAATGGACTGTTGTGTTGCAAAGTGTGATCCGTTCTGGAAGTTTATCAACCCGTACGTGAGCGCAGCAGTTGTCGAGAACTGTAGCCGGTGCGTACACGCACGGTGCGGATAGCGCACAGAGGAAGACTTTCCTTAAGCGGCGATACGCCGCTACTTAGCCGATACGCCCTTATATAAGGGCTTAGTGAGAGATTTCTCTCTTACTCGGGGCCAGGATTCCCTGAGTTTACAGTTAGTAGACACTAACGCCTTATGCCAAGGCTTCCCTTAGAAAGGGGGTATCTAAGGGAGGTGCTCCCTTTCGCTATAACACTTCACAGCACGTTCGACCTTTCCCGGTCGAACGTCTAGCTGGATATAGTGTAAGTTGTAAGCTGATTTATATTTAATATGTAAGTATCCTAAATTAAAAAATATATATATGAAATACTAAGTAGAACTTACTCAATTCGTACCTAGCCGAAATGTAATGTACACCACCTGTGTACCAACACGTGGCAGGCTTCCACGCCTTCACTAATGGCTCTCGCCCTGATTGGTTAAAACAACCAATAGGTCCAAACCTTTCGGACCGGTCAATACTTGACCTCAACCGTTGTGTATTTACGTACACCTGTGGTGGAGTGACTGGAATTTACGGTTGATTGTATACGAAAAGTATACATAAAGAGTATACGGTGTTGTTAGCCGATCATGAAGTGAGTTTTTCGGTATCGAAGCCAGTGCTGAAGTAACCAAGAAGTAAAAAGGTGAACAGATACTGGAGGTAGATATAGGATTTCTTAATACTTTT
>CM047584.1:14655798-14673589 GCA_026184515.1 Peronosclerospora sorghi
CAAGTAAACGGATGGACCAAGAGAACCGAAGCTAGTGTTGAGATTATGCTAAGGCGATTGGGAGCCAAACGAAAACGAGATAATGAGTGGACTGAATATGAGGTGAAGTGGTTAACAAGTCTAGTGGAACAGAAGAACACGGCCAATCACATAGCTGAGCTATATCGGTACAGTTCCCGCAAGCTAAGAAGATGCGCACCAAGGTATCTATAAAAAATAAGATACAAGCCTTGCGCCAGGAGAATGTGGACAAAACCCAGATAATATCGAATGGGGATAATGACCGAAGTGAATGCAGAAAAGGTGGTAGGAGGTGGACCCCACAAGAGGATCTCATACTGAAAGAAGCGATCGAATGTGGAGAAATGGGTGTGAAACTAATTGCGAAGAAGCTACATGATACATTAAACATGGGCGGAGTTAAGTATACGCCGAGATCGTATGACGGGATCAGTCAGAGACTCCGTCGATTAAAATGTAGTGTACAGAATGCCGAGCATGCCGTTATAAGATCAGGTTCACAGTCGGAACAGGAGGTTTCTACGAACGTCGAGGAAGGTCAAGGTATTATAGATCATAAGATACCAGAGAGCCCGAATCCATCATCAGGAGAAGAAGGAGAGTCAGAAAGTGCGCAAGATGTTGTGTTGACTCAACTTGAATTACAGAAGATGGGTGCTGAAGATGTCAATATGTGTAAAGTTGTGAAGCTTGCAGGCACAGTGCAAGAAGTAAAAGAGACCAACTCCAGTGAAATCGCCGAACAGCAGGAAATGGTGGACGAAAACACATTGGAATAAGCACTGAGTGAGAGACAAATTGACCGCACCTTAAACGATGATGGAGAATCAAAGCGAGAAAAATCCACGAACATAGATCTTATAGAGTCGACGGAAGGTCCAAATGCAAGTCTTAGTGGAGATAATGCGGAAGAGACCGAGACCAAAGAGGATGAGCTGCCGTATAGACGAGATTTCGGTGTGCCAGAAGAGGAGAATAAGTGCGCCTCGGAAGGCATAGACTTTCCTACAAACATTGTGCACACCTGTGAGGAGATGTGTAGAGAAACTCAGCACAATCTTTTTCCGACGTCATCAGAAGTGGAAGAGGAATCAGACACGGTAGAAGAGTTGGTGTTGAATCAACGTGAACTACAAAGAATGTCAGCTGAGGATATCAATGTATGCGAAACTGTGGAGATCGGAGAAGGTACATTGCAAGAAATAGAAAAGCCAAACTCCGGTGAAACCTGCAAAGGTCAGAGGTCGGGGGATGATAAAATAGTGGTACCAGTGCAAAACGAAGAACAATGTGACAACACTCTAACCGATGATGGAGAGTCAAAACGAATCATCCCCACAGCCATAGATTTAACAGAGTCGACGGAAGACTCAAATTCAAGTCTTTGTGAAGGTAATGGAGAAAAACCAGTAACTACCGGAGATGAGTTACCATATAGACAAGACCTCAGTGGACCATAAGAAGCGAGTAATTGCGTTTCCGAAGAGATAACTCCCACTACAAGCACAGTGCAGGACTATGATGAGGTGTGTGGAGAGGTGCTGAACAACCTTACTCCGATGACTGATACAAATACAGAAGCGTTCAAGACAGTTATGCAGAGGAAAGAAGAATATCGAAGTTGTACGTTTAAGGAAGGGCTACTCACAGCAGAGTGTCGAGAGTTGGCGTGGCGTAGTATATGTAAGCAAGGATCAACGGCAAGGCAATTAATAACGCATATGTCGGATATGGAAAGGAATTGGTGCCAGGAAGTCGAAAAAAGCACTATCAGCCCGGGAACTATCATTAGTGAGAGACGATCACTGGAGTTACACAAAGAAATTGGTATGAGACGACAAATCAAATCGATCTCCCCGGAGGATGTAAGAAACGTATTGTTTGCTGTCACGTTATTACTACGAGATTTAGCGTCTCTAGTGGTTTTCCTACGCGAATGTTGGGGTAGTGGTTATGGACCTTGCAGGGATGACTTGTGTAGTCTAAAATATGATGTGACAATACCACAATTTCAATACCAAGGAAGTTGCAGACATTGGTTATATGCAAAATATCGGGAGGTGTATGTGGACGATTTCATATCAGTAAGTGATTACCTCCTTACTATGTGTCTAGCGACACATCTAGATGCATATTGGACCACTAACCCTGAGCAATACGACTGGATAACGGATGATGTTGATGCAACCATCAAGCTTCAGGTGTTTCATACGGCATTGGGCAATGTTAAGCCAAACGATGGAATACTTACACCAATGATAATGGCACAACTCATTTCATGCCGTTAATGAGAGGGGTAATGTACCTGCACGTAGCCGGAAATGATATACATGAACATGTAAATACGAGTACAGAAGATTTACAACGATGGGATTATGGATAGATATGCGTTCCACAAGGAAGAAACCTGGAATTTTTAGGTTGGGGGATAATATGTCCTGTAGGATTCAGACATATCATTCTAACCACAGCCCCAGGAGGACGTATTCACAAGAACATACATAAGTTACGATGGATACCCAAGGCCAACATTATGAACTACGTCCGAAGATTCGGAGTGATAGATAAACTGACCAGAGATTCCCCGCCAGAGATTTTGAAACTAATAATTCGACGGGAAACTGTTCAATCGTTGAGGAGTTCATCAGTAACGGCTGATGCAGAGCAAACACCAGTATACAATACATTTCAGCGCAGCTTGGACAGGGATCAAATGGAAGTGATCCGTGCAGCAATAGAGACGAAAGAGATAGTGTTGGCTCGTGGCCCTTATGGATGTGGGAATACATCTACAATTACTGCTGTTGTGCTGTCTTTATTGGCAATTTTCCCTTCATATCGGATTGTTATCGTGTCCGAAACCAATGCAGCTATTGATGAAGATCTGAAAAGGTTGATGGATTCAAAGCAGTTGGACGATCGAGATATAGTTCGGCTGGGAGAAATAAAGGGTACTATGTTAGCGCCAGATGCTGAGAAGTATCTACGAAGGTTCCTTTAGGAACAAGGATATGTGAATCGGAAAGAGATAGATCCCAGATTGAAGTTAAAAGAGAGAGACACATTGGATGGGGCACGTGTGATTGTTGCTACTTCGGCTCAGTTTGGGCGACCAGATCTCTCGAACTTGCTCTATGACGTGATTATAAATGATGAGGGTGCACAAACAGCAGGAGTGGCATTATCGCAAGCTATTAGACCGTGGATAAAAGTGATTATCTCAGTGGGAGATCTGTACCAGCTGTTTGCATACTCTCCTATGTATGAAAGAATAAAGCATCGATTCCGTGATGGCGTACGTCGTCATAAGATTACGTGGGGGTTGATACATTCCATGGAACATTATCGAGCGATGAGGAAGATATCACCTGCATTCCCTGGAGTTACTATGACAGCAGAATTTAGGAGTCATCCTATGATCACGAGATTGTTGCAAACATTTTACCCATACACTATTCGAGATCGAGCCTGTAAGTCACAAGATTATTTGGCCCCAATGCACCTTAAGCATATGGAAACACTTAATTGGGCAAAGACGGATGACCGCTACCCTTCTCGTGTGAAGAAAATTTTGTGGAGACAGCGTGTCGTGTGGATTAGCTCTCAAGAATGGGTTGAAGAACGCGAGCGCACCATGTATAATCATAGAAACGTTATTGAATTGGCAATAGTGGTGCATGTATTGGACGAAGTATGGTCGGTTTTACGGGCTGAGGCACGAAGATTGGGTACAGTTATACAAAAGTCAGTTTTGATAATTTCCCCATACCAAGACCAAGTCTCGGCTATGAGGAGAGAGTTGCGATATTTGAATGGAGTGTATGAAGATCATATAGATATCGAAGTAGCTACTACCTACTCTAGTCAGGCCGAGAAGCAGAGATTACTATTGTTACGATGGTGCGTTCGCATACTATCGGATTTATGGAAGGAAACCCTTCGAGGTCGTTGGTATCACTCAGCAGATCACGTGATTACTTATTCATTGTGACTGCACGATATGTATTCGAGCAAGATATAGATTGGGATCGGATGATGGAAGTGTGCAGGAGGTATGATAATCCTTGTTTTGTCTCTACTATGATGGACATTGACGCACGACAATATTTGAAGTGGGAGTAGAACAAAACATTGGTTTTGACAGGAGATATAAATGGATTGCTTGCTTTTGCTCGCTTGCGCAAGGGGCGGTTGTGGTGAAGTGGCTGAAGTTATGGTGAATTGTATACGGAGAGTATACATAAAGAGTATACGGTGTCGTAGTCGGCCATGAAGTGAGTTTTCGGTATTGAAGCCAGTGCTGAAGTAACCAAGAAGTAACAGGGTGAACAGATGCTGGAGGTAGATATAGGATTTCTTAATACTTTTAATATAATCAAATTTCCCCCTTAGTGACCAGTCGATCTCCACCCAACAAAACCTTCTCTCTAAACCTATACAAAAACTAAGTACAACCCGAGGGCACCTTTAAGTGAACTCGTGTTAAAGCGTGATAAAGATCCTCTGCGATTACCTAAGTTAAGGGGCAGCCTGAGTGTTACCAGGAAGTGTCCATTTTCAGTAACTTTGTATTAAGGTTCGGACGTAAGTATCAAGAGCCTGGGAAGTTTAAGCAAGAGAGGTGTACTGTATCGCTTCCTTGTGTTGTTTTTGAGTGGAAACCTCGAAAATTTAAGTTCCTTCACGACATGCAGACACGTCGTCCCGATTACGAGCTCGCTCACGCGACATTCATTACCTCGTCTTTGGTGGATCTCATACGCCAGGCGTATGAGAAAGACCCACAATGTACGGCGCTTATCAGCGCTTTGGGTGACAAGGGACTAGGCACATCTGATCCTACTCTGTCAAGTCGAGCTAGAGCTCGGTTACACCGTTACAGGTACTGTGACGGTCTTCTATTTTATAGCACGAGCGCGGAGGACACTCCGCGGGTGGTTGTTCCTCATGATGAGGAACTGAAGTATAGAGTCCTCTTTGATTCACATGAAGCCCCTACCGGGGGTCATTTAGGTCGGGATAAGACCTATATCGCTTTAAGAGCTTTGTATTGATGTCCCAACATGTTTAAGTGGGTGGGTGCGTATATACACACCTGTGAGACGTGTCAGAGGATTAAGCCCTCTGCAGCTTCAGCGGCCCCTTTGGCGAGCTTACCCGTTCCAACGGAGTGTTGGAAATCCATTAGGATGGATTTTATCTTCGGGTTTCTGAAGTATAAGGCCGGGAACACCGGCATATTGGTCTTTGTAGACCGTTTGAGCAAGATGGCTCACCTGGCGGCGGTGCCAGAGTCCATAGATGGACAAGGAACAAAAAAAGTGTTCCTAGACCGTGTCTTTCGACAACATGGTCTACCCGATTCCGTTGTGTCGGATCGGGACCCCCGTTTTACGGGACAATTCTGGGGAGCGTTGTTTAAGGTGCTAGGCACCAAGCTCCTCATGTCCACGGCGGATCATCCGCAGACGGACGGTCAGACGGAACGCGGTAACCGCGTTGTGGAGGATATTCTCCGGTGTTTATGTCCGGATTCTCCAAAGAGTTGGAGTGAGATGCTTCCGATGGTTGAATTTGCTATAAACAATTCGGTACATGCATCTACGGGGTTCACCCCGTTTTACGTGAACGGATTGGTGAATCCGAGGGTTCCGTTGACGCCACGTGTGTGTGGCCCAGGGCTTGAGGGGGAGGATTCCCCTATGTCAGCCCTGTATCTTTGCGAAAGCATATCGATAAGTTTTTATCGACGCGCCTTAGTGTCTTACGACACGTTTGCGATGACATGGTGGAAAGCCAAGACAAGCAAAAGGAACAGGCCGACCGCAAGTGTCGGTGTAACAAAAGGGCGTACAATGTAGGAGAAAGTGTTTTATTAAACGCTAAAAATCTTCCTACACATGCAGTTTCAAATGTGTTGCGAAACAAACTGCGCCCCAGGTTTGTGGGGCCTTTCAATGTGCTAGCCCAAAAGGGCTTGGAGTACACCTTTGATATTCCGAAGGCGATGCGTACGCATCCAACCTTATATGTAGGTATTCTTAAGTCATACCAGAACCCGGAGGCGGGTACCCTCTTGGAAGGGGTTTGAAAGGCGAGTAGCCATGAGAGCCGTAAGACACGGCAGGGCGGAGTAACTCCGACAGGTCCAAAATGCGACCACGAAGCTAAGCGACAGTCGACTCGAGAGAGTCAAGCTGCTTCTCGAAACGTTGAATTGCATCCCACTCATCGCGGAGTCCCTCGTAGACATCGTGGATGCGATGACTGTGTCGATCACAGCGCTCACGAATCTCACGTCGCAATTGCGCGACCTCCTCCTCCAATTCTCGATACGGAGGGTACTCCACATTACCATGTGGAGCGTCTGATGGCGAGACGCCATCATCGGGGTCAAACCCAATATCTGTTGAAGTGGAAGGGTTATCCACATTCACAGAGTTCGTGGTAGTCCACGACTCCCCTGAGGCAGGATTGCCGTGACGTCGTTGACGCTTTCGAAAGGGAGAATCCCGCTGCGAGTCGACGACCAAAGGGGAGAGAGAAGCCCCTTTACTCCCAGTAGTTGGGAGTTCGCCGGAGGCAGATGCGGTGCTCGCACTGTTCTCTGGCACCACGTTGGGGGTTGGAGCGCTGGCATAGCGCGTGCAATAGGGGGCACGTAATAGCCCCATCGCTTTGGCTCGGGCAAACGCCATGCACAACGCCCTCTCCACCCGAACGTCACGGGGGGAATAGCTGTCGTGCAGCTGAGTAAAGCTAGGGAGGATTTTACCCCCTTCCGCCCAAGCGCGGAATTTCTTTTCGGCATCTTCGGCACTTTCTCCCGGAGAAAGAACGATAGAAACCTCGTGGAGGTTCTCAACAGGGGCACCCTGTGCCCTTCTGTCAAGGCGCTCTCGGTAATAGACGCTAGTGAACTGCTTCTGCGCGAGCAGTTGTTCCCGGAGTTTCTTCCGGATTTCGCATTGATACGGCTGTTCAGCCGCTGGGCCAGGAGTATAGAATTCTAAACCATTCCTTACCATAATCCTATCCCACTTTGGGAGGTCACGAGGACCCTCAAACTTATATGCCGCCCGTGGCGGGCGTTTGGGGGCGCGCAACGCAGCCTTTCATGCCTGTGCGGCAGGTTGAGCTTCCTGAGCCGCATCCAACTCATTGAAGATGATCGCCTTCAGCGATCCGGATGTATCATCCGACATTGGTAGGGGAAAATGCACTAGCTAGTGCATTTTCCCCACGTGTGGGGAACGGATTGGGCTCACTACATCGCCGTTCGGTGTTGTCGGAGCGGACAGCCTTTGAGGAGATATCCCCAAGGGCGTCCACCTCCGAGTAATCGGAATAGTCTACATCCTCTTCTCGAGGAGAATCCTCAGCACCACTAAAGGTGCTCATGGTAAGCCAGAAGTTATGGAGTTGGAGTTCTCCAGTTATAATTGATTTATTGCGTAAGCAATAGTCTTTATGGGGGAGGATGTAACAGGGTTACATTTGGTTACATTTGGGTATGTTGTGTACATAAGTACACTACGGTTGAGGTCAGTATTGACCGGTCCGAAAGGTTTGGACCTATTGGTTATTTTAACCAATCAGGGCAGGAGAACTTGGTGGAGGCGTGGTAGCCTGCCACGTGTTGGTACACAGGTGATGTACATTACATTTCGGTTAGGTACGATTGAGTAAGTTTTACTTAGTATTACATATAGTTTACATTAGTTTAATTAAATTAGGCTAATTATATAGGAAAAATCTAATGCGCCCCCCCAAATGAGAATTTCGAATATTTATTGTGAATTGTTATTTCTACTCCCCAAAATTGTTTTTTCCACACACCCTCCAAGTATATTATACGTACATCCATTTGGGTGGGTTGATAATGTTACATTTCGTGACCTATGCAGGAGATTTGGCGGTCGAATGACTTTCCTGTGCCGCTCGAGACGGACGCACTGGAACAGCACAACCTAAGCACACGCACGGAACGGGAAGCGTTGGTTGAGGCGCAAAAAGCGTGCATTTTAGAGGAAAAGCGCGCTGACCAGCTGAAAGATCTGTGAGTACCGATTGCTCGACCATGCAGACGATCGACAAGCTGCTCTACTCATGGAAGATGCCGCAAAAGATGACTATGAGTTTACGGACACAGAATGGGTCCAGTATGAGACGGTGAATAATGCGCGGTATGCTAAAGTTCGCGGGGTACAAAAGCTATTCTATGGCAATCGACTTTACATCTCGTATGCGCCGCACTTTGAGTCACGAGAGTACACCGCTGACAAACTGGCGCAGCGACGAGCGTTGACGCTGCGTCGATCCCAATCGAGCGCTAAGCCAGTCGAATTGATACGCCATATCATGAGGCAGACCTCGTGGACTCCATCCATACCGTCTTCGCATTCACATGTTGCTGCTCAAGACAAGACTGAATTTATCGGACCGCATCTACCATCAAGATCTCAGCAAGGGGCTGCCCCTGATCCGCAGCTATATCAAGCAGCAGTTGCGATGACAAGAAAGCACCAAAGTATGAAAAGAAGACTTATATAAAAGAGTTCAAGTCGACTTCTTCACACGCGCTGCTTGAACCAGCGACGCATGGAGCGAATGCACAGGGCTAAGTCACCAGTCTCGTTTAGATCCTTCACCAAATCGTTCATTGGCGCTACATGTTCATTGAAACTATCGACTAAAACCAAGGCGCAACTTAGTACAATTCATTGTAGAACTTGTTACAAACGTACCAATGTATTCTTCAGTGATGGAATCAATCGTGATGCGGAAATAAAACTCGCGACTGGGGTTCTGCGCGTCAATTTGGGTGAAACGCACCAAAATCCGATCTGCCGTGCATCGAAGCGTCCAGCCTCATATACGTCATTATTTCTCTTAGTACAATCAACAAACGAATTCACTGACCGTCCGAATGTTCGAAAAAGAGGACCAGCTTCTGATACAGTGCAAGTCCCCTTGTGAGCTCTTCCAGCTGCTTCTCTTGCGTCGTACTCTGCCTCTCTTATTCTGCAAGAAACTGATTCATCTTGGCATCTTGCTCCACCGTTTTTTTCAAATAATTGTTGTAATACAGGCTCTCTCCGGCTTTTTTCTGCCTGCAACACCTCAATTTCCACTTGATTCGCGTTCAGTTCCCTCTCCTTTGTGTGTGTTTCTGAAACAACAGTGCTCTATAGCATTATTATAGTTATCCTAAAGATGATGTAATAAGCTGTACATTACTCCACCCGTCGACAGCCTCTGGTATTCACTCTGCAGTTGTTAGCGCTTGCGCTGAGCCTCTTCCGTGGCACGAGCATGCTCCTGTGTCTGCAGCTGGTCAGCGCGCTTTTCCTCTAAAATGCATGCTGTTTGCACCTCAACCAACGCTTCCCGTTCCGTGCGTGTGCTTAGGTTGTGCTGTTCCAATACGTCCGTCTCGAGCGGCGCAGGCAATTCATTCGACCGCCAAATCTCCTGCATGTGTCACGAAATGTAACATTATCAACCCACCCAAATGGATGTACATATAATATACTTAGGGGGGGTGGAAATAACAATTTTGGGGTGTGGAAATAACAATTCCCAATAAATATTCAAAATTCTCATTTGGGGGGGGCGCATTAGCCAAAATGGGGGGGGGGTGCGCATTAGATTTTTCCATTATATATTAAATATACATCAGTTTACATTTCACTATCAAGACTGCTAGGCGCACGACCTCGACCGGTCACGCGCGCAGTGAGTGTTGTAGTGATAAGGAATACCTTCCCTTATCTACCCCTTATTAAGGGAGCCTTGTATCAAGGCGTTAGTTCATAATAACTTGTAAACCAAGGGAGATCTTGGCCCCGAGTAAGAGAGTGCTCTCTTACTAAGCCCTTTATAAGGGCGTATCGACTAAGTAGCGACGCTTTAGGAAAGTCTTCCTCTGTGCGCTAGCCGCACCGTGTGTAACAGGGTTACATTCGAGTCACATTTAGTAGGTGGTGTACGTGAGTGCACTACGGTTTGTGTCAGTATTGACCGGTTCGAAAGGGTTTGAACCATTGTTTATTTTAACCAATCAGGGCAGGAGCTCTTCGGGGTGGCGTGTCAGCCATCCACGTGTTGGTATACAGGTGGTGTACACTACATTTTAGCTAGGTACGAATTTGGTAAGTTCTACTTAGTATTACATATAGTTTACATTAGTTTAAATTAATTTAGGCTAATTATATATTAAATATACATTCAGTTTACATTTTCACTCGACGACTACAGACGCACGACCTCGACCGGTCGCGCGTGTAGTGAGTGCAATAGCGTAAGGGGAGCCCTCCCCTTAGCTACACCCTTAGTAAAAAAGCCTTACGTTAAGGCATTAGCGAAAGCTAAGTGTAAACCAAACTGGGAATCTTGGCCCCGAGTAGGAGAGCTCTCTCCTACTAAGCCCTTTGATAAGGGCGTATCGGCTAAGTAGAGGCGAACGCCGCTTACAGGAAAGTCTTCCTCTGTGCGCTAGCCGCACCGTGCGTATACGCACCGGCTACATCTGGTAGCACTTGTAGTCAATCCAACACCTGTGTTGGTAGACTAAGGCATCCTCTGCAAGGGATGAATCAGGACGATTGGGATAGGTTGACCCTCGTCCAGCAGGAAGCCTTTAACAGGCTGTTATCCTTACTGGGTGAAGAGGGTATGCAGCTCCTAGTGGAGCAGGGCCTTGAGGCTGTAAAGGCAAGGGTCAATGCCCTCCTCGCCCATGAGGCGAGTCTAGGTGGAAGTCGTTCCACGGGGGTGCGTCCCCCATTATCATTTAAGATAAATGAGTTCACCCGGGAGAAGGGTGACAACCTTTATGTATGGCTGCGAGAGGTCGAAACGGCTTTCGCAACAGCAAACGTGATCGCTGATCACTTGCAAGTGGGACTTGCACTGACCCATCTTACGGGTAAAGCCCGTACATGGGCGTTTACGTGTCCGGATTCGGTCACGAGCTTGTTCCCAACCTGGGAAGTCCTTAAGAAAAAGCTTATGGCCACACCTGATCTGGTTTTACAGAATCATCTGGCGTTTTTGAGGTGCCGTCAGGGCACTAGGGACTTGGAAACATATGTCCAAGAACTGAAGACCCTGTTGGCAGGGATTTACGCGAAAGCGTATTCGGATGATGTGTCCATCCCCGTCTTCATGGGAGGTCTGAAAGAAGGGCCAGCACGTTCGGAACTGTTCCGATACCGACCCCAATCCCTGGAGGAGGCATTCAAGATGGCGTTCAACGCCGAGAGGAACTTCCGTTCCTCTAAGGTGGGTCCCGAACCCATGGACCTGAGTCAGGTCGAAGCGGACGAGAAACCTCCCGCTAAGAGTCACTCTGACTCTTTTTCACAGAGCTTCGAGGCAGAGCTCTTAGCTATGTTGCAGCGGCATGGGCCGCCGATATGCTTCCTGTGTGAAGCACGAATCATCTGCGGAACAGATGGCCGAAAAATCCCAGCGAGATACTCGCTTTAAGGGGCCAAGGGTTGGGAAAAAGCCTTTGCCCAAGCCGTCGGGAAACGACGGCTCCCAGTAGGTGCGGGGCGCCCTACTGGGGGACCCCTCAGTGCTGTTAAGCCCCAGGGTAGGGGACGACAGCACAAAGCCCCGAGGGAAGCGGTGCTTTCTAGCACCGAGTTGGTGTACCAGCCAGCTTTGCTGGTAGTCCTTGCGGACGTGAAAGGCTTTGATAAGCCTTGGAGAGTCTTGATAGACTCTGAAGCGTCTGACAATTATGTCAGACGGGCTTCTGTAGAGAAGCGTCGGCTGTATGCCGAGGCCCTAGAGGCACTTTCTCGTGACGTTGTCACGGTCCGTCTTGCGACGGGCGTACAGGTTTCTGTACCCAAGGTCTCGATTGACCTTAAGCTGAAGTTTGCAGACTTCGACAGCTTAGAACGTTGCCTAGTCCTGGATTTGGACTCGAGGTATGACCTCATTCTGGACATGAAGTGGCTGGAACGCCACGAGCCATGGATAGACTGGAAGTCTAAGTCCATTGGCTCAACGCACCCGCGGTCGGGTGAAGCATTGGCGAGTCATGAGCCCACCTTTGCTCGATCGCAAAAGCGATTCTGGCGTGAGATGCCAGAGATTGGGATGTCTGAAATGATCATTCCCAATGGCGTTAAGGAAGAGTTCCTTAACGAGGGGGATTCGGCGGTTAATCCCCGCGCCGATGTAGGCGAGACTGGTGAGTCGCCAGTGATAGAGGTGGAATCCTCTGAGGGTAAGCGCGAGGCGTTTAGAGAAGAGACCCGAAGTTCGTCTCTTCTACAGGTCGGAATTGATTCCGACCACGCCGTGTCCGGCGAACAAGTTGCGACTCCAGTGGTATGGGTGGAGACCCCTGTGGTTAAGCGCGATGCGCTTCCAAGCGAAGAGACCCGAAGTTCGTCTCTTTCGCACATCGGAAATGATTCCGATTACGCCTTAATAGGTGAGACCGGCGAGTCACCGGTGGTAGAGGTAGAGACCTCTGTGGATAGGCGCGTGGAGCTTCCAATAGATGGGGCAATTGACTCCCCCCATCTGGGTCTCGGGATGAGTCCCGAGGCCAGTAGTCAGCAGTCCTATCGGATGCTGAATAGTGTGACTGGTGTTGTAATGGGGTGCTATTACATAATTGATATTCAAGTTAGAATATCACAGTTTAATTTCAGACGCGTTGTCTGAAATTTAAATAAGAGATTATAAGTTATTATAATCTACGAAGGAAAAGTCGATTCGGTATAAATACCGAATCATGCAGGTTAACTAATAGTACAGTTAGTTAAAGACTTGATAGTATTATATTAATTAGTTAGTTACTATACTATTATCCTCTAAACCACCCATTAAATAAACACTCTTAATTTTGCGTTTTCAAGCTTAAGCGAATATTCTATTTGCTTTTAATATAGGATTAGTTGTCATCAACTAATCCTACCCCTCCCGTATTGCGCGCTTCCTCGCACAACACAGTGTAAGCCTGTAACAGGATCAGTCCTGTTTCACCTGGTAGCACTTTGTGGTCCGTCCTAAAGACCACAGTTCCGTTCTGCTAGTTAACTAGCGAAGATTAAGAGCCGCTTGGCGTCATGTCGCGAGACATGACGCCTGCCGATCGAAAGAGAACGCTGGAAGTGATGACGGAACACTTCCCTCACTTCACGTCGCGTAATAAAGAAGCAAAGGTAGAAATGGTTTGGTCCATGGGGACCGACATCCTTACTTTCCTCCTGGATAAGACCCCGAAGGAAGCGATGGAGGTGGTGCATCGCTTTTGGCGAAACCACCTCGAAACACCATCACGGCCCGCGCAAGAGGCAGAGCGAACGGCACCTGCAACGCATAGCGTTGAAGTGGTAAAGGCGCTAGTACCGCCCTTCACCGGCTAAGGGGTCGAGCCCCTTCGTAGATGGTTCGTAGAGGTGGAAGATGCCATCTCTGCGCAAAATATTGTTGACGAACGTCAACAGGCGTACTTCGCCACAACATTTCTGGTCGGCAGAGCCGTGGCATGGGCGATGAGTCGCAGATCCACTGATGACTCTGCGATCCTGACTTATCCAGAATTAAAAGCTGAGCTAAAGCTCAACTTTGAAGCTCCAGAAATGGAGCTAAGTAGTCGGCAGGAGTTCATGGAACTCCGGCAAGGTAAGCTTGACCTTCAATCTTACGCTCAGAAGACGCAATATTTGCTGTCAAATATTGTGTATGAGCCAGTGCCCCCTGCTATGCAGGTCACTGGTTTCATGAAGAAACTCAATGATGGTCCCGTCAAACAGAGTATTTACCGGCACCCGCCAAAGACTCTAAAGGATGCCATTGATATGAGCATCCGTGAAGAGTTCAGCATGCGATCAGCGTCATCGCATGATGGGTACAGCCGAAAGGCTCAACATCCCTTCGCTTTTGACATGCCTCAACAGCATGTCAACAATCAGCAGTCGGGCAGACGAAGTTCACACTTCGTCCAAGAAACAGCCACCCGTGCCAGAGCATGGGCGGTGGAGGTCCAGAGCCGATGGACCTATCGGTTGCAGTTGCTTCGAACTCGAAGCAACCGAAATTTAAGAAGAAAATTCGCTGCAATCGATGCGCGAAAGTGGGGCATTTGCTCATGAGTGTATGGCACCGCGTCGAGTGCCACGCATTCAGCGGACGGAACCGTCCGCTGCACGGCGACACCAACAGGGCCATCACCCTGTTGGTCCAAAAAAACGTAAATCACCAGTAGGGGCGGGGCGCCCTACTGGGAATGTTATCCCACATGCCGACATAGGGCATGTGAGGGTAATAGCCCCAGACGGGACTATGTCCTGTCAAAAGGTGCAGGGTGATGATAAGCCTCTTATCACCCTGGAGGTTAAGGCGCACGGGAGCGATGTCCACATGCGAGCTTTGTTTTACACAGGAGCGTCAAACAATTTCGTTAAAACTCAGAGTCTAACGCTGTTGAGATTCGTGGAGGTAGAAACCCAACGAAGTATATTGTCAGTCCGGTTAGCAACAGGTGTAACCGTGACTATTCCAAAGCGTGTGATTAAAACACGCTTCGCGTTGAATGAACTGTCATTCGAGGATGAATTCATCGCCCTCGATTTAGATGACAAGTTCGATGTGATACTTGGAATCCCATGGATGTCCAAGTTAAAACCTTCGATCGACTGGGTTAACCTATCGATCGACTGCGGCGGACCCACAGGATCTGATCACCCTGTGTGTAATCCGGCTGTATCAGAAGATACAACCGCAGCGTCGGACAGTCTGGTGGATAGCGATGGCACCACCAGGTCTGTTCCGACACGATCATCGGAAGGTACCTCCGCTGGTGAGAGTCCAGAGGGACTACCACACGCAACAATAGAGTCGTTGCGTGTTGGAGAGAAACATTCCACGGGTGATAAAGACCACCGTGAGAATGAAGTGATATCCACGGTGGGAAACACCCACCGTGACAATGAAATAGTATCCACAGTGGGAAACACCCAATGTGCGACCGAAGGTTCCAACACGACGAAAGAATTCCGTGTTGATGAGAGTGAACTCACGATCGAGTGCAATCGTGAGCACAACTCCGTGGTGGCCAGTGCCCACCACGTTGCGATAGCCATGCACACGGTGATAAAGACCACTGTGTCGCAGAACAGGCGGCCGATCAGACGAGCACATCTGATCGCCAAGAAAATTCCATGGTAGGCAGTGGCCACCATGATGATGAGTATTCGCACACGGTGAATCGTAATCACCGTGTAGCAGTCAATCAGACGATTGCGTCTGATTGAATGGACAGTTCCGTCGAGACGATCAACGTCTTCACGCAAACGGAGACCGGATTAGCTACCCAGTCCTCGTTGATGGAACACCCTCCGAAAGAAGGTTCGGAGGTGATGGCTCTTCCAGCGCTAAGCTGGAAGAAGTTTATGAAGAACTTGCACGATGATCAGATCAAACCGATCTGTATCATCGTTGAAACAGATGATGTAGTGGATATTCGTGAACGAATATCCACATTACAAGTGGAAAACATTGGGAACGAGGTTCCCAATGATCAAACCAAAGTTCAGCGCTTTGAAGCGCAGAGATTGGAGTCGCTTAAAGCGAACTCCCCATTTTATGAGGTACTTCGGGAATACGCTGACGTATTCCCAGAAGAAGTACCTAGTGATCTCCCTAAGGATAAGGGAACTCGTCATGAAATTGACCTCGTGCGAGGCACGAGGTATTATGTCACGCGGCAATGGCCGTTGCCGCGTGATCAAGTAAAAGCGATCGACGAGTTTTTCGAAGCTCGTCGTAAAGCAGGCCAAGTGCGGGAGTCTATATCACCGCACTATACCCCCACCTTTTGTGTGAAAAAGTCCACAGGTGGGTGTAGAATCGTTCACGCTTACAACAAGCTGAACGCAGCGACGGTACCGGCGCAGACGCCGATACCGCGAAAAGATGTCATCATTGATGGCATGTGCGGGAGCACCATCTTTAGTGCTCTCGATCTAAGAGATGGATTTTATTAAATCCTAATGCGTGAGAAGGATATCCCTCTCACGGTGGTAAGCACCCCGAGAGGCATGCTTTGGGAGTGGCTTGTTATGCCGCAGGGGCTTCGAAATGCCCCTGATACGTTTAACAGATGCGTAACGCATCTATTACGCCCGGTGCGAGAATTCGCACCAAGTTATTTCGATGACGTGTTCACCATAGTAAGGGTGAACACGATAAAAGCCATGTAGATGTCCATAGGGAACATCTACGTCGAGTGTTAGAGCTTATGCTTACGCATAAGCTCTATGCAAATCTAAAGAAGTGCACCTTTGGTGCACCTGAGATACCCGTTCTTGGATGCTTTGTGGGCAAGCACGGTGTGCCTCCTGATCCAGAAAAGATCAGGGTGATCGTTGAATGGCCTACGCCAAACAACGTTAAGGAACTTTGAAAGTTCCTTGGGTTGGCAACATATTTGCACAAGTATTCGTGCAACTATGCTGGGTTAATACGACCTCTTTCTCAATTGCTTAAGAAAGATGTTGAATGGCATTGGGATACCCAATGACAAGATGCTTTTGATGCAGTCAAGCAAAGCTTGACTGAAGCGCCTGTCTTGTCTATAGCCGATAACGAGCGTCCGTTCCACGTCGTTTGCGACGCGAGCGATTTCGATATCGGCTGTGCTTTTGATGCAGCGTGATCACGATGATCGTGATCGCGTAATCTGCTATCAATCGCGTCAGTTGCGCCCAGCCGAGCGCAACTATCCAGTGCATGACAAGGAGCTCCTTGCCATGACGTATGCAATGGCCAAGTTTCGGATCTATCTCTTGGGAGATAGACCGTTTGTGGTTTACACGGACCATGCGTCGCTACGCACGGACGTGAATTCACCACACATTTCTCAAAGAATGGCTCGATGGCTGTCATTCTTTGCTGAATACAACTTTACGGTTGAATACAAACCCGGAAAGTTGAACGTGATAGCGGATGCGCTATCACGAAGGCCCGATTACGAGACGAAGCCGTCCGTAACCGAAGATGCCAGTGCAAACGCGATCCGTTGCACTGCTTTGTCGTCGTCAATTATACGACAAGTACGCGAGGCGTACAAAACAGACGGGGAGACACGTCTGTTGATTGATTACTAAAGTAATCAATCAAGTGAGAAGCGCGACGAACTCCCAGAGTTCCTCCGCGCTTGCGTGCATCGATATCGACTGCACGATGTCTGCTGCTGTACAGCACAGACCAAAAAGATGAAAGTCGCATCGTCGTTCCAAACGACGATGATCTCAAACATCAAATTATGTTTGAGTATCATGATGCACCGATTTCGGGGCATCAAGGTCGAGAGAAGACATACGCTTCTCTCGCACGTGGCTTTTACTGGCAAAACCAGTACAAGTGGGTACGGAAATAAGTACGCGCTTGCGAGATTTGCCAGCGCGTTAATCCTGCACAGTCTGCACAGGCTCCGCTGCAATCTCTGCCGGTTCCGACAGAGTGTTGGAAGTCCATCTCAATGGACTTCGTATTCGGTCTTCCACCCGACAATAGTCGGAAGTCCGGAATAGTGGTCTTTGTAGACCGTTTCAGTAAGATGGTACATCTTACTGCAGTATCAGCGAACGTAACCGCCACTCAAACAGCGCGGATATTCGTTGATACGGTATTCCGTTTGCACGGAATGCCGGAAGACATTGTCTCGGATCGAGATCCGAGATTTAGAGGACGTTTCTGGCAAGAAACGTTCTCATTGTTGGGAACCCAGTTGAAG
>CM047584.1:14687556-14805624 GCA_026184515.1 Peronosclerospora sorghi
TATAATCTCTTATTTAAATTTCAGACAACGCGTCTGAAATTAAACTGTGATATTCTAACTTGAATATCAATTATGTAATGGCACCCCATTACACATTCACTTAATGCCAGTGTGCGTCGATCATGTTGCAAATGCTATCGAATCAATCCTTGGAGCAAAGGAACTGGTTGCGAAACCAGCATTCATCAAACAGAGTGTTGTGATCTGCAACCACAAACAAGGATCGACGCATAGAAAATCGTCTGGACCTAGGCCGACGATGACTACGCCCATCCTCATCATCGTCGCTATCAAGCACCACATCAAGGGTATTTGTTATAGCCAGAATTGCTGCTGAAACGACAGCAGATCCAACGTTTCGACTTCGACTCGTCATCTCTATTAATTTTTCAGTCAGAAATATACCTCTGGAACCTATATTTAATTAATCGAGGTGACCCTCTGGAGCTGACCATTAGAGTTGCAGCGCACTTTTTTGGATCTCTATTTTTTCACCTCTATTTCTTACTTGAATCAGGCTCTAAAGAAAACCTCTTTTTTATGGATCGCCCTACCCGCACCCCCCTCCACCCTAGGGGCACCCCCACGTGACTTTCGACCAATAGAGATGAATATTGCTACTAATAACAAAGATATGGTATCGTGCGGTAAAAAGGTATCCTGCAGCGGTAACCATCTCTTAATAATTTAAGGGCGAGGGAAATATCACCCCAGTTTTTTTTCGCAAAATCACCCCAACCGTAGGCTTATCACCCCAACCACCCATGCAGCCAGGTCTTACAAGCAACTGCAATATCAAAAGTTTAGACGAGCGACCCATCCAGTTGAGTTTGTGACTTCGTTTCTCCCATCGGTGTTACGTAATTAAGGATGAAGCATGCGTCTGTAAATAAAGCAGCCTTAAGCGAGAAAAGATCAATATTTGGTTTACGACTATAATGAGAGATTCCTCCTCTTTAACCGTTTGCTGAGGAACACATGCTGCCTCCTTGTCAGCTAAGATGTCTTGTTTCTTACATGTTGTTCTGGTACCTCGTCCACCTTCTCATCATGTACATCCAGCACCGCTCGTCGGTAGACAGCTACAAACGGAGCTTTTCTGCGCTAACGCTTTCCTTTCCTCTTTTTATCGGTGGAAAGTGTACTATATTACGCCTCTTCACACAATTTGTTCTCCTCACGAATTTGGACCTCTTCCTCAGGCGTGAAGTCATTGACAATGTTAAACGTCTCGCGAATTTCCTGAGGTGTTTTCCCTTGATCATACTGGCCACTTTTGCACACGCTAGGTCCAGTAGACTTTTAATGTCCATATAATTGGCAGCCAAAATGAGCTCAAACAGGATTTCCTGCTCAATGTCCACAAAGTTGGCGTCCCAATCCGATACCACGTCGTGCATGTCAGCGCTCTTAAGCGGCTACAAGTTCGTACACAGTTAGTATCCTCGACATCTTTCCATGTATACATATCAAACAAATAATACAAACCTTCTCAATCTTACGCATGTGGTTATCGTGATGGCGGATACAGAACTCAATCGCTTTTGATAACACGGGGCTCTTGACATTAGGAAGAGGAATTTCCTGCACTTCATCATCTTCCGCGTCGTCTATTTAATAAGGTACATGAATACGTCAGCATAGAACGTCATTTTAATTGGGCATTAAGTAACGCACCAGAAATGAGAGTCTTCACTAGCTCACTCATGGCAGCGACAGTGCGAGGGACTTCAAAGCTATCACCATCCATCGACAACAGATTCACTTTGCGCACATCTTCCTCCTTCTTAGGCGCATCCTGTGCGGGGGAGGCAGCTTCTGACATAATCAATCACCTGTCTAGGTTTTATATATCAACTGAAGAATAAAAAAGCATCCACCACCCGACTACAGCCAGAGGTGTAAAAAACTGCAAGAACCACTCATGCATAATTAGAGCACTTGTTCTGCGCTAATGGGTCAGTAACGAGTGAAAAGCCCATGGTTGGGCTGATTTTGCGAAAAAGCTGGGGTGATTTTTCCCTCGCCCTTAAATTATTAAGAGATGATTACCGCTGCAGGATACCTTTTTTACCGCACGATACCATCTCTTTAGGGCGTGACTGGGTACACCCCCCCCCTTAGCTGCGTACCCCCCCCCCCCCTCCCTTTTATGTGAGGGGTATGTGTGTGACACCAGACTCTCCCCAAGCAACGCCGCTTCTTGCACAAAGTGATTCGTTATAAGACGAGTTGACTGCCAAGGGCGAGGCTACCCTCGGCCCACTGTGCGATGACAAAGTGTTTAAGCTTGAGCGCAACATGGTAGCGATTAAGGTGGTAGAGAAGATGGTGAGTGAAGAGAAGTTCGTTCCATCGCTCATCGAGCCCTCCTTTGGCATTGGCCGGCTGCTGACGGCTATCTTTGAGTACAACTTTTCGACCCGTGGGGGGGGGACGAAAAGCGCGGCGTCATGTCCTTTTCGCCTCTGATCGCGCCCATCAAGGTCTCTGCGCTACCGCTGAGCAACAACTCGGTCTTTGACGACCTCGCCGAGGAGCTCGAGAAGGTGTTTTTGGTGCAGACTCTCGAATGCAAGGTGGACAAGTAAAGCGTCGCTATCGGCCGCAAGTACGCCCGCGCAGACGAGATAGGCATTCCATTTGGCGTCACGATAAACTTTGACACAGTCGAGGACCGCCAAGTGACACTGCGTGAGCGTGAATCGACCGCGCAGGTGTGGATTCCGATTGACGCTATTGGCTCCGAGGTGAGAAAGTTAGTTAACGGCTTAGCCACGTGGGACGAGATGCTGGAACGCTACCCAAACGTCAAGGTCACTGCCGAGTTGGATCAAAGAGGAGGATGACCAGCGTGGCAGAAGCAGAGATTAATGCATAGGTTCATGTTTAGGTTAGGGACTCTAACCTACGAAAGAGCATGACTCTTGCCGACGTTGCATTCGTCACAGCTCGTCGCCAGCGTGAAATAAATACAGTTTGGCTTTAACGTGCAACACCAGTTCACCTGAGGGAGTGCAAAACCTTATATCCGCCACCCATCCGTCTAAATCTATGGAGTCCACTAAAGGCGCCTCTCCCCACGTTCCAGCACTTAATAACGCTGCAAGAATAGACTGAGTGAAAATGACCCACACCTAGCCGTTTTTTAACGAATCACTTTGTGCAAGAAGCGGCGTTGCTTGGGGAGAGTCTGATGTCACACACACACCCCTCACATAAAAGGGAGGGGAGGTACGCATCAAAAGGGGGGGGTGTACCCAGTCAGGCCCTCTCTTTATTAGTAGTAGCAATATTCATATCTATTGGTCGAAAGTCACGTGGGGGGTGCCCCTAGGGTGGAGGGTGCGGGTAGGGCCACCTCTTTTTTATTTAAAAAACCAGGTTTTAACCTCTGGCTGATACATGTAGCCACTTGATCTTTTCCCCCCCCGTGGGTTCTGTAAACACGTCACGGGGGGAGTCAAGGTTTGCCGTAATTAGAAGCGGGTCTCGCGGTCGCCTGTGCGAATATCTCGACGAGAATGGACTTGGACCGAACCGCACACTGGTCATAGTCGCAAAAGACTAGGGCACACCGACCGCAACTTGGTGCTTCAACGTCCCACTGCTGCTTATTTAAGGCAGAAAAGTACTGCGCGGCGTAAGCGGGGAGCGGCGACGTCGTGTTGCGAGGAACTGTACCGGGATCGCCCGATTTAATCGCCGTGCCATTATCGGCATTGGCCACAGCGACCGCGGCCGCTGCGACTAGAAAACGCATTGAGTCGATAAGAAGGAAACGGTGTGTAGCTTAGGATTTAAGTGCTTTGACAGAGGGCATAATATTTCCAAATATAGCTATACTTTCACAGCTACTTTGTGGTACTCTATACACACAACGACTGAGAGCGCTCCTGGTGTGCCGGTGCCACGTGACACGAAGGGCGTGTTATAACGTCCTAGCACGATAATCGCGCAAACGCACGCTTTATCAGAGACGTTCGGACTTGCGTCGAAAGGTTACACCCTCGTGCATTGTCTCGAAAGACACTACGACGTCTACGGACTCGTATATTCTCCATAGAAGGACACGTGGGAGCCGAGGCGCGCTCTTCTTGAGGATATCCCGGGTATGATCGCCATTAGGAGTCCAAGTTCGTACACGTTCCCCGAGATCTCGCGAGCCGTCGTGACTCGAATAAAAAACCGCTCGCACTGGCGTAGCCGATAGTCCTTGCTTGGGCCTCCCGTCATGACACGAATCCCCACTCTCAAGCGAGCCGGCGTGCATGTCCACTTTGTGAAGCTCGATGTAAATTTAAAAGTGAGAGTTAGGTCCTTAGTTCGCTATCTGTTCTACTTCTAAGCCTATCGTTCTAGAAGATTCTCCGTACGACGTCATGACGTACTCTATAACGTACGACGTCATGGCGTACTCTATATCGTACGACGTCATGACTTAGACATGTAATATAATATATGTATGTTCTAATATATTAGGTACGTGATATATCACGTACCCCACGATATGACATCCCCCTGACTTGACTTCGCGTTGGCTGTCTCGAAAGTCCTTTACTAGTTGCTGCCAATGCGAAACGGGGCGGATGTCTTTCTCGCGCTCCCAATTACTTTCACGCTATGGGAGTCCATGCCATTTCACTAGCCATTCGATTTGGCGGCTGCGCTGACGACGACGAAGTAATTTTTCCACGATGTCCAACTCGTCTCCAGTATCTGACTCTAGGATAACCGGAGATGCTTTTGGAATCGGTCGTCCAGCGAGCTCAAAGCAATTCGGTTTGTATGGCGAAAGTAGGTCGACGTTGAATGATGAGTGTAACCTCCTCATATTTCGCGGTAGCTTCAACTTAGATACATTCGGGTTGATCATCTTGATCACTTCAAACGGTCCCACTTTTTTGGCTGCTAGATTTGCCTTCTTTAACTCCGTGTGAGAGTTAACTGTCTTGAGTGGTAAGTTCTTGGTTTCCAATAATACTAAGTCTCCAACCTTAAAGGTGAGACTTACTCGTTTCGAGTCGTAGTACTTCTTCATTCTCTCTTGGGCTTGTATCAGGTTTTCGCGTGCCTTTCTTACTAGTTATTGACGATACTTGGCTAACCTCGAGGCGAACTCTGATATTAATTGCGTTTCGAGACTATCGAATCTCTTTCATGAGAAATCAGCTTGGATACGTTTTGTAATAGGGTGCCATTACATAATTGATATTCAAGTTAGAATATCACAGTTGAATTTCAGACGCGTTGTCTGAAATTCAAATAATAGATTATAAGTTATTATATTCTACGAAGGAAAAGTCGATTCGGTATAAATACCGAATCATGCAGGTTAACTAATAGTACAGTTAGTTTAAAACTTCATATTATTATTATATTAGTTAGGTAATTACTATACTATTAGCCGCTAACCACCCATTTAATAAACACTCTTAATTTTGCGTTCTCAAGCTTAAGCGAATATTCTATTTACTTTAATATAGGATTAGTTGTCATCAACTAATCCTACCCCTCCCGTATTGCGCGCTTCCTAGCACAACACAGTGTAAGCCTGTAACAGGATCAGTCCTGTTACACTTTTCTTCCAGTATCAATCTCGAATGGGGTGAGCTTGGTAGACGCATTCACCGATGTGGCATGTGCGTACTCGATAGTTCCAAGTAATTTCGCCCAATTTTCTCCGCTTTATGATACCAGACAGCGTAAAGCGTCTTCTAACACCAAGTTTTGGCGATCCGTTTGACCATCCGCTTGTGCTCTATGAGCGTTCGTCATGCTTAACTTTACACCCATGATGCTCTTTAGTGATTTCCAGAAGTTTTCTGTAAACTTCGGATCTCGATCGCTGATAATGACTTTCGGCAATCCATGATGTCGGACTAAAGCGTCAAAAAACAACTTTGCAGCGTCTTTTGAGTCGGCAGTCGTGTAAGTTGGTGCATAAATCAGTCTTTTTGACAACTTGTCCACAACCCCAAAAATAGCTTCGTACCATTCTGACACGGGTAGACCTGTAATGAAGTCCATTGAGACCACTTTCCAGCATTCCTTCGGAATGGGGATAGGGATCATTAATCCTTTCTTTCGCTGGCTATTTGAATTCCATCGAGCACATGTTTCGCCTGTCTCGACGTACTTCTGCACAGTCTAGAGTAACTTTGGCCAGTAGTACCATTGTTTCAACTTCATGTAAGTTCTTCGATCTCCGGGATGTGCTGCTGTGGCTGATCGTGAAACTCGTACAGTATCTTCGTCTTTATATCTGGTATGTCCGGAATGCATATTTGCTGTATTGCTTCATCTTGCCTCAGATATATGAGTCCTTTGTCGAAGATGAAGTTTCCATTCGACTTCTTGTTTTGTAAATATCCTTGAATAACTTGGTTTTATTATAACCTTGCTGAATCGCTTTTCGCACTTTGTCACTGATATGTGCGCGTACCACGTAAAATTCGGATTTGTGGATTTTCTCCTGTGCGACTCCTATCGGACGACTCTCCCCCCGCAACTCTACTACGTCGAGTAAGAGTTGTAAAACATCCATCGGAATGTTCTGAATGAGGGTGGAGTGAACCATGTGTCTTTCCAAAAGTTTGGAATGCTGAGCACAATCTTCGGTACACTCATGTACGACGTGCGACATATCCTGAACATTGGACGGATTCACAGCAATTTCTGCTGAATCTTCCCCAGACACAGATGATCGCGATAATGCGTCAGCCACGACAGTCGAAACTTCCTTTGACATGATGTAAGACAAAGTCAAAACTGGGAAAAGAACGTCAACATGCGTGCCAATTTTGGTGACACTTTCGGATGATGAAGCATCCACTTGCATGCTGAATTGTCGGTATAGACTTAAAAATGTCTTCTATGTAGATATGGACGCCATTTCTCCAGAGCGGTCTTGATGGATAAAAGCTTCTTCTCGTGTGCAGGCCATTTTAATTCATGCGGACCCAAATGCTTTGAGTAAAACTCTATGGCGTGCTCTTTTCTGTTTATCTTTGTGACAGAACTCCACCGATGCAAAATCCAGATGCATCTGTTGTCACAATAAACGGGCGACTAAAGTCCGGTAACTTCATAGTAGGCGACTGCTGAAGTGCGAATTTCAATGCTGCAAATTCTCTTTGCTGATCTGGACCCCAATTCCATTGGGCACCTTGCTAGGTTAAATCTCGAATGGGACGCGAGATCATTGCAAAATTGCAGATAAATTTACGGTAATATCCAGCTAATCCCAGAAGGCCGAGCCACTCTTTGCGACATGTTTCTGCTTGGAACGTTGCGGTAGCATCTGTTTTCTTAGGTTCGACCCGTAGACCGTCTTCGGAAACCATGTGTCCTAAGAACGAGATTTCTTTACGCCCAAATGAACATTTGGAGTGTCGAGCATATAGTTTCATATAGTTTCTACTTGCACAACACTTCGAATACTGCGCGAAAGTGTTTAACGTTATCTTCCATTGTACGCGAGAAGATGCATATATCGTCGAGATACACGACAACAAGGTCTCCCAACTTATCGAACAATGTTCGCATAAGACGTGACCACACTCCAGGAATTCCAGATAATCCCATCGGTGCAACAAACCACTGATATGTTTCTTTTTGGGTTCTGAAAGCCGTATATGGTAGACTTGATGGCAACACTACCATTTGATTGTATCCCTGGGCGAGATCAAGCAACGTAAAATACTTGCATCCAACCATACGATCGAACAAGTCTTCGATCAATGGCAAGGGAATTTTTTCCACGCCTGACATGCTATTCACATAGCGATAGTCAATCACCCAACGAATGGGGATCATCGAATTTCCACTGCGAAGCCATTCTGCGCATTTTGGGAACCTTCCTATTGCAGGATCTTTCTTGGGAATCCCAAAAACTATTGGAGACCCATGGAGAGTTTGACACTTCTATCCATCCTTTACGAATGTTCTCTTCCACTAATTGCTGCAACGCTTCCTGTTCTACCTTCGAGAGACGGAAGGGAGCACGGGAACTCGGCACTGCGTCAGGCTTCATGTGCAACTCGGAATTAACAGCTCTCTTTGGCGGCATTTCATTCAGGAGCTGTTATGGGAATACGTCCTTGAATTCTTCCAGAACTGGTTTTAACTCCTGCGGCACTTCTGACGGTTCGACGTTGTATATCTTGAAATGGTACACCTCATCCTAAGCTCCACTTTTCATCTTTTCTTGGAAGGTTGGACCATCTATGTCCTCGAAGCTCGTAAGAGCTGCAACTTTAATCTGTTGCGTGTGCCAATCTATCTGTGGATTGTACTTGGTGAACCACGGTTGACCAAATATCACGTCATGTGTTTCCGGCAGTTCCCATTCAGTAAACTGCATCTTTGGAAACTCCATACCATCTACACGAATAGTATCTTGCACTTTCTTCGTGGGCTGACTTGATGTCCATGTTCCATCAAAACGACGTGCTTGTACCTCTTGTGTGTTTAATATCTTCGAGACCAAGCCTGGTTTGATAAGGTTTGTTGACGCACCAGAGTCAATTAAAATCTTAACTGATTTATTGCCAATGATTCCATTACGCACTAACAATCGACCCTGTGATTGTGTGTCCGATTCAGAGTTGTTTGACTCTAACAAAACAGGCTGAACCTCGGTCCTTTTTTGTACATTTGCGGTATTAACTGTGACGCAATCGTACACGGTTGTCTCTTGCTCGTCTTCACGGCTGTCCATATTGTTGACATGCTGACGATTCACATGCTGTTGATTGCTCCGGCCTGAACGATTATTTCCTCTATCGTTGCACGTTCGGCGTTGATTACATTGAGCAGATCGGTGATTCGGATTTCCACACTTAAAGCATAAATTTCTGCGGCGGCATTCCTCACGAGACGGATTCTGAACGTTACTTATGTCCATCGGTTCTGGACCATTGTTTGAGCGACTTCGCCGACTGTTGTCATACGATCTGTACCTCGGTCTGTCGTGCCAATTTCCTCTCGAAAATCTCTGAGGATGAGAGCGGTCAAAATCCAACGCAACGGTAATTGCTTCGGACTGTGTTGCACATCGACGATACTGAACCTCTTCCTTCGTAAGACTGGAAAGTCCACGTAGGAAGTACATGATCTGGTCCAACGCGCTCATGTCTCGGACTTGGGTGGCTAGTTGTCGAAATTTGCTTACATAATCTGGCAAATCCCTGCAGTCGCGCTCTCTGAGATTATTCATATCTTCGCGCGCGCAAACGCTCTTGCAAATCAGCAGGCACGAATTCTCGTTCGGCTTTGCTGAAAAAGTCATCTACTGTTGTGATGTACTGCTTTTGCATCACATACCACTGAGCGGCACTTTGCTTCAATGTTCCTCCCAGAACGGCAAGAATTCTCTTTGCGAGCTCTTTGCTCTTCCAGTCCACTACTCTAGCGAAGAAGTATTGCTCCACTTGCTCTTTATAGAGCTGGAACGATTCGTCCAATCTCCCTCCATATGTCGGAAGCTTTACACCTTCAAGCTTGATTTCCGATAACTGTTTTGACTTTTGCATCTGTTCCAGTAACTTTGCTTGTTTTTACATGGTCGCAACCATAGTAAAAAGCAATTGGGCATGATTATCGGAAGTCATTGGAGAAGACATAATTTAGCTAATTTCAGTTATAGATTGGTATTAACTACTTAGTTACTCCTCTTGACAACTTTTGGTCCAGGTTTTAAGGACTTTTTGGACTTGGAGACCGGGGTGTTTTCGGCCTTGTGCTTATCAATCTCGCGAGAGATTCGTAAGCTTACAGTGCTCTCGAAGATGATCAGGTCACTGGCGTGCGCTAGTAGGCGAGTCTTTATGTTCTTGCGCGAGTCGGTGCGCTGAGCCGTATCCAAGTGTTTCTCGAACCGGCAGAGAATGCGGCTGGTTTGACGGATCGATTTGATAAGGTCGGCGCGACACTTATCAGTGGCGTCTGGCTTCTGCTCGGACAGAAGGGCAAACGAGTCGGCGGTGTTTGTCTTCGCGGGTTTCTTGTGCGAGTGGCGAGTCATGAACCGAAGCGCAAACCTTTCCGTTAACCCAACTGACTTATTACCGAAACAAGACGATTTATAGTCTAAGACAAAGTCTCGATAACGGCGGCAGTATCAATGGCCCGGAAGGATTTACAGCCAATGAAATGGATTCCCTGCCCTCAAAAAAGATCGGGACTGACGTGGACAATCCAAGTCACTGCTCTCGAGCAGCTGGCACGGCGGTGCTGCGGGGAAGGCGGTGCTGCAGGGACGGCAAGCAAGGTAAGTACGGCAGAGACGGCGGTGCTGCGGGGACGGCAGTGCTGCAGGGACGGCAAGCACGGCGGCGGAACGGCGAAAACGGCGGAAGCGGAGGTGCTGCGGGGACGGCGAGCACGGTGCGGGAGGGCGGCGGGACAGTGGCGGTGCTGCAAGACGGCTAGCACGGCAGCGGGGCGGCGGCGGCGGGGGGGCTGCGGCGGCGGCGGGGGGGGCTGGGGGGGGGGGGGGGGGGCTGCGGCGGCGTCGGGGCGGCGAGGAAGCGGTGAAGACCAACAAGTGCTACCAGAGGTGAAGTTCGATGTAAATTTAAAAGTGAGAGTTAGGTCCTTAGTTCGCTATCTGTGCTACTTCTAAGCCTATTGTTCCAGAACTTTCTCCGTACGACGTCATGACGTACTATATAACGTACTACGTCATGGCGTACTCTATAACGTACGACGTCATGGCGTACTCTATATCGTACGACGTCATGACTTAGACATGTAATATAATATATGTATGTTCTAATCTATTAGGTACGTGATATATCACGTACCCCACGATATGACACACGTAATGTTGCTCTCTGCATCACGGACGACGACATTGATAACGCTCGCCGCGTCATAATCCGTGTGACCTTGAATCCATGGACCATTCACGATCGACCATTCGGACGAGAAATCTCCTACAGACAAATCAAGCAACTTCCCAAGCGTTCCGTCGCCACATAAGGATTCGTTCATCGTATTCGACTCTTAGTCGTCGCTCTTGAGTTTTTAGAGCATCCTTCACAAAGATGTGCCGAGGATGCCATTCTAGGACTGTGCAGTCTAGACTGTTCCATGTCTAGGATATAAACACTTCCCAATGACTTTTCTATTAAACAAATCCCTCCTTAGGACTGTCGACACTAGTGTCTCTAAATATTGACGCATAGACTGCAATACAAAAAGGCCAGAACACGAAGTACGGAATTCTCTTTATTGACGTGAGTTAAGCCTAGCTACCTGTAAAACTCTGCGTAGATGGCGAAATATCTGGAAGAAGGCAAGAGATCAGATTTTTTTGAGCCGAAGTTTTTCACTTGGTCCAAATCTATACGTAAAGACAGAAAAAAATGGACAAATCATAGGTTAATGTGGATATGGAGAATTATGGCTTTAGCAGTTCGATAATGCTTGGTCTAGAGTGAGTGAGAAGGTGGGGTATATTTAAGTACGCGTACGACTTAGTAGATCCTGTTGACGGGCAACAAAGCTACCGTGGCGAAAATAACTTTAAATATTTGAAATGACTTGTCCTCGGACAGCCGCGCGCCGTCGCGCAAAGTCTTGTCTCGATATGACCAGGTTTTGTGGCGTCAGCGCGGGTCCCTGGGGTTCGTGGAGCTCGGCTTGAGAGGCCTCTAGCCAATGGTTGACATCATTGTCGAGGAATGCTTCAGCCTCCATCAGCACACCTGCCTCCCCGAAAGCGTGCACTTGAATTGAGGCTTCGGTGTCCATAGAAATTTTTGCCATTCAATACGCCATTATGTTGTATGTGCGATAGTGATGTCCCCAGCTGGTGACACCGATTTCGTCAGCAAGTACTCTTGCCTCTCGAAATAGCAGTGCCGTGTGAGGCTTGCGTTGTGGGTGATGCTGTGGTGGAGTCAAGTTCAAAATCGAACACTGTTGTGTCGAGAACCTGAACACCATCGTGCCCAGCCTTCCAACTTACGGGGGGGGGTACCCCGCGGACCTTCGCTTGCGAACCGATCTGATCGTCCGCTGTTAGCAGACGACCGATCATCAACAGAAGACGCCTGGTCCGATTGATCTTGCGTTGCCATCTCACCTTGTGTACCCGATGGAATGGGCTAGTTAAACACTCGGTGGATCGTGTCGCTGGTTGACTTGGGTCTGATAGTATGCAGGCCGTACTGGGGGGTGTACCCTGGGCGGAACTCTTCACCCTGGGTACTTGTAGACCGGTTACACTTGAAATATGTATAGTCCAATGGGTCGACCGTCCAATAAATCTAGACCCAACCAATACGAGATAATAGAGGGTAGACCACTCAACTGGTCTAGCCCCTGACCAATATGAGAGAAGACCAAAGCCGGTCTAAACTTTAACCAATGTTATAGTAAACCAATATGTCCACGTAAAGATCCAATATGCTCGTGAATTCCACAAACGATATCTCCACGTAAATACCAATCCACTTGTTAGTACGTTCCAAACGTACGGGACTTAAACTTGTGAGAAGTCAGCCAATGGACACTCCTGTCGAAGGACTTCCGGCGGGCCAAATGCGTCTGCGACGCGCCCCGGCCGGGTATAATGGGCTGGAGGGGATTACTGGACCCTCTTCCCCCAAACACTCCGCGACGTGCGAAGGCGACTTAAAAAAACCAAACTTTTAGAGAGTCTCTTAGGACCTCTTAGCCACTTTTCCAATGCAAGACCAATTTACTTCTTTTCCACTCCAAGGCTAATTTACTTCTTTTCCACTAACCTTACGGTCCCAATATGTACCAAACACTAAAATATGTAAAATACACGCAATGCCATGTGACTTACCAAAATCCGTGTGCTTGACACTCCTTGCACATGATAGGCTTAAAAGCCCCCCTTGTTTCCACCAATCCGATCGCTGACCAGCTGATCGGCACGCCGTTGACAGAAGGTGACCAAAATTTTGCCTTCGATTCGCCACAATGCGTCCTGAGCTGCGAAAGCACTAGCGCGCTGTCCCCCACGACATGCAGAGGTTAATAGACACTATCCTTCGTTGTCGAAGCCCGTGCACGAGCCCCCAGTATTCAGCTACGTTGTTCGTGGTCTTTGTACAACCTTAATCCATGCTCGATACCCACAGGACGCATGCTGCGTGCGTCTGCATGTGAAGTTGGACAATGACGGATCCTGCTCCGCCCGGTCCAGGATTTCCTCGTGATCCCCCATCGAAGAAAAGCAAGTAGAACACGCCCGAGATATTGTTGAGCGGCAGCGCTCGAAAGGGTGGTGGATCATCAAAGCAGATGACGGTATCAGCTATCTCCGACCGTACTCGAGCAAACAGGAGTCCGTCGTCACTCATGTCCGGCTGGTAAGTTGATCGTCGGAAACGTGAAACCGCTCGTCGAAATTGCGTCCTGGATCGTGAGTTGTTTACTTCCTGTGACAGAGATGCGTCTTCCGAGCGGCGAGACGCTCAACCCAGATGGATTCTAGTGTCGTGAAAACGAGAAGACGCCAGAGCTCTCGTGTTGCGGGAAACACCGCATCCTCCGCTCGAGGCACATCAACGCCGGGTTCTATAGCGTATTTTATGGAATCCCACTCATAACTCGGGATAGCCGGAAGGTCCATGTGAGGCTTGGTGTAGAGTGCGGATGGAGTCTGGTGTCTTTGAGAAGAACAGCTGAATAGAAGCCGTATGGTCAAGAACATTTTACGAGGATTAGTAGAAATTTCGGAGTTCAACATGAAATGAAACCACCGGCTCAAAACATGCAACTAAACAAACATCAAGTTTTTTAGGAACTATCTGCGAATGAATATAAACTTTCGGTAAGTATTTTTGATGGTAAAGAAGTATACCGAGGCCATTGGACCGGATTCAAAGAGTTTAGATTAACGGTTCATAAATCAAGTTGCTATAGATAAGTCAGAATGTGGCTATTAGAACACCCAAAGAGAAATTTGAAGGAACACTATATTTAGTGGCAACTTTGAAGGGGTAGGTGGGAGTGAACCACTGGTTTTAGAGAATGTGGTTCAGTACGCTCCAGCCGAGTTAAACACCATATAAATGGCGAAATTTGATCATGGTAGATCGTACCACCTACGGTAGCCGAAGATCTCTACCAGTTTGCCAAGGCATTAGAAAGTGATACAAGGGGAAGAAAATAAAAATGGTTGCGCCTGATTCAGTTAATTTTGTAGAGAGCATACCGAAATCAAGAAATGTTTTGGATGCGACAAAAACCGGTGAATTTTATGTTAACTATCACACAAGAAACGGATAAATCCGATGGATTTAAAATGGATTTTGGACAGTAGTGCTAGCTTTCGTCCAGTCAATGATTTGACTTACCTTAACGATTTCGAAGATGTAAGTGGACCTACTACCAAGCCGACGGACACGTATTAAGTACCTTCAAACGGTAGGGTAAAAGTCCTGTTAAATACAAGCAATGGCAAAAAAAACACTCCCATATATTATTTTCTCGATTTGGAGTGTTTCCGCCGTTGAGAACTTAGCAAAACTATTTTTCCTCGAGGAAAAGTGATGCGAAGTGGTGTATAAAAATCGAAACTTACGTATGATGTACCGAGAATCAAGAAATATTTTTTTCGACATTGAAAAAGTAAATAAAGTAGGCTTAAGACGTGTCACCATTTGGTTCGGAATGAGATTCGTGCTTTGAGCTTTACGCAATGAAAAGGAGGTGGATGCTGGTTCTGATACCCGAAAGAGGTCTCCGGTGCATTCCCATGCGAGACTTGGATATTAAAACTACGATTCTATTGATAGCCTAGGAAAAAAGTTTCGGAATCGACCTCACGGATCAAAAACGGATTATTGTCCGATTTGTGCTCAAGGCAAGCAGAAAAAAAATACTAGAACCAAAAAGGATACTGGAGAAATTTTTCCACCCAACAAAATCTATGGAGAAAATTACTGGGACCTCAAGGGGTCTATCGCACCACAGAGACCGATTCGAGGACAGGTATCAGTAAATTTTGTGGACAACGAATCAAATTGCGTTCGCGCATTTTGGTGAAATCTAAAACTAAAGCCGCAAAAGGTTCGAACACTTTTGGCGTTTTTAAACGGTGGTCGGATTGTAAAGTACACGTTCTCTAGGAACGGATGGGGGAGAAGAGTTCAAAACCTTGACATTTTCGCAGAAGCACTGGTGTTTCTTGTGCAATTAGCGAAGCAACAACCAATCTAGCAATGTAAAGACTAAAAAGATTCATAGAAGAATAATTAACATGGCTTGTTGAATGGTTTTTCTATGTTATCTAAGCTTAGCACTCGGTGCGATGCAGATGAATATGCCGCCTATATTATCAAAAGAGGCCCCACTAAAGCGAACCAGATGTATTTCGCGTTTGAACGTTTAAATGGTCAAAACGCCAAATTAGGAAAAATCGATACCTTTGAATCTCTGTGTACCGTATATCAGAATCCAAGTAAAATTAGTCTGCACTTAGAGCGCAAATTATGTTGATTTTACGACAAAGTGAAGTGGTCAAATATATAGTTTTTCTCCAAGACAAGCGCAAGGTAGAAGTGTCTCAACCTATAAAAAGTTTTGAAATGCTCGATAAGGCGCAAAATGATCAACTTTGGACGCGATTTTCTGGAAAAAACATGATATAGAAGGAATAATGAGTAAGTATGTTAAGGATAATATAGTGAAGTCGATGATGAAGAAGAAGACCTGGTAACGACGCAGAAAAGGCGTTTTATCAAGAAGAAGGCAAAAGAAAGTGCTTCAAGAAATGAGAATGAGGAAATACAAATGAAGGGAGCATAAAAATGAAATTAGATCTTTTCCAAGTCGACCCTGGAAATTAATGCAATCCATGAAGCGTTTGAACAAAAAGAAGTAGATGGTGTTACTTCACGAGGAACCTTCGGCTCTCGATGCAAACATGAAAAGATCGTGATGAGCCTTGCGCATGATTCCAAGGCATCCGAAAACTTGCCCCTCAGCCAGGAGGACAAGGTATTGCTTCTGCGTCTAATGAAGAAGCTTCATCGGAGCGAGGTTGCCGCCCACGTGACCTAGGCGACCTAAAAGCTTTGCAAATTAGCCTTCAATCACATGACGAGGCCGTTGTCCAAGGAACATAAGGTTTACCTTGAGTAAATCCCTGAAGGCTTTTAAACCCGAGACGACCACCCTCGCGGACGCCCCCGTCGCCGTGGCGACATAGGAACCGGTCCTCGAGTCATGTTCAAAATCGAACACCGAAGTTTCCTAAACTCGACCACAAAAGTTCTGAATTTAGTTTTATCATCAGGGATGCACTCGTTTTCGATTTTACGTGCTTGTAAACGTTCATATTTGTAGTTTGTTATAATCGCAATTTTATCATACTCATCTAAAATAAATATCTGTTCGATCTGATCGTCGCTTAAGTAATTTACGAACTTCTCCGGCTAAGACGTGAAGAACTATCACCTCCGATCCCAATTTGGCAGGGATACAGATGGTTAAAGACTAGGTAGCTTAACCAGTCTCTGTTTACGTTAGGATGTTCAACGTCTCAACGCCAATTCAGATGATTTGTTTCTTCCTCACAGCGACCATTGCCTACGGTGGTAAGGTTAGGATCTTCGCGGGGCCACTGCCTGCCGCGGTATTGTTTCTATCTTATGGTGGCCACTTCCTACCATGAATAGCCCCTCTTCACGGTGGCTATCCCTTACAGTGACAGTATCTTCCTCACGGCAACTGTCGTCTGTCTTCGGTACCCCAACACGAAAACATACCGTCCACTTCCTCTCCATGCTGTTCTGCTGCTGCGTGAGCAAGTATACTAGCCTAGTTTAAAAAGATACCTCCCCTTGAAATTGTCGGATCACAGCTGGCGATTCCATCGCTACCCGTCAGACTGGCTACCCCGCCCCTACTGGATGCTCCCATTTTTAACCAACAGGAGAGCTCCGCTAATCATAAGTTTTCCAGCGGGGGACTTCCTTGTAGGCCTTCAAGTTCTTGACGTGCCGTTTTGATTTCGGTTTTCTCGTCCGGAATTTTATCCCCGAGCGTTTTTTAGGACCGAGTCTATGTTGTACAGCACGCTGAACTGGCGCGTTGAAAAATGTGGGAGTTCTTCGTGAGTAACCCCATATTGGCGTTTGGCAGTGCCCGACGGAAGATAAGAGAGTAATATCTATTAATAGCACAATCGGTGTCGCGCTGTCGCGATCCCGTACCTAATATAATATTTATCTATATATAACAGAAGAGTAACTACAGAGGACCCCACGGTTTCCATAAAATATTCACAAAAACACACTTATTTTCAAAATTAACAGGACCCACGATTATGTTAGGGTTACGCCGCATCAGTATTAACCGCGTCAAAAAAGTCAAAATGTTCAAAACGTCAAGATCATTCATTAGATTTTGGGACCAGTTCTTAACAGCTGCTGTAAAGTGGAACGCTAAGTACACTCAATTACACTCACTCCTCTAAACCGAGTGCCTCCTTTATCGGTCGTCCACGCTTACGACTCTGGTGAAGATGCGATCAACGCGGTTCGAAAACATGCTCAAACGGGTCAGCTACAGCACGGATCGTGATAATACCTACGATTTAAGGGAGTGAAGTTCCGGCGTACATTCGGATCACCAAATCTATGAAGACAGATCCTATCAGTGTCCGAGTTATCAACGATAATCACAGTTGTCTGGGTACCCTATAAAAGCTCCGGGGCAGTCAGATGAATCACTAATATCTGGTCTCGTTGATGCAAGATGATTTCCCTGTCGACGGTCTGACAAAGCCGATTCGTGTCAAGCATTTATTGGGGCGAACGTTGGGCGTTATATTCCCTGCACCACGGCTCATAAAGCGCTTTAGGCCTTTATGCAAGAAAGCGCAGATGCTCAGCGACAACAGTTACAACTCCTGATTGCTTACAGAGATGAGATGAGGAATGCGGATACAGACACTTTGGCGGATGTTAAGACGCAGGCTGTCTCGAACGACTCGGATAGTCCTAGAAGGTTTCATAGCTTTTTCGTTGCCCTTGGAGAAGCCCGTCAGGCGATTTCGCACCTGAAAAATGTCGCTGTTGATGGTACTTTAACCAAAACGGTTTGTCCAGGTCCTTCTTCTAGCACTGAGAATGTGTAAAAGGGCTACATTCTGATTACATTTAGTTATGTTGTGTACGTAAGTACACTACGGTTGGGGTCAGTATTGACCGGTCCGAAAGGTTTGGACCTATTGGTTATTTTAACCAATCAGGGCAGGAGCCCTTGGTGGAGGCGTGGCAGCCAGCCACGTGTTAGTACACAGGTGGTGTACATTACATGTTGGCTAGGTACGAATTTAGTAAGTTCTACTTAGTATTACATATAGTTTACATTACTTTAAATTAATTCAGGCTATTTACATATTAAATATACATTCAGTTTACAAAACACGCCAATACAGCTAGACGCACGACCTCGACCGGTCGCGCGTGCTGTGAGTGTTTGTAGCCAAATAGAATACCTCCTTTAGCTACTCCCTTTCTAAGGGAAGCCTTGTTTCAAGGCGTTAGTTAATTCTAACAGGTAAACCTTGGGGAAATCTTGGCCCCGAGTAAGAGAGAGCTCTCTTACTAAGCCCTTTTACAAGGGCGTATCGGCTAAGTAGCGGCACATCGCCGCTTAAGGAAAGTCTTCCTCTGTGCGATAGCCGCACCGTGCGTATACGCACCGGCTACAGAATGGATGGTAACGACAGCCTTGTCGTGATTGCTTGAGCAATTTTTCCGACAGAAAATGAAGAGAAATGAAGAGTATTCATGAAATTTGTCAGGCAGAGCTATCCACTGGTGAGTGTTCCGATTGTTTGATGATCCATGACCGTGAAAAGGGGCTGCTGACTACCGTTGTCGAAGAACTTCCCATCTCATTTATTGTTTGGTGTATTTGGCATATTGCGCATCATGTTAAAACTAAATATGGCCCTACAGCTAAGAAGTGGGTCCTATTGCAAATTGGCGCATAATGGGTGGGTCTAAGGTACTTTTGCTTTTCTTTTCTAGGTTATTTTGCCAATGCTACCATGCAGATACATGGGAATGTTTGAAGGAACACCTTGCGGAGTTAAAAGAACTGAAAGCAGAAGCTGTCTTATCTGAATGGAATTCCTCCTGATCACTGGGTGACATACGCCATGAAAGGTATGAGATTTGGCTACTGCATGTCGAATCTGGCTGAGAACACAAACTCTTTTCTGCGGGAGGTCAGAGACTTACCGGTCTTGAAATGTTAACATATGCGCTGTATCGCCACCAGATGGACAAATTTATCAAGCGTAAGACAGCAGCAGATAAGTGAACGTCTCCCCAATCCTCTTAAAGGATTCCAAAAAATACAGTTAGAACGAGATTATCAAGCTATGTCAGCATACACACGTGCTAGTGTTGTCATTAGCAGCAGTACCCGCAAGAAGTATGTCGTGAATTCTTGTAGATGACCGAATGTGCCAGCAAGCAGTACCAAAAGATGCTATGCCTTGACCTCTAGCGTGCGCCTTTTCGACACACATCAAACGAGGCCTATTTCATTGGTTCATTCGTACTATACTACGGACACTTTCAAGACAGTATAAGCTCATGGGTACAACCCGGACTATCTATCTGGTTTGGTTCCCGATGGTCTTCTTCCTCCTTGCCTAAAGAGACCCGAGGTCGTCCTGCAAAAAATAGACGAGAAAAACGTACTCAAGCAAGGCAAGGGCAACCACAGCGAAGTGAGAAAGCATGCACAACACGTGTCCAAACGGGCCATAATCGCCGCACTTGCCGCGAGACCCATATTTGACACTTTTTTGTGTGATACTTATATTTTTAGTAATATGTATTGTAAAATAAGAATCATAAATTACTCTTGTTGTATTCTTGCGAAGAGTACGAATAGAAAAAAGTGGGTTCCTGTGAATTTTAAAAAAAGGGTGGGCTTTTGTGAATTTTATTGGAAACCGTTGGGTCCTGTTTAATATATATATAACAGAATTCATGTCGTCGTCGATGGCCTATGCGATGACGATAAAGGATTCTCAGGGACAGATGCTGCACAAGGTTGGCATATCTCACAAGGGATGTGTCCAGTTATACGCCGCTTTTTACCAGTCGACAGCACCGGAGAACATCTCCGTCCATTTAGAACCTGGCTCTGCATAACTACGAGTAATGCGAAACGTCGTTTATGACGAATCACTACGTTGAATGAGGTTAAAAAACTTCGCAATGATGGGAGCAGTCAATATCCGAGATTGCACGCGCGGTATATGATGAGTACCAACACCTCCTTTCTTTTTTTCAAAGTAAATGTAAATATACTGTAGTTTGAATGATATTTCAATGAAACGATTCGTCGGAACGACGGGTACCACCCCCTAGTCTATTATAACAGAATTCATGTCGTCGTCGATGCTGTGCGATGATCCCGTACCTAATCTAAAACGAACTATACTATAAGTCGTACCTAATTGAATTCGACTATCGTTGGTTATTACAAATAGCGCTTTTAACTACCTACATGCTCCCAAATTAGTTCCCCGCACCCAATGCCACCGCAAACAGAGAGTCTGAGTTCATGGCGAAACCGACTGGATCGGGAGCGGCGTGCTCGAGAACGTGCGCTTCATACGCCAGAAAAACATTCACGGCGAAACCGAATGAATCAGTAGCGACGTGCTCGAAAACGTGCTCTTGGCTGGAAAAAATCGACGCAGATTGGATTTGTTGTCCAGAGTTTATGATGATCCACGAAGAGAAATTGAACAGACTTATCAACACAATTTATGATGGCATTGCTGATGCCTCAAAGAACGCACGTGCGTACTTTGGCCACCGTGAATTCCTTGCCGCCCTCAATGACAATGTGGCCGAGATCAACACAGCCGTCGTGAAGATGTTTCAGGGTGAGTACGGGAATTTCTCAGCGCCGACAAAATTGACGATAAGGAAGGTCAAACGCAATCTCGACAGAGTTATTGAACCGGCTCGACCTGAACGGATGGCCGCCGCATCGACTGGCACTGAAGGTTTGCTCACCAATCATGCTCCTGATGCATCCTACGGGCTTTGCAACGGCACTCGCCTCATTTTTTGCCAGTGTTCCGTACGTGTAATTGAGGCTGAAGTCTTGACGGGTGATCATGCAGGGCACATCTGATTTATTCCGCGCATTGCATTAACAACTGAGCAATAAGCTTGCCGTACACGGTCCGTCGGAAGCAATTTCCTCTGTGCATGGGATATGAAATGCCGATAAACAAATCAAAGGGACAGACGCTGTACAAGGTTGACGAATGTCTTACAAGGGTTGTGGCCAGCTGTACGTCGCCTTTTCACGGTCGACAACACCGGAGAACATCTCCGTCCTTTTGGAAGCTGAGTCTTCAGTACGACGACTAATGCACGATGTTGTTTTTGACGAAGCAATACTTTGAATGAGGTTGAAAAATCTCGCAATCATAGACGCAGTCAATGTCCAAAATTGTACACTCAGTCGTTAACACCAAAAGATATTTTTTTCACTTCTTCAAACGTTAATGTAGAGATACTGTAGTTTCAATTAAATTTTAATGCAACAATTCGTCGAAACGATGGGTACCATCACTATTCAATATAATAACAGAGTTCATGTCGTCATTCGTCATACATGCGCTATGATCCCGTACCTAATCCAATACAAACTATACTATAAATCGGACATCATTGAATTCGATTTTATAATTGGTTACAAATAGCGCTTTTACAGTGAAGTGAAAAACTTTTCGACTTCATCATTTGTTAGAAATAGCGTTTACATCTTCTACCACTATAAAAGTTTTCCGTTTGCCTCCCGGTCACCCTGCCCCGTCCGTACTACGGGTACCTACACTTGAGGTCTTCCGTCTGTCCGTCAGTGCGACGCTCCTGGGCAAGAATTCAAGGTACATAGCTACTATTTAGAACATATAAACTATTTGAAACACACTTTATTACTGCCCAGGGCTTGAACAGCTTCGGTGATTGTTGAGTTCAAGTGTCCTTGAATGCGGAGGAACTGTCACAGGCAGGTGCGACGTTCATCTTGAACAGGTGCACAGCAAGAAGCGGCTAATGCGTACTGAGAAAAAGGGAGACAGCTTAAGAAGGTAGCAATGCGAGCAGTAACACCTGAAGTTCTTAATGCGCAGTCCTGACACAAGTGCACCCGCCGATTGAAGGCCAGCTGAACAGGATGTACCACGAGTGTGGCGTGTATTCGACGGGATTGAACTGCGGCTTCGGCTAAATATCTGCCAATGGAAGCCGGATGCAGTGCGATGCTGCACTGGATTGAGGAACGCATAAATGGATATTAGCTGTGCGCGCTCACGTTTCTCAATTTACTGCAGTTATGGGAAGGTTAAACTGCGACCGATAGCTCCATCCCTACTATTGTTGCGTCGTCTGCTTGAAGACCAGACCGGCGGGCAAAAACTTTCGTGAACATACAACAATATATTTCTTCAAGATCGGTTGGCGCGAAAAAACGGTAGGAGCGGCATTTACAGTTATCGCTTGCATGGGTAGCTTGACCATCTCAACGGATACCTACTAACTGAAAAGGACAATGCGCCCAAATTTGAACAGATCTATAAACATGAGCAAAGCACAAAGCAATGGACGACTTGATATTGCAGACCAGCTTAATCGTGATATCACAGATGAAATACATTAGATGCTTCAAGTGACGCTCGACTATGTGAAGTGCATGGTAAAGACTACATGCCGAGCGTGCAGCGCCACATCCTTACGTTTGATAACATTGCGAGAAAATTATGCGCGCGGTTTTCATCGGCCGTTGAAGTGTTATAGCGGCGGGTTTCTCCTGCTAATTGCGTTTGTACAACGGGTTGAATCACTTGTCTATTATAACTGATTTAGATTTACTATGTTTAACTGAATCTGAAATTAGTTAGTTGGCTGATTGAAATCCTGCTGGATTCAGTAAGTGAACCGAATCAAATTATTAAGGAATCATAAGAGTTATAATTCAAAATTCATTTTGTAACAGCCCGATATTTCAATGAGAATAATGATATAAAAACTTAAATATCATTGTTTCTTGTAATGTAGTCCCATGGTAAATTAGTCTCTTACACGTACCAAGACTTGGAGATCAAAAATTTAAGAAAATCGCTCAACTCTTCTAATGCTGGTCTTTTATGACCAAAGACACGGAAACACACAAGATCAAGAAGTGACGATTGATAATTTTTAGGAGAATTCGACCTTACGGTGGCAAATCCGGTGAAGTGCCAATGGGAGCAGAGTATGAAGACTTGAACATGGAAGACGACCTTTTGAAAGAAGTGGAAATTTTACGATAAAAAGTTTTCAACCGCTGATTGGAAGTCTTTTGTGTGTGGTTATACGATGCACACGACTCGACATAGCTTTCTCGTCTCCCAAAGCAACAAGAAGGATGCATTCTCCCAAATTTATCGACTTGAATATCACCAAGAAATTGCGAAGGTACCTGAAAGGTACCACCAACTAAAATTAAATATGGTGCTTGAAATTCAAAAGCAAACAATTGTGGCGATTATGGGTTTAGTGGCGTGGACTACGGTATCTTAGGGACGATCGTAAATGAACTTGTGATTACGATGGATGGTATCATATTCAAGTGGATGCAAAATACAAGGCGGTGTTTCCTTGTAGTAGGTTCGAAACGAATTCAAACACTTCTATTGCGTGCTGCATGTCTAAAAGATAAACACTCCTTATATATTTACTATTAAGCAAGTCCTTGTTTTCATGAACACGTTAGGACTGGGTGACACTAGTGTTGCTATATAGAGACTGCAATACAACAAGGCCATAACACTTGTTGAAAGTTGTTTCCGTCCATCGTAACACAGTAGTGTAAGAAACTTGATGTCGTAGATGTCCAATAATAACAGCTATATTACCAAATCGTCTCAAGTCAATATCTCTGCAACCAATTACAGCTAGGTTGCGAGAATGACACCCGTAGAGAGATTGTAATGTGTTTGAAGAAGTATATTGAACCAGGGACTTGTTCAATGGAATGTGTATTGAGAAGTGATTAGCTAGCCTAACATGAATATGCATAAGGAGTTGAAGGTAAACTATACCTTCAACAGCGGTTGTGTTACCTACATTACTTGTCAGTGACAAAAGAAACAGTACTCAAAATCGAGTACGGATACCGCATTTTTAGCACCTAAAAAGTAAGAAATACAAATTGCTAACTAAACCAAATAGTTTATTTTCGAGGCTAGCTGGATCGACGAGTCGTTTATAACGCTTAGTGGGCTTAAGCAGCTATTTTTATTGGCTTAGATTCTTTTAATTACATCATAGATTTTGGGTCGCCCTACCAGCAAACCCCTCGGACACCCACCCTCACGCTGCTTCCGCAGCCGATGCGTACTCAGTCTTAATAGTTTCAGCCGCTTTGGCTGGAACGAAGATGTTTACGTTGTTCATAGACTCTGTAGATGCGTTCCTTATCTTTTTCTGCTCCTGTTACGATGACGGAAGCTGTGAACACATCGACTGCTGGATCTCCAGTAGGTGGATCGCTCTAGGCAACATCGTCATGTGATGTTAGCAAGATGCCTTCGAAAGTCTTGCGTGTCGACGATTCCTCCTGCGGCCTCGAAATGCATTTGAATCCAATTGTCGCAGCCTTTTGACGCGGATTCCGTAATCCCCCGGCGTCGCAGTATTTGTATCCTCGTGCGTGCGCTCCACGCACTCATTAGCTCGTTTACCATCGGATTGGCCTTTTCCCGCAGTAGCTGAGAGTGCTCCAGAGTCAGTGGACCCATCCGATCCGCATCAATACTCCCACCTGGCCCTCTCTGATTGACTCGTATGGCACTCGGCGCTGTATCATGGAAGTAGAAGCGTTGAATTCGTTTCGAATCGTATTGTGTGAGAATAGTCCCAGGATCAAAGTTCGCCTTTATATCCAATCGTGAATAATCTGATCAACTAATTACTACACCGTTCACCGTAATTAGTGTGGACCAAACTATTTCACAACCTCCCTGATATTCGACGGAGACCAATATTAGCGTGGACCACACTATTTCATAATCCACACTATTCCTGTGCTTGCAAATAGTGTGGTCCACACTAAATTCGAATATTCCTAATTGGTGTGGACTTTCAACAAATGATTAGAAGCTGGTACAGTGTGAATCATTTTGCGTGAACGGAATTGGGGGGGGGCAGGCACTGGCTGTAATGGGGTGCCATTACATAATTGATATTCAAGTTAGAATATCACAGTTAAATTTCAGACGCGTTGTCTGAAATTTAAATAAGAGATTATAAGTTATTATAATCTACGAAGGAAAAGTCGATTCGGTATAATACCGAATCATGCAGGTTAAATAATAGTACAGTTAGTTAAAGACTTGATAGTATTATATTAATTAGTTAGTTACTATACTATTAGCCTCTAAACCACCCATTAAATAAACACTCTTAATTTTGCGTTCTAAGCAACAAGTGAATATTCATATATTTACTTTTATTATAGGATTAGTTGTTATCAACTAATCCTACCCCTTTTGTATTGCGCGCTTCCTCGCACAACACAGTGTAAGCCCGTAACAGGATCAGTCCTGTTACACCTGGTAGCACTTTGTGGTCCGTCTTAACGACCACAGTTCCGTTCTGCTAGTTAACTAGCGGGGCGAAGATTAAGAGCCGCTCGGCATCATGTCTCGAGACATGACGTCTGCCGAGCGAGAGAGAACGCTGGAAGAGGTGAATAAACACTTCCCTCACTTCTCGTCGCGTAGTAAAGACGCGACGGTGGAAATGGTTCGGTCTATGGGGACCGACATCATTACCTTCCTCCGAAGTAAGTCCCCGGAGGAAGTGGTACAGGTGGTGAACCGCTTTAGGCTAAACCACCTCGAAAATCCATCACGGCTCGCGCCAGAGGCAGCGCGGCCCGCAACTGCACCTGCAACGCATAGCGTTGAAGTGGTAAAGGCGCGTGTACCGCCCTTTACCGGCAAAGGGGGAGAGCCCCTTCGTAGATGGTTCGCAGAGGTAGAAGATGCCATCTCTGCGCAAAATATTGTTGACGAACGTCAACAGGCGTACTTCGCCACAACATGTCTGTGCGGCAGAGCCAGGGCATGGGCGATGAGTCGCAGAGCCACTGATGACTCTGCGTTCCTGACTTATCAGGAATTAAAAGCTGAGCTAAAGCTCAACTTTGAAGCTCCAGAAATGGAGCTAAGTAGTCGGCAGGAGTTTATGGAACTCCGGCAAGGTAAGCTTGACCTTCAAGCTTACGCTGAGAAGACGCAATATTTGCTGTCAAATATTGTGTATGAGCCGGTGCCCCCTGCTATGCAGGTCACTGGCTTCATGAAGGGACTCAATGATGGTCCCGTCAAACAGAGTCATTACCGGCACCCGCCAGAGACTCTAAGGGATGTCATTGATATGAGCATCCGTGAAGAGTTCAGCATGAGATCAGCGTCATCGCATGCTGGGTACAGCCGAAGGGCTCAACAGCCCTTCGCTTTTGACATGCCGCAACAGCATGTCAACAATCATTAGTCGGGCAGACGAAGTTCACACTTCGTCCAAGAAACAGCCACCCGTGCCAGAGCATGGGCGGTGGAGGTCCAGAGCCGATGGACCTATCGGTTGCGGTTGCTTCGAACACGAAGCAACCGAAATTTAAGAAGAATATTCGCTGCAATAGATGCGCGAAAATGGGGCATTTTGCCCATGAGTGTATGGCACCGCGTCCGGTTCCACGCAGTCAGCGGACGGAACCGTCCGCTGCACGGCGACACCAACAGGTACATCACCCTGTTGGTGCAAAAACGTAAATCACCAGTAGGGGCGGGGCGCCCTACTGGGAATGTTATCCCACATGCCGACATAGGGCATGTGAGGGTAATAGCCCCAGACGGGACTATGTCCTGTCAAAAGGTGCAGGGTGATGATAAGCCTCTTATCACCCTGGAGGTTAAGCCGCACGGGAGCGATGTCCCCATGCGAGCTTTGTTTGACACAGGAGCGTCAAACAATTTCGTTAGAACTCAGAGTCTAACGCTGTTGAGCTTTGTGGAGGTAGAAACCCCACGAAGTATGTTGTCAGTCCGGTTAGCAACAGGTGCAACCGTGAATATTCCAAAGCGTGTGATTAAAACACGCTTCGAGTTGAATGAACTGTCATTCGAGGATGAATTCATCGTCCTCGATTTAGATGACAAGTTCGATGTGATACTTGGAATCCCATGGATGTCCAAGTTTAAACCTTCTATCGACTGGGTTAACCTATCGATCGACTGCGGCGGACCCACAGGATCTGATCACCCTATGTGTAATCCGGCTGTATCAGAAGATACAACCGCAGCGTCAGACAGTCTGGTGGATAGCGATGGCACCACCAGGTCTGTTCCGACACGATCAGCGGAAGGTACCTCTGCTGGTGAGAGTCCAGAGGGACTAACACACGCAACAGAAGAGTCGTTGCGTGTTGGAGAGAAACATTCCACGGGTGATCAAGACCACCGTGAGAATGAAGTGATATCCACAGTGGGAAACACCCACCGTGAGAATGAAATAGTATCCACAGTGGGAAACACCCAATGTGCGACCGAAGGTTCCAACACGACGAATGAATTCCGTGTTGATGAGAGTGAACTCACGATCGAGTGCAATCGTGATCACAGCTCCGTGGTGGCCGTGCCCACCACGTTGCGTTAGCCATGCGCACGGGTGATAAAAACCACCGTGTCGCAGAAAAGGCGGCCGATCAGACGAGCACATCTGATCACCAAAATTCCATGGTAGGCAGTGGCCACCATGATGATGAGAATTCGCACACGGTGAATCGTAATCACCGTGTAGCAGTCAATCAGACGATTGCGTCTGATTGCATGGGAAGTTCCGTCGAGACGATCAACGTCTTGACGCAAACGGAGACCGGATTAGCTACCCAGTCTCTGTTGATGGAACACCCTCCGAAAGAGGGTTCGGAGGTGATGGCTCTTCCAGCGCTAAGCTGGAAGAAGTTTATGAGAAACTTGCACGATGATCAGATCGAACAGATCTGTATTATCGTTGCAACAGATGATGTAGTGGATATTCGTGAACGAATATCCACGTTACAAGTGGAAAACATTGGGAAAGAGGTTCCCAATGATCAAACTAGAGTTCAGCGCTTTGAAGCGCAGAGCTGGGAGTCGCTTAAAGCGAACTCCCCATTTTATGAGGTACTTCGAGAATACGCTGACGTATTCCCAGAAGAAGTACCTAGCGAGCTCCCTAAGGATAAGGGAACTCGTCATGAGATTGACCTCGTGCCAGGCACGAAGTATTGTGTTACGCGGCAATGGCCGTTGCCGCATGATCAGGTAAAAGCGATCGACGAGTTTTTCGAAGCTCGTCGTAAGTCAGGACAAGTGCGGGAGTCTACCTCACCTCACTCTACCCCCATCTTTTGTGTGAAGAAGTCCACAGGTGGGTGGAGAATCGTTCACGCTTATAACAAGCTGAACGCAGCGACGGTACCGGCACAGACACCGATACCGCGGAAGGATGTCATCATAGATGGCATGTGCGGGAGCACCATCTTTAGTGCTCTCGATCTAAGAGATGGATTTTATCAAATCCTAATGCGTGAGAAGGATATCCCTCTCAAGGCAGTAAGAACCCCAAGCGGCATGCTTTGGGAGTGGCTTGTTATGCCGAAGGGGCTTCGAAATGCCCCCGATACGTTTAACAGATGCGTAACGCATCTATTACTCCCGGTGCGAGAATTCGCACCGAGTTATTTTGATGACGTGTTCATCCATAGTAAGGGTGAACACGATAAAAGCGATGTAGATGTCCATAGGGAACATCTACGTCGATTGTTAGAGCTTATGAGTAAGCATAAGCTCTATGCAAATCTGAAGAAGTGCACCTTTGGTGCACCTGAGATACACGTTCTTGGATGCTTTGTGGGCAAGAACGGGGTGCTTCCTGATCCAGAAAAGATCAGGGTGATAGTTGAATGGCCTACGCCAAACAACGTTAAGGAACTTCGAAAGTTCTTTGGGTTGGCAACATATTTGCACAAGTGTTCGTGCAACTATGCTGGGTTAATACGACCTCTTTCTCAATTACTTAAGAAAGATTTCGAATGGCATTGGGTATCCCAATGCCAAGATGCTTTTGATGCAGTCAAGCAAATCTTGACTGAAGCGACTGTCTTGGCTATAGCCGATAACGAGCGTCCGTTCCACGTCGTTTGAGACGCGAGCGATTTCGCTATCGGCTGTGCTTTGATGCAGCGTGATCACGATGATCGTGATCGCGTAATATGCTATCAATCGCGTCAGTTGCGCCCAGCCGAGCGCAACTATCCAGTGCATGACAAGGAACTCCTTGCCATGAAGTATGCACTGGCCAAGTTTCGGATCTATCTCTTGGGAGATAGACCGTTTGTGGTTTACAGGGACCATGCGTCGCTACGCACGGCCGTGAATTCACCACACATTTCTCAAAGAATGGCTCGATGGCTGTCATTCTTTGCTGAGTACAACTTTACGGTTGAATACAAACCCGGAAAGTTGAGCGTGATAGCGATTGCGCTATCACGAAGGCCCGATTACGAGACGAAATCGTCCGTAACCGAAGGCGCCAGTGCAAACGCGATCCGTAGCACTGCTTTGTCGTCGTCAATTATACGACAAGTACGCGAGGCGTACAAAACAGACGAGGAGACACGTCTGTTGATTGATTACTTACGTAATCAATCAAGTGAGAAACGCGATGAACTCCCAGAGTTCCTACGCGCTTGCGTGCATCGATATCGACTGCACGATGGTCTGCTGCTGTACAGCACAGACCAAAAAGATGAAAGTCGCATCGTCGTTCCAAACGACGATGATCTCAAACATCAAATTATGTTTGAGTATCATGATGCACCGATTTCGGGGCATCAAGGTCGAGAGAAGACATACGCTTCTCTCGCACGTGACTTTTACTGGCGAAACCAGTACAAGTGGGTACGAAAATACGTACGAGCTTGCGAGATTTGCCAGCGCGTTAAGCCTGCGCAGTCTGCACAGGCTCCGCTGCAATCTCTGCCGGCTCCGACAGAGTGTTGGAAGTCCATTTCAATGGACTTCGTATTCGGTGCTCCACCCTACAGTAGTCGGAAGACTGGAATAGTGGTCTTTGTAGATCGTTTCAGTAAGATGGTACATCTTACTGCAGTATCAGCGAACGTAACCGCCGCTCAAACAGCGCGGATATTCGTTGATACGGTATTCCGTTTGCACGGAATGCCGGAAGACATTGTCTCGGATCGAGATCCGAGATTATGAGGACGTTTCTGGCAAGAAACGTTCTCATTGTTGGGAACCCAGTTGAAGATGTCAACTGCGGACCATCCGGAAACGGATGGGCAGACGGAAAGGGTTAACCGCGTCCTCGAAGACATGTTGCGATCATACGCACATGCCTTTGAACAGTGGAGTGACTATCTTCCACTCACTGAATTCGCGATTAACAATTCGGTGCATGCTTCAACTAAGCATACACCGTTCTACGTGAATGCCTTAAGGCATCCACGAACCCCAGCTTTACTTGGCGGTACGCCAAATCTAAGTGGGGTAGGGACCCGCTCAAATTTTGAGCGAGTCAATGCGCAAGTTGCAGCTGCAACTTGTGAACAAAACGATGGCCCTTCTACTGAAAGTACAGTAGAAGCGGAAGCAGCTTCAAATGGAACTGAAGCTGCATATGATGAATATGTGTCTGCAGCAATGGCTGCAGACAATGAGGACAACGCACCTACTGCTGATAAAGCAGTAGATGAAATCGTTTTACAGCGCCAAGCTGTAATACGCTATATAAAAGATGCACTTGCCTCTGCTTTTGATAAGCAGAAGCAAAATGCAGATAAACAAGGAAGGAAGAACAAAAACTCATTTCTTAAAGGTGAATTAGTATTATTGAGTACTACTAATTTGCCTGCACATGCAATAAGCAACTTCCCTACACGGAAGTTGCTTCCTAAGTACATTGGACCTTTTAAGGTCCAAGAGATTCGGGGGAATGCCTATACCTTAGACATTCCCACAGCAATGCGGCTTCACCCAACATTCTATGTTGGGCGGCTCAAGCCGTATCACTCGTCTTCGTCTTACGACGAGACGCAGAACCACAGAAGATACCGTGCTTCTCCAAGTCTCCCAAGAGACCCTTGTAATCGGCTTCCAGCCGTTGGTGAGCAGAGCGGATAGTCGTTACCTCCGCCTTCGACTGCTCAAGATCAGCCGTGCGCCGATCGATCTCTCCCTTATAGCGGGAAAGCTCAATGTACAGAAGATAATTCTTCTGCTGGAGGGCAGTGTGCGCCCCGAGGATGTCGCGGACATCCTCGCGAAGAGACCGATATCTCTTCACACAGTGAGACATATCGCTGCTCAAAGAGGAATAACCCTCCTCGAGCTTGCGGAGAAAAGAACCATGCTCCGCAACAACAACGGCGAGGGAATTCTCAACCTCCGCCGCCCCTGATCGATAATCAGGGGAATAAGCGATACATTATCGAGCGCTTGATCTCGAAGCGCTCGGTGCCTTTGAAGAAGGGGCAGCGTACCGAGTACTTGGTACGCTGGCTGGGATATCTCCAAGAGTTCGACTCTTGGGAGACGATTGAGGTTCTGAGGGCCGACGCCCCAGACCTTTTGACTGAGTTTGAGAAGAAGTCTCAAACTCATAATGCGTAGTAGCATCAACAGTAGGTGTTGATGCATTCAGGGTATCAATTAAGCCCTGAATTTTGGCGGGTACGGAAAAGCCACCGTACCCCCGCAACTCCTCCTCCGACAGACGAGGAGCGCTCTGCGTACACCGCGGGCAAACGAGGTGAGAAATGGCCCACAGTTCAACCCTTCTTTGATGCAAGCAAAATGGATGTATTCCATTTTGCCTGTTCGCGAGTGCTTTAAAAAGCGCTCGCGCATTACGTGAACTTTATTCACGTAATCATCTGGGCTTTTGTTGTAGTTGTCAACAAAAGCGTTCCAACTCTGAGTCAGGGCGTCTTTATCGTCCCTGTTCCTCCTTGACCCTTTCCGGCTCTTCGCAGTCATCCAGCACGTTGATATCAAACAACGCATACTGGCAGTCCCGTTTACGGTGACCGCCACTGTTGGGGGCAATATCCCATCCAGGTCCAAAACCCACTTTGTACGGAACATGTGGTTCCGTACGATGATACGCTTCAGAAGCGGCAGGCACCGCTTCTGTTCGAGCTCTTTTAGCAGGCGGAGCACCGCCTTCTTCAACACCACGCACCGGGGTTAAATCACCCCGACGTGAAGAAGTACTTGGTCCAGGTGGGGATCTGCGTTCCCGCAACCACCTGTGATAATCATTATCGCTGTCATAGCTGACAGCGACACCAGAGTTATCATCGCTGTTAGGCGATGAGCACCTAGCGAGTTTCGACTCGCTAGATCCTTTCTCGGGGACATCTGTGCCCCGATCACTTTGTTCGGAGTCAGAACTGTCCGAACATGGAAGAACCCTTCCTGGCAACACACCATTAGGGTGTTGTCATCGTGCGAGATGTTGCATTAGCAACATCTCCCTGTTCCTTGCCAGATGCCGCCTTAGCAGCATCTGTGGTCGAAGACGGTACATCTTCCGACCTTTGCGTAGTTGACGCTGCTAATGCAGCGTCACTGTTGTCACTCAACACCTCAGCACCTAGTGCTGAGTCGGAGGTAGAAGCTCCTTCGATGTTTTCAGCAGCGCTCTTTAGAGCGCCGCCGCGTGCTTTGACCATCGAGTCGATGGTCAATCAGTTGGTGAATGAGAAATTCCGACCAACAAGTGCCGCCTGTGATTGGCCAAAATAAGAATTATTATTGGCCAACCATCTTAAGTGGGGGGTGATGTAATGGGGTGCCATTACATAATTGATATTCAAGTTAGAATATCACAGTTTAATTTCAAACGAGTTGTATGAAAATTAAATAAGAGATTATAAGTTATTATAATCTAAGAAGGAAAAGTCGATTCGGTATAAATACCGAATCTTGCAGGTTAACTAATAGTACAGTTAGTTAAAGACTTGATATTATTATATTAATTAGTTAGTTACTATACTATTAGCCTCTAAACCACCCATTAAATAAACACTCTTAATTTTGCGTTCTAACAGATAAGTGAATATTAATATATTTACTTTTATTATAGGATTAGTTGTTATCAACTAATCCTATCCCTTTTGTATTGCGCGCTTCCTCGCACAACACAGTGTAAGCCAGTAACAGGATCAGTCCGGTTACACTGGCAGCTTCAAGTCAAATTGAAATTGTGCACAGGAGAAAAAGACAAGGTTCTTATTAAATCAAAAAAAAATCTTCATCTCATGTCGCTTCCTGACTTTGGTTACAATAAGGCTCTACAGGTCTGCCGTCGAAGTGGTCACGGTGCTTTGCAATAATTTCCTGCAGCTCTGGTGACAACTGCTCCGTATACCACCTTCCAGAAATGTCCAGCGCAAGGCCGCAGCGAATGATAGCCTTGCGAGCATACGTAAGACCGTTCCTGTCGCGCATGGCATTCACGTTTCGCACTGATTTTGCGGCAAGTTGCAGGAAAAACTTTTTACCTGGGTTTTTCAACTTGCCGACCACGCGCTATCCTTCCGGACCTCAATGGACCATTCTCCTTCCCGCCCCATCTTGAACTTTTCCTCCACCCAAAGCCTTCTCCATCCATCCTTTATTTTTGAGATAACAAAAGTATCGCATGGCTGCACAAGGTGTGATGCGCACGGAGGGAAATAACGCAACTCAGTTTTCGTTTCCTCAAGCACTTGTTTCAACTGTGGGGACCCATTATGCCCACCACAGTTGTCCATGTAGACGAAAAGCTGGCGGCCATAAGGATCGGGACGGTGCGCACGTTTCTCGTTAAACCAAGTCGAAAAAACTTGTGGAAAGTTCAACCGCATTCAGTAATCGCAAAAAAACATAATAATAATATTGAATGTACCGTTTTATCGCACCACCCTTTCGGGACAGTTCGGTAAGTGAAGCCAGGAACGTCGTCCGGCAAGCCTTGAATGGGATATGATCGTTTCGCATTTTGAAATATGAGCATCGGCGTTGCGATTTGGGAGCTTGGCCCTCCGGTAAGATTGACCATCATCGTCATGCCCTCCCCCCAAGGAAACAACATCGGCATATTTCACATCAGAATCTCCACGAAATCCGAGTGTGCGCCCGTTACCAAAATTGATAACGAAGTGAGTCTCATCCATGTTTCGGATGAGATTTTCATCCAGTGTTCCAGCAGTGAAACCACGGTGGAGTTCATCCATGTGAAATGCGACCGTCTTTTCAATTTGCAATTCCTTTTCAGGACTGCAAGAGAGTTTTCCCGTTTCCATCCTTATAACGATGTTGTTGGCGTTCTGTTCGCAGAAAATGGCCAAATTATTTAAGAAGAACTTCACAACAGCGTGAAAGGAACGCAAACTTTGCCAGAACTCACAATAAAATGCTGAACCCAACGCGTTTTGATTTTTTCTTTCACAGGTATGTTGTCCGATAGATTAACGTATCCTGAACCATATTCGGCCGCCCATTCTTCGGAGCCCTCAATGACGGCAAGTGCAATTGTCCGCAGAAGAGACGGCGACAAATTGATGCCAGTTGCGCGCATCCTAGAAAATTCAACGAGAAGAAGTTCATGCAGCCTCTCCGTCCAGGGGGCACGCTGGCGACTACGACCTCCAGCAGCCACCTTCACCTGAACTCGCTTCACTCCCGTGTTTAAAACCGTTGAAATTGACTTGACACTGGCGTCAGCAGCAGTTAGAATGCCTTCGCGATCCTTCCACCAACGTGTGCACTTCATGTTGTTTGCCTATTGAGAACGTAGATGCCGTAAGTTACTGTTTCTTGTGTTCCAATTAGCATAACAAGCCCACACATACTTTGTATTCGCCACGGAAATCAGCTTGAAAGTTCTTTATTGCTCTTACAGCAACGCCCTTTTCTCCATTTTCTTCAGCGTCTTTGACCATCCACTTGATGACTATTACGCGTGTTTCAACCGACGCAACCTGCTGGATTGCACGCTTGCGTTTCCTTGTTGCATCATTGTCGTTTGGAATCTGTTCTTGGTCATGGTTGCCGTTGGTCTGTTCAAGAACATTCTCCCTGTTTTCCACTTGAGCTACGGCTTCACTACGAGCCTGTGCCTGCGCATGAGCCCTTGCAAGAGCAGCAACGATGGGTGATGGAGACGCCAACGCTTCGACGTGGTCAAGGTTCATTGTCATTGGTTTGGACAGAGGGAATGTTGAGATGCACGATGCGAGCGTGAGTTTTGGCAAGTGAGATCTTTTTTTTTGGCAAAAGGGGGTGCCTATTATTAGTGTGGTCCACACTATTTACGAATCCACACTATTAGCGCATCCACACTAATTACGGTGAACGGTGTACCTAAAATGCAGTTCTGATAATGACAATGTTGGACAATGTAAACATGTCGACAGGAATGTCGCATATTTCGCTTGTTATTTTGGCTTGAAAAAATTCAAGTTGTGGTTTTATTGAATAGTTTTGGCTTCACCCGAATTATTTAGCGCGCAATGCGGAAAAAATGAACTGATTCCATCACTCAGTTCAACTGATAATTGCTTGAAGAAAGTAGTCCTACCATACTCATGACGTCAAAACCTATATGTCTACCTATTATCATTTTCTTCGTTGTTTTCTTATCATTTGTTTGCGCCTTTGATGTTGCGTTTGATTTTTACACGGAGATTTGCATATAATCCATGCTCATTGGTCAGTTTCGATGGGTAACCATCCGTTTCATGTGCTTCTTCTAGATCTTTTGCACATTTGCCAACTGATTCGCGAGGTAGTCCACCAATTTGAATCAGAATCCTCCTTCTACGTAATAACCATGCCACACGCGTCATCAATCACAACCCAGAAAAAAACGCAAGAGTCCAATCCAATGCAAGAATCGGCCCCTCTCTTACCTAAAGCAGACACCCTAAAGGTGTTACCAAAAGACGGTAGCTCACTTTACTTGTATCTACTCACCATTTGCTCGACAATCGGCGGGTTTCTCTTCGGTTACGATACCGTACGTTTTGGGCTATTAACGTTACTAGTAATACTATTTGTCATTACATTATGCAAAAATCTAATTTTGGAAATATGGATTTAGGGCGTGATCTCGGGAGCGCTCGTGTTGCTGAAAACACCTGAAGTGTTTAATCTCACGGATCTCGAGAGTGAAAGTGTCGTGTCGTCTGCCATGGCTGGAGCAATCATTGGAGCAGCGTTAAGTAGTTGTGGCAATGACGTGTTTGGTCGTCGTCGTGTGATTCTCCTCTCTTCCATCATGTTTACCGCTGGTTCCGTCTTTATGGCCTGTTCCCATTCGTTTAGCGAACTATTAACTGGGCGTTTAGTTGTTGGCATTGCCATTGGATTTGCTTCCATGACCGTCCCGCTTTATATTGCCGAAGTGTCGCCACCAAATATCCGTGGCCAACTCGTGTCCTTAAACAATGCTTGTATCACGGGGGGTCAATTTTTTGCTTATATTTTTGATGCTATGCTCGCGGATGTGAACGAAGGCTGGCGTTATATGCTTGGCATGGCCGCTGTTCCTGCGTTTATACAGTTTCTTGGTTTCCTCGTTTTACCGGAAACGCCTCGCTATCTTATGAGTAAAGGACGAAAAGAAGAAGCGTGGGATTCCCTTGTGAAGATTCGTGGCACCATGGACGTTTCACTTGAATTTAGTCACGTCGAGGATGAAGTGGAACGGGATCAATATGAAGAAATCAACATATGGGACGAACTACGAGCGCCTGCCGTAATCCGTGCCTTAATTCTTGGCTGCTTTATCCAAGCGCTGGCTCAGCTCTGTGGCATTAACACTGTCATGTATTATGGAGCGACGATTATTCAAATGGCAGGATTCACGAACCACACGACCGCCATTTGGCTCTCGGCGCTCGTGTCTTTTAGTAACTTCATCTTTACATTTGTGGGTATCTACCTCGTCGAACGTGCAGGGCGTCGCTTTCTGACGCTTGGCAGTTTAGCTGGTGTCTTTCTCTCACTTCTCGCTCTGGGTGCGAGCTTTTACGTGGCTGAAAAGCAGTCCGTCCAAGTCACAGGCGTCGGCGAATGCGCCGCCGTGTCGACATGCTTTGAATGTGTCGCGAATGTTGCTTGTGGCTTTTGCTCCGAAGGATCGGTCGACCCAACTTTTGGGACTATTTCTCCGACGTACACAGATTTATGTATGCCAGGAAACGCAGCGGCCACCCTGGAAGGAGCATGTTCCATTGGCAATTGGTCCTTTGCATCGTGTCCATCAGATAGTCGCGCTCCGGGTTGGGTCATATTTGTTGCTCTCTTTGTTTATCTCGCCTTCTTTGCCAGTGGAATGGGCTGCATGCCCTGGACTATTAACGCGGAAATTTATCCTCTCCGCGTCCGAAGTTTCGCTATGAGTCTGGCGACCTCCGTCTGCTGGGTCTCGAATTTACTCGTGTCCTTTACGTTTTTGTCGATCGTCGACCAATTATCTGTGTACGGAGCGTTCTGGTTATATGCATCGATCGCATTGATTGGATTCATCTATTTATGGAAAGAATTGCCCGAAACGAAAGGATTGGAGCTTGAAGAGATTCAACTCATCTTTGAACGTCGAGAAAAGCGCACAAGCTCCGCAATATCTGGGCTTAGTACTTGTACACATACAAAGTGATAAAATCCAACTTTCATGGAATGGGTTTTACGCCTTGTTGTCATATATTACCATACTAAACCTCTTTAACTTGTTTTTAGCAACTCGCATACACAGCGTCAGTATCAGTATCGGTCGAACCCGCCAATAACCACAGAAGGGCTACTTTGGTGAATTTTAGGTCCAATTTTCGCATTACGAAACGATATGAATTTGGACTTTTGGTCCGTTACAAAAAATTGGTCTGAAAAAAAGCTAAAGCAACATCGCATGCATTTTGCATTTTCAGGTAACTTGACACTTTTAATATACCGCTTACTAACTAATTCGCTATTCGAGTTGTCTCCGGTTATTCACTACGTCTTGTCTACGGCGCAAGTAAGCATCATGACAAAATTCTGAGGTTGTATTGCGTTTGGACAGCAATATTCAACTGGAAATTCTACATGGAATGCTGAAGAACACATTTGAACAGGTTATGAACCCAAAAACGGTGGTGATACGGACAGTGATAATAATATCGATGAAGATAAGAGAGCAGTTTTGCGGCATTGAATGTAACGGGGTTACATTCGGGTTACATTGAGTGTTGGTGTACATGAGTACACCACGGTTGAGGTCAGTATTGGCCGGTTTGAAAGGTTTCGAACCTTTGGTTATTTTAACCAATCAGGGCAGGGGCCCTTGGTGTGGTGGTGTGTCAGCCATCCACGTGTCAGTACACAGGTGTGTACACTACATTCTAGCTAGGTACGAATTAGGAATATTCTACTTAGTATTACATATAGTTTATATTAGTTTAAATTAATTTAGGCTAATTACATATTAAATATATTCAGTTTACATTCACTCTAAAGTGCAGGCGCGCGACCACGCCCGGTCGCGCGCGCAGTGAAAACCGTAGGTAAGAGGGAGCCCTCCCTTTACCTACACCGTTAGTAAGGGAGCCTTGCCGTTAAGGCATTAGCGGAGCTCCTTGCCGTTCAGGCATTAGCGGAGCTAGGCGCACGACCACGCCCGGTCGCGCGCGCGATGAGTATTGTAGCCCAAGGGAGTTCTCACTTGCGCTACCTCCCTTTATAAGAGAAGCCTTGTTACAAGGGGTTAGCGAAAGCTATCTGTAAACCTCCCCAGGAATCTTGGCCCCGAGTAGGAGAGCTCTCCCCTACTAAGCCCTTTTATAAGGGCGTATCGGCTGAGTAGCGGCGAACGCCGCTTAAAGGAAAGTCTTCCTCTGTGCGCTAGCCGCACCGTGCTTGTACGCACCCGGCTACATCTGGTAGCACTTGTAGTCAATCCAACACCTGTGTTGGGGATCAACATCCTCTGCAAGGGATGGATCAGGACGATTGGGGTAAGCTAACCCCCGTCCAACAGGAAGCCTTTAAAAGGCTGTTACCCATATTGGGTGAGGATGTCATGCGCATCTAGTGGATCAGGGTGTAGCCGGAGCGTATACGCACGGTGCGGCTAGCGCACAGAGGAAGACTTTCCTTAAAGCGGCGTTCGCCGCTACTTAGCCGATACGCCCTTATTAAGGGCTTAGAAAGAGAGAGCTCTCCTAGTCGGGGCCAAGACTCCCGGGTTAGTTTACTCTAGCCTTTACTAGTGCCTTAACGGCAAGGCTCCCTTACAAAGGGTGTAGCTAAGGGGAGGGCTCCCCTTACGCTACGGCACTCACTACACGCACGACCGGTAGAGGTCGTGCGTCTGTACGAAAGAGTGAAAAGTAAACTGAATATATTTAATATGTAATTAGCCTAAATTAATTTAAACTAATATAAACTATATGTAATATAAAGTAGAATATTCCTAATTCGTACCTAGCTAAAATGTAGTGTACACACCTGTGTACTGACACGTGGATGGCTGACACACCACCACACCAAGGACCCATGCCCTGATTGGTTAAAATAACCAAAGGTTCGAAACCTTTCAACCCGGCCAATACTGACCTCAACCGTGGTGTACTCATGTACACCAACACTCAGTGTTACTCGAATGTAACCCCGTTACATCCTCCCCCATCAAGACTATTGCTTACGCAATAAACAAAATTTTTGTTGGAGAACTCCAAAGCCAGCTCCCCTGGCCATCCATATGTACACCTCCAGTGGTGCTATGCCGTCTCCTCTAGAAGAGGTAGACTACTCCGAAAACTCGGAAGTGGATGCCTTTGGGGATACCTCCCCAATGGTGAGCCTCTCCGACAGCGTCGAAAGGCGTTGTCGGCAGCCTAATCCCTTCCCCACACGTGAGGAAAATGCACTAACCAGTGCGGCACCCCTGCCCGTATCGGATGATACATCCGAATCGCCAAAGGCGATCATCACTAATGAGCTGGACGCAGCTCAAGACTCCCAACTTGCCGCACAGGCACTAAGGGCTGCGTTACGCACCCCCAAACGCACGTCAAGGGCGGCTTATAATATCGATGGTCCTCGTGACCTTCCAAGATGGGCCAGACGTTTGGTAAGGACTAGTCTATCGTACTATACCCCTGGCCCCGCGGCTGAACAGCCGTACCAACGCGAACGCCGTGAGAAACTCCGGCAACAACTGCTTACACAAAAGCAGTTCACTAGCGTCTCGTACCGAGAGCGCTTAAACAGGCAGGCACAAGGTGCCCCTGTTGAGAACCTCCGCGAGGTTCCTTTCTCTATTTCTCCGGGAGAAAGTGCCGATGACGCAGAGAAGAAGTTCCGCGCTTGGGCGGAAGGGGAGAAGCTTCTCCCCAGCTTCGATGAGCTGCAGACAGCTATTTCCGTCGAGACATTTGGGTGGAGAGGGTGTTGCTCCTTACATTTGCCAAAGCTAAGGCGATGGAGCAACTACGTTCTCCGTATCGCGCGCGCTACGCCAGCGCCCCTTTCTCCACCCTGGTGTCCGGAGACAGTGTGGTCGCCACATCTACCTCGGCCAACTCCCACTTATTGGGAGTGAAGAGGCTTCTCATGCCCCTCTGGTCGTTGACCTACAGCGGGATTCTCCCGCTCAAAAGCGTCAACGACGTCGCGGCAATCCTGCCGTAGGGGAGTCTCGAACTCCCACGAACTCTGTGAGTGTGGATAGCCTTTCCACTTCACCAGATACTGGGTTTGACCCCGTTGATGGCGCCGCGCCATCATCCGCTCCATATGAAAGTGTGGAGTACTCTCCGCATCGAGCATTGGAGGAGGAGGTCTCACAATTGCGACGTGAGATTCGCGCGCGCTGTGATCGACACAGCCTTCGCATCCATGATCTCCACGAGGGGATCCGAGATGATCGGGATGCCACTGATCACTTCGAGAGGAGGCTTGCCTCTCTCGAGACGACCGTTGCGGAGCTTCGTGGTCGCATTTTAGCCCTTTCGGGCTTCCTTCGCCCTGCGGTGCCTTACGGCTATCCGCCTTTCCACCCTCCTCCAGGAGGGGCCCCGCCTCCGGGTCCTGGTTTGGCTTAAGCATACCGACATAAAAGGTTGGATGCGAACGCATCGCCTTCGGGATGTATAAGGTGTACGACAAGCCCTTTCGGGCTAACACCTTAAAGGGGCCCACAAACCTGGGGCGCAGTTTATCGCGCAACACATTTGAAACTGCATGTGTAGGAAGATTTTTAGCGTTTAATAAAACACTTTCTCCTACTCTGTATACCTTTTTGTTACGCCGTCCCTTTCGGTCATCTTGCTCCTTCTGCTTGTCTTGGCTTTCCGCCATGGCATCGCAGACGTGTCGTAAGACACTGAGGCGCGTCGATAAAAACTTATCGATGTGCTTTCGCACAGATACAGGGCTGAAATCGGGGAATCCTCCCCCCTCTCAAGCCCTGTCCACACACACGTGGCGTTAACTGAACCCTCGGATTCACCAATCCGTTCACGTAAAACGGGGTAAACCCCGTAGATGCATGTACCGAATTGTTGATAGCAAATTCAACCATCGGAAGCATCTCACTCCAACTCTTTGGAGAATCCGGACATAAACTCCGGAGAATATCCTCCACAACGCGATTAACGCGTTCCGTCTGACCGTCCGTCTGCGTATGATGCGCAGTGGACATGAGGAGCTTGGTGCCTAGCACCTTAAACAACGCTCCCCGAATTGTCCCGTAAAACGGGGATCCCGATCCGACACAACGGAATCGGGTAGACCATGCTGTCGAAAGACACGGTACAGGAACACTTTTGCTGTTCCTTGTCCATCTATGCACTCTGGCACCGCCGCCAGGTGAGCCATCTTGCTCAATCGGTCTACAAAGACCAATATGCCGGTGTTCCCGGCCTTATCCTTCGGAAAACCGAAGATAAAATCCATGCTAATGGATTTCCAACACTCCGCTGGAACTGATAAGCTCGCCAAAGGCGCAGCTGAACTTGCAGAGGGTTTAACCCTCTGACACGTCTCACAGGTGCGTATATACGTACCGACGCACTTATACATATTGGGCCACCAATACAAAGAGATTAAAGCGATGTAGGTCTTATTCCGACCTAAATGACCCCCGGTAGGGGCGTCATGTGCCTCAAAGAGGACTCTATACTTCAGTTCCTCATCATGAGGAACTACCACCCGCGGATTGTCCTCCGCGCTCGTGCTATAAAATAGCATACCGTCACAGTACCTGTAACGGTGTAAACGAGCTCTAGCTCGACTTGACAGGGTTGGCTCAGCAGAGCCAAGACCCTTTTCACCTAACGCGCTGATAAGCGCCGTACATTGTGGGTCTTTCTCATACGCCTGACGTTTGAGATCCACCACAGACGTGGTGACGAATGTCGCGTGAGCAAGCTCGTAATCTGGACGAAGCGACAACGCGTCTGCAAGCACGTTCTGCTTGCCAGTTTTATACTTAACCTCAAAGTTGTACTCCGCAAAGAAGGAGAGCCAACGGGCCATCCGTTGCGAGAGATGAGGTGACTTTGTCGCTGTCCGTAAGGACGCGTGGTCAGTAAAAACCACGAACGGCTTTGAGCCGAGTAGGTGAACCCTAAATTTTACTAGAGCATACTTCATTGCAAGTAGCTCCTTGTCATGAACGGGATAATTCCGTTATGCAGCTTTAAGCTGCCTCGACTCAAACGCAATTACGCGTTCCCTTCCTGCATCGTCTGCTTGTAACAAAGAACAACCGATTGCAAAATCGGAGGCGTCGCAGACGACACTAAATGGTTTCCCAGAATCTGGTAGAGCAAGAACGGGAGCTTTTAACAAGCTCCTCTTTACCGCTTCAAAAGCGTTTTGGTGTTCCGTTTTCCAACACCAATCAACATCCTTCTTGAGAAGGTCGGTCAATGGCTTCGCCATTTCAGCGTAGTTCTCCCTGTACTTGCGGAGATAATTGGCTAATCCAAGCCACTTCCGTAAATATCTAAGTTTTACAGGCGAAGGCCACTCCACAATGACTTTCACCTTCGCGGGATCCGCCCGCACTCCATCCTTACCGATGAAGCATCCGAGGAAAGGAGTTTCCTCAGCACCAAAGATACACTTGGATGCGTTTGCATATAACTTATGCTCTCGCATACATTCGAGCACTGCTCGAAGGTGTATCAGATGCGTCTGAACATCAGACGAGTCGCCTTCCGCACGACTATGGACGAATATATCGTCGAAGTACGTCTGAGCGTACTTTCTATGAGGGCGGAAGAGTTGAGTCACCAAGCGATTGAAAGTCGCTGGTGCATTTGAAATCCCTTGTGGCATAACAAGCCACTCCCACAGCATGCCACTAGGCGTGCTAACCGCTGTCAGCGTAATATCGGATGCTCGCATGAGCACCTGATAATACCCGTCCACCAGATCTAAGGCACTGTACACAGTACAGCCCGCCATATTGTTCTGGAGGACATCCTTCCGAGGAATCGGAGTCTGCATGGGTACAGTAGCTGAATTCAGCTTGTTATACGCATGCACAATGCGCCACTTTCCGTTCGGTTTACGAACACAAAAATTGGGAGATGAGTGGGGAAACTTACTCTCCCGTACCATCCCTGCCTCTTCTTTCCCCTTGAAGAATGCGTCGATGACGTCGAATTGTTCCTTGGGTAGAGACCACTGCCTAGTGAGGCAGTATTTGGTTCCAGGAACCAAATCAATTTCATGTCCGACTCCCCGATCCGGTGGTAAACCCATCGGCGGGTTGTCACTAATGACATCTCCAAATTACTTTAGTAAGGAATGGTAAGGGTCCTCAGGATCCGCGAGGATCTTGAGTCCGCTTTGGGCATTCAATGCCTGTTTGGTTTGCACCAAAACTGACTCGTTCATCGTGGATGAGGAGTTCAACTCCTCTTCCGGACGCAACACGACGACCTGGTCGATTTCATCTGCTTTCAAAGCAGTCTCAAACTCGTTGAAGGACATCTCCTCCAACGACAACAGTTCGCCTACCCCAGGCAACCGTTCCAGGCTTACGCCTTCTGTGACAACACCTGTCACACTATTCAGCATCCTCTAGGACTGCTGACTACTACCCTCGGGACTCATCCCGAGGCCCAGATGGGGGGAGTCAATTGCCCCATCTACTGGAAGCGCCACGCGCCTATCCACAGAGGTCTATACCTCTACCACCGGTGACTCGCCGGTCTCGCCTATACCGGCGTAATCGGAATCATTTCCGACGTGCGAAAGAGACGAACTTCGGGTCTCTTCGCTTTGAAGCGCCTCGCGCTTAACCACAGGGGTCTCCACCCCTACCACTGGAGTCGCACCTTGTTCGCCGGACACGGCGTGGTCGGAATCAATTCCGACCTTTAGAAGAGACGAACTTCGGGTATCTTCTCTAAGCGCCTCGCGCTTACCCTCAGAGGATTCCACCTCTATCACTGGCGACTCACCAGTCTCGCCTACATCGGCGCGGGGATTAACCGCCGAATCCCCCTCGTTAAGGAACTCTTCCTTAACGCCATTGGGAATGATCGTTTCAGACATCCCAATCTCTGGCATCTCACGCCAGAATCGCTTTGCGATCGAGCAAAGGTGGGTTCATGACTCGCCAATGCTTCACCCGACCGCGGGTGCGTTGAGCCAATGGACTTATACTTCCAGTCTATCCATGGCTCGTGGCGTTCCAGCCACTTCATGCCCAGAATGAGGTCATACCTCGAGTCCAAATCCAGGTCTAGGCAACGTTCTAAGCTGTCGAAGTCTGCAAACTTAAGCTTAAGGTCAATCGATACCTTGGGTACAGAAACCTGTACGCCCGTCGCAAGACGGACCGTGACAACGTCACGAGAACGTGCCTCTAGGGCCTCGGCATACAGCCGACTCTTCACAACAGAAGCCCGTCTGAAATAATTGTCAGACGCTCCAGAGTCTATCAAGACTCTCCAAGGCTTATCAAAGCCTTTCACGTCCGCAAGGACTACCAGCAAACCTGGCTGGTACACCAACTCGGTGCTATAAAGCACCGCTTCCCTCGGGGATTTGTGCTGTCGTCCCCTACCCTGGGGCTTAACAGCACTGAGGGTCCCCCAGTAGGGCGCCCCGCACCTACTGGGATCCGTCGTTTCCCGACGGCTTGGACAAGGGCTTTTTCCCCATCCTTGGTCCCTTGTAGCGAGTGTCTCGCTGGGGATTTTTCGGACATCTGTTCTTCAGATGATCCATGCTCCCAAACAGGAAGCATCTCAGCGGCCCACGCCGCTGCAACATAGCCAAGATCTCTGTCTCGAAGCTCTGTGAAAAAGAGTCCGAATGACTCTTAGCGGGAGGTTTCTCCTACGCTTCGACCTGACTCAGGTCCATGGGTTCGGGACCCATCTTAGAGGAACGGCAGTTCCTCTCGGCGTTAAACGCCATCTTGAATGCCTCCTCCAGGGATTCGGGTCGGCATCGGAACAATTCCGAACGTGCTGGCCTTTCTCTCAGGCCCCCCATGAAGACGGGGATGGACACATCGTCCGAATACGCTTTCGCGTACATCCCTGCCAACAGAGTCTTAAGCTCATGTATATAAACCTCCAGGTCCTTAGTGCCTTGACGGCACCTCAGGAACGCCAGTTGATTCTGGAAAACGAGATCAGGCGTTGCGGACATGTCCATAAGCTTCTGCTTAATGACCTTCCATGTTGGAAACACGTCGTTGACTGATTCCGAGCATGTAAACGCCCATGTACGGGCTTTGCCCGTAAGATGGGTCAATGCAAGTCCCACTTACAAGTGATCAGCGGTCATGTTCGCTGTGGCGAAGGCCGTTTCGACCTCTCGCAACCAAACATAAAGGTTGTCACCCTTCTCTCCGGTGAACTCCTTTATCTTAAATGATAATGGAGGGCGCACCCCCGTGGAATGACCTCCACCGCAACTCGCCTCATGAGCAATGAGGGCATTCACCCTTGCCTTTACGGCCTCAAGGCCCTGCTCCACTAGGAGCTTCATACCTTCTTCCCCCGTTAAGGGTAACAGCCTTTTAAAGGCTTCCTGTTGGACGAGGGTCAAACTATCCCAATCGTCCTGATTCATCCTTTGCAGAGGATGCCTAGTCTACCAACACAGGTGTTGGATTGACTACAAGTGCTACCACATGTAGCCGGTGCGTATACGCACGGTGCGGCTAGCGCAAAAGGAAGACTTTCCTTAAAGCGGCGTTCGCCGCTACTTAGCCGATACGCCCTTATTAAGGGCTTAGTAGGAGAGAGCTCTCCTACTCGGGGTCAAGATTCCCGGGTTAGTTTACTCTAGCCTTTACTAGTGCCTTAACGGCAAGGCTCCCTTACAAAGGGTGTAGCTAAGGGGAGGGCTCCCCTTACGCTACGGCACTCACTACACGCACGACCGGTCGAGGTCGTGCGTCTGTACGAAAGAGTGAAAAGTAAACTGAATATATTTAATATGTAATTATTTAAACTAATATAAACTATATGTAACACTAAGTAGAATATTCCTAATTCGTACCTAGCTAAAATGTAGTGTACACACCTGTGTACTGACACGTGGATGGCTGACACGCCACCACACCAAGTGTAACAGGACTGATCCTGTTACTGGCTTACACTGTATCTTGCGAGGAAGCGCGCAATACAATTAGGGCAGGATTAGTTGGTAACAACTAATCCTATAATAAAAGTAAATATATTAATATTCACTTATCTGTTAGAACGCAAAATTAAGAGTGTTTATTTAATGGGTGGTTTAGAGGCTAATAGTATAGTAACTAACTAATTAATATAATAATATCAAGTCTTTAACTAACTGTACTATTAGTTAACCTGCAAGATTCGGTATTTATACCGAATCGACTTTTCCTTCTTAGATTAGAATAACTTATAATCTCTTATTTGAATTTCAGACAACGCGTCTGAAATTAAACTGTGATATTCTAACTTGAATATCAATTATGTAATGGCACCCCATTACATCACCCCCCACTTAAGGTGGTTGGCCAAAAATAGTTCTTATTTTGGCCAATCATGGGTGGCACTTGTTGGTCGGAATTTCTCATTCACCAAAGGATTGACCATCGACTCGATGGTCGAAGCACGCGGCGGCGCTCTAAAGAGCGCTGCTGAAAACATCGAAGAAGCTTCTTCCTCCGCCTCAGTCTGTGACCATAGCTTTCATCAATCGATTTTTTCTAATCGAGGGTTCGTCAGTCACAATTTCAATAGTCAATTCGTCGATCATGCGTTAGTTCGACTCTTTGTCCACTTGCATCACGTCGAACCGATGTCGGTTGATTATCTTCCTTTCGAAATCCTTAATCAAAGCATCACAATTTAGATCTGCATCTTCTACCCATGATGGCTCATCGTAACCCTTCCAGTAAACTTGATACTCGCGTAACGTTCTGCCATACCTAGTCTTTCGACCAGATAGGACATCGGTGATGCGATCAACTTCAAATTCGTCCGGCTCTAGGGTCCTTTCCCAGATGTTTTTGGGTAGTAAAGCTTCATCGAAATCAAAACGAGTTTCTACCCCAGCTGCTAGCACAGCAGTAGGTCGATCTGGGAATTATTTGACCAATTTCAACTTGGATAGGTGTACCGCTGGAAATAAGCGATAGTTGGTGACGTCCTAATCAATCTTGCAGCATAATCACCGATCACCTCATCAAATCTGAAAGGTCCATGCCACATATGCGCCAGTTTCTTCGCGAACCCTTCTTTCACCCGATCGATGTATAACCAAACCCTCGATCAGGCTTCGATCTTGTGCGGTGAGACTTGATCATTATGCTTTTCAACTCTATTAGCCATGGCTTGGTGCAATCGAGCACTCACTTGATCACGGGCGTAACAGTAGTCTTTCTACAGCCTATATCTCCACCGACGAGCATCACAATCTTTGCGCTGAATTCCACCAATTTTCAGCGTTGATTCCAACGATGATCGCGATCCCACCCATACGCCAAGTAAAACGGTGTATCTCCACGGATCCTATCAGGGGTCGAATTTAGTGCAAATACCAATCGTTCTGCATACGATCTCCAATCCTTCTGACCGACGTCTGATACATACATCTTGATCGCTCGTGTGATTGTTTGCACCATTCTTTCCGCCTTGCCGTTCGCTTGTGGACGGTACGCCATAGTGGAACTCTTTCGTTGTCCCACGATCTTGTTGAATGCACCAAATACTTCGGACATAAAACCGGGTTCTCGATAATGCCTGATCACCGCGCTAGCTCCAAATCGACGAAATACACATTATTAATAATTTTCGGCGACTTTCTGAGCTGTCCAAGATGATCCAGCTTTCACAATCACCATACCCGTAAACAGATCAGTCCAGATCAGCAATTCCGTATGCCCATCAGTTTATCGGAGCAACTACGGGATATGATCCATAGCTATCACTTAAAATAGGTACGTAGCTTCAATGTTTCCCGGCGACATACACTTGATTGTAGGTTGGCCTTTCCCCGTTTCACAACTTACGCATTGCCCAAAAAATCGTTGCACGCTGCGAAATAAACCACGCCAATGAAAATGTCGCCTGATGCGCTGATACGTACGCTCTATACCCTTATGTCCTACTTCAAAACTCACATGATAATGGTGGAGGACACCCCCATGTAGGGTCTCAGGTAGAACCAGCTTGATCAAAGAGTGTCGATCATATTGATTATCTTGATCACAGCTTTTTTTCCTTAGACATATTTCCACAGTAGATCAACAACCCTTGATCATCCACATCATAGTTGTCGGCGTTTTTCGCGCAACCTTTCACCTCGTTTATGCTCAATTGCGAAACGTCACCATGCAAGTAACATCGCAGATCACAAATCCACTTCTATTAGTATTGCGCCTTTTTGACACGTTCCTTCCTTATCCCTTCTATGGGTACTTCGGGCCACGTTGATGGCCTCGTAGATTGACGGAGATTACGTGATCGCGTCGTCACCAGCACTTGCGGGACAGTGTGATATTCCTTCCAAGTGATCCCCTCAGACAATCTGTTGAGATCGGCTAATTCGCCCAGTTGGTGATCATCGACAATTTCACACCGTGCTCCATCTCGCATGGCCGTAGAGGTGATATGATCGGTACTCTTATTCCACTCCCTTTTAACGTGCAGCAGATCATGATCAGGCCATTCGCGGAGGAGTTTTAAGGCACGCTGCTGCAATATTTGTAGTCTCAGTACTTTGCACTATATTTATCCACGCATTTACCTGATCACCAAATACGAGTCTCCACACACGATTACCCTTCCTTTGGGATATAGCGACAGTAGATCCAAACTTAAAAGCAATCCATGATACTCGGCTTCATTCACCGTGATGTTTGGTGCATGATCACCAACCGCGATCATGATCTTCCACTCCGGCAATTTCCACACAATAGCACAAAACGCACCAACACATCGATTAACACTAGCAGATCCATCGAAACTGATCACGTATAGATCTTCGCCTTTCTCAACCGTGGGAGGTGGCACTTCGATCATCTGCCGAGGTTGCTTTTTCGGTGCGATCGCGATCAGGGCTTCATCAATTTCGGTACGAACGGTGATACTTGCTGCTAACGCCCCTAGTACCTCCTCTTCTCCATGCACACATTTATTGATCTCCAAGTACCATCGTGACAAGATCGCAGCCCATTTCCCCAATCGTCCGTCTAGTCCGTTGGATGTTAACAACCACTTCAACGTAGACCGACGTGACAGGACAGTGATCGCCTTTCCGACCAACATCGTAAAATAGACGTCCAGAATTTGCAGAAGAGCCAAAACTTCCTTTTCGACGGGGCTGTTATTCAGCTCACCGCTCTTCAGTGTCCGGCTCGCAAATGCGACGGGGCAATATACTTGATCATTCTCATGCACTAGCGCGGCATACACTGCCCACTTGCTAGCATAAACCACGATCACCGGTGTTTTGGATTGATCAAAATGGCGTAGGGTTGGGCTTGACGCGATCTCCGCCTTCAGCATACTGAATGCCACTTGCGCCCTGATCAATTGATCATCATTGCGACCCGGACTCTCATTGATCGATGATCGACCCTTTAATTCTTGATATTCCGTTTCTCGTAACTCATAGAGTACATCAGCATAGATCGCAAAGTCTTCAATAAATCTAAGATAGTAATTCAGAATCCCCAAAAACGATTGAATAGCACGCAAAGTACCAGGAAAAGGCAAATCGATCAGATCATCCAAATTCTTCGGATTTGTTTCTAAACCACGGCTAGAAACAAATCCGAAGAATTTGGATGATCTGATCGACGTGATGTCCTAAATAAGGAACTTCACTTCGCCCCCAGTACGATTTAGCCACGCTGATCGACAAGTTCCACTGATCGCACGTTTCCAATATATTTCGCACTTTATCACACAAGATCGTCCATGTAGGCGCAGGGATCAAAATATCATCGATATATGATCGTCGTTGCAACACAGACGAGCCTTGTGCTTGATCAGGCTCTCCTATAGTAAATACATCAGTTGACTTGGTTAGATCGGCACCGTCCTTAACCTTGAGATACCCATACAATGCATTATCGATGAACCGCTGGTAGATCTGCGGAGCATTCTTTAGTCCAAAGAGCATCCGATTCCATTCAAACGATCCAAACGGGGTAAAAAAAGTCGAAATCTGACGTGCTCGATCGGTCATAGACACGACCCAAAAACCACTTGCCATATCCAAAGAGCAAAACCACAACGTCTTATCCAAATCTTCGAGCAGAGCAGAGATCAAAGGCATTGGGTACACCATCAGGCGCGTGAGTTGATTCACCGCGAGATAATCGATACATAACCGAATATCAACCCCATTTTTCTTCACGATAATCACTATAGGTGATGCTCAGGGTGAAGTAGATGGTTGGATGATCTTCGTTGCCAATAGACTCTTGATCAAGGCTGATAACTTTTCGCGAAATTGTGGAGCGACCTTCCGACACTTTTGAACGATCGGGCGCGCATTGCCTACGTCAATTTTACAAACAACTCCACGTGCAGCAGGAGGCAACGCGTTTCCTTCCCGATCAACAGATGTTTCTTCGCCCAAATTATATCGCGAAGCTGATCAATTTCCTCTGCTGTTGATCAATGGATCACCACCTTGCAGATCGTCCTTGATCACTTCTTCGGTACTTGCTGACACATCAGGCAGCGTGTCAAGCTGTTTTTACAACTCTTCCACGAACAAATCTCCACCTTCATGGTATCATACTTGATCATCGGTAGGAATCACACCAAATTCACTATGATCGACTGAGACACTTGATCATCGTTAGGAATCACACCAAATTCACTATGATCGACTGAGATCTCTTACAACACATCGTTCAACTTCATGATCAAGTGTCGGACTCTTCGCACTCGGTTCCAGGTCGCACTTCTCTTGCACTTCTTGCACCTTCTGCGATCTTCAGGTTACTAATGCCCCAGATGCCGTGATCGAGTTCGTAGGTCGTACCAAAATTCCTTGAGGAATAGTATACTCCTTTTTCTCGTTCAAGGGACCTTGATCGACACTTTCTTGATCTTCATGCACCTAATCGGTAGAAGCTTGATACGCGAGATTCTGCCACTCCTTATAACGATTAGACCCCACCGAAATAAATCCAGGGCTACGGGGCACGTAGTCTTTGCTAATCCAGATACCTAAAATCGTATCGTCTTGTAGGATGATCGGATGATCAGCAACGTTCGTAATGCGCAAATACCGTAGATTATCCACGCCCCTAGTCACAGTGGGGACCCAATTCTTTCCGCGAGTAATCCATAATTTCCGAGATCGTTGATCACGAATCCGAACCTCAGCAGATCGACCTACTGGGATCTGCTCATACCGATCAAGTTTCATAAAGTTTCCACTTGAACCGTACAACTGCCGACGACCTTCCAATGGGATGATCACTTCGTCAGGCAAACTTAGTGCGCCGTGGGCTACGTCCAATCTAACACCAGCTGGGATCATAAAATCCATTCCCAATATAACATCTTGACCAATGAGGTTTCCCACCCATGCATGGAAGTAATAAACCAAATATCCCGCTAACGTCAAATTGATTCTAGTACGCCCTTCTGTGAGGTATGTACTTTCTTCGATACCAACACATTCTTGTGTTTGGCTCGTGTCGATCTGACAACCCACCTTACGAGCAAAGGTTGAGTCGATTATCGACACTTCGGCACCAGAATCAAATAACAACCTGGAACGTTCGTTATTAATTTTACCACTCGCTTTGGCTTGTTTAAAGCATTTCTTGGGCGAGTGGCACTTCCAATATCCACGTGATTCCCCCGGAAGTAGATCAAATTCCATAATCACCGGGGACCTAGAAAACTCATCAATACGGAAATTAGCCAAACGTGGTAAATCAGGCTGATCACATTTTTCATTACCCTTTTCTTCTGCTCGATCATCCTTCTTATCCACATATGCAAAAATACACAAACTAAAACGCTCGTCTCGTACCAGATTCAAATCTGGCGAGAGTCTTAGTTTAACATTTCCTCTACTTCCTTGGGCAACATTCCGGCATGCTTGGTATGGTTGTACTACTGGCGAATTCGATTGTAAAATTCCTCTATGAGTCACTTGCCCGAATCCTGAATTTAGCCACATGCTCGGCAGACATACAAACAGTGATCAGTCGGGTTACCCTTCTTGCAACACTTCAGACAAGTAAGGCGCTTCCAGAAACGTAAATTATCGTGCTTGATCGATCCACAATGACTGCACTTCTTCGTTAAACCTTGATCAACTGCACTTGGTTCACTTAGTTTGCCACATCGATGCTCACTAGGTTGATCGTGCGTCACTTATTGATCACGCATAGCAGCAATCATGTAACGACGCTGATTACCATCACTTCCACTGTCATCTGAACTTGATTCATCACTCCCAGACATCATTTTGATCGCGCGCACTGCTTTAGGCTTCCGCTATGGGGCAGATAATCGAGCATCGCCAAATTTCTGACGGAATCGGCTAGTGCCTTCCACCGCCTTTGGATGGCACGACTTATTGCGCGCATAAGCCCGCAGCGTCTCTTCCAACTCCGAAACATTCTCCAAACGCAAAAGTGCCAGTTAATCAGCGAATTCGCGATCAGTCAACGTGTCAAGAAAATGCTGCACATGTTCACGTAAGATCGTAGGCGGGCCTTCCTCGATCGACAACTTGGCCCGAATCCCTGCCACATTCAACCGGTGAAGATACGCAATAGGAGTTTCATCAGATCGCTGCTTCGTGTAGTAATATTGGTGAGATGCCGATTGACCACTTCCACAGTACTGAGTTTCAAAATCTTCGACAAGACTTTTCCAGTTTTCACGAGTAGATCTGCTCAGCTGGCGATGCCAATTGCGCGCCGGTCCTTTAAGCAGATCACCTATGATCGAACACTTCTCATGATCGGAGGGCTGATCACGCATAAATGCTGATTTAAGACGACTGATCCAATTTCGCGCTTGATCTTCATCCACTTCTTTCTCTGAGAACTCCTTCAGATCACTGATCGCAGACATCCTGATCCTGGGAATCATCTGTTGATCAGGCACTCCCGTGTACGCCGACGCAACCGTAGCTGATCGAGGGGGAGTAATTGGCTCATCTGGAACGAGATAATCCAGCTGGGATTTTTGATCATGCACCAAATAAACAGAATCCATGTCAACATCCTTAACCGTCACCGCTCTTCCTGGCTTTGGCTGGTGACTTCTCATGCGTACAACTTCAGGTGTCGCCTTGCCTCTTTCCTCAGCCAAAAAACGCCCCATAGCCGCATTAAAAAGCGCTTGCAGCCGTGGGTCCTGTTGTGACTTATCATTTTCCGCCTTGGCTGATCGAGGTTCCTTCTTCACGGCGGAGAACTTGGCTTCATCATTCTGGCAGATCGTCATCCGGATGATCTTGGGCTCCCCACTATCAGAATCACTGCTCGACTCCACTTCAGACGCATCGCCCCCGGAAGGAGCAGATTAATATCAGGATGATCCCGTGTGTTCTGCCCCGTTGATCTACGGACCCGCTTCAATTTTCAACGGAGTGCGAGAGGGTTCCACCTTAGCAGATCGACCCACTATAGGCACCAACAGATCAAACAACCGCTGGGTAGCGGTCGCAACATCTTTATGGTCCATATATAACACTTCTCCAGCTTCGTAGGCGCCTGTAGTATGACCAACTGCTTGATCGGGCGCGTCAGACCTAACACCAGCTGAAGCTTGTCCTTCCCATCCGTCACTGGTTGCTCGACTGGTCCATTTAGCTTTCCTCTGATAGTGACCTCGAGTAGGCTCATGATCGAATCCATCAATAAGAAAATTTCCAGTTCCTTCATATAAAACGTCCTCACCAGATCGGATTCCGATGGCGACATAATTGATCGACTTTTGTCGCTCTCCGAACCAGGCGCCTTCAGAAATGCCTTCGGTTGGTCAGACTTGTAGTACTTCACCACCGGCTTCCAATCCAGATCATCATATCCATATGCAATAGGCGGATAAAAGCTTGCGTTGTGATCCGCAGGGGCTCCCAAAGGAGCCTTGGGAGGTGATCGAGGCTTTTCCTCCTTTATGTCATCAGGATACATCCCCAGGTCCTGATGATCAGCATTTCCTGTTTTCTTCAGAAGTGGAGACGGCGAACTGCCTTCCATAGTCACAACCAACTCCTCCTTTTCCACTTTAGTCTTCATTTCTGCTTCCGTCTTCACGTCCGCGTCAGTTCCGTCTTGCAGGGAATCGCGGTGATATCCCGAGTCGCCCAAATATCCGGGCACGCGCACCATTGTGGTGGAGCGGCCGGTCAAATTTTGAGGCTTGGACAGTCGTTCCCACAGCTCCCGGACTACCGACTAACGAAGGGGGTCCTCCGGTTGTTCTGTGACAGGCCTATGTCTTGCTCACCTTGTGTACCCGACGTTTTGAGCGCGGGTCGCTCTCCAGGTGACTGGGACGTAGATCACTGGAATTCCGATGCAGATCAAGCGAATTCGCAACATATCGACAGGTTTAGATCCCGGGGAAAAACTGGGGGTCGAAGATCGCAGATCTCAGATCGACCCGTTGATGTAGAGCGAATTGGCGAGATTGCGGATCAGTATCTTGCAGATCGATGATCGTTGATCGACGCTGTCGATATAGCGGAAATCAGCGAAATGGTACTTGATCACGTGGCGGAAGTCTTCACCACTTGATCGCCGGGCCTCTTAAGCCTAGATCGATAATGAAATACCCAATATATTCCTAGCCTCAATTTAAGAGGAAGGGGTTCGATCTGCGCTTCTATGTGCAGATCGACGGATTTTACAAACATCCACCTAGAGTTCCCAAGGGGGTCTTAATGAAGCAGAACTTCTAGAGGATAGGTGTAAACGAATGGGGGGGAAGTGAGACACTTGGCTCGATCGCCCTCCCAGTAGCCTTTACGAAAAGGGGCCGCTGACCCAGCGGGCGGAGTTGAGGACGAGTTCTGCGGAACTTTACGTCTGCCGGTGAGCCAAAAAGTGCACTACGTGCTCCCGCCCGGGACGTGCGAAGGTGCGTATACAATGAAGGGGAAAAGCGAAGTTATCACGCCGTCCCAATTGATGATCTAGTTTATCGGACGCAAAAGAGAATTCTATTATTCCTTATATCCTAAAAGCAACCGATTACCTAATATCGACCAATCAACTCTACCCATCCTGATATGCATCATTAGCCTGTCGCTTACCATCGTGTACCTGTACCCTGCGTCGCTTTTGCTCCGGATGACCCGTCCATGTTCATTACAGTTGACCAAAAATCCTTAAGCGCTTCTCCAAGTAGCATTGAAATACCTTGTTTTAACTTCCAAGCATCAATTTCGAACAGATTTCCAACACCATTAAAATCCTTGTCCTTTATCCCAACCTCGGCTAGCATCGCCAAAAGATTCTTAACCAGCTGCAGCGGCCGATCGGAGTCGATCGGTTCGGTAGTAGGCCCGTGTAGACGATCCGGAATTAGGGGCTTGAGAGTTCGCATGACCTCGTTTTCGCGAACGAATTTCTTCAGCTCGTAGATGTAGTACATTCTGGTCAGCTCATTGTCATCCACAGTCCCATCACCGATCGACTACTTTTCCTCCAAGTCGTCATCGTCCGAAAGCATTGCGAGCCTCTGCTTGGTTTTCTTCATTGGTAATTCGGGCGGATCGGGGTGATCCGCCCCTATAGTGTTCTTCATATGCAATTTTTGTCGAAATACATGGGATCTGGACCCTCTCCTGATCCCTTCTGGTACTATAGCAAGGCTTTCTATAGTCCCGATCGGCTCCGATCGGATCCTGTGGGGAAGAATAGACTTGTTAATATCGATCTGGTTCTCCACCTGACCAGATCGATCATTGCCATCCTTTTTCACGACCACGACACGAGGCGATAAGCGTTTCTCGTGCCGTTCGGCTCCGCCAGGAGAGGTATGGGGAGTCGTAAACTCATTAATTTCGATCTGATCCTCTCCTTAACCAGATCGAACACCGCCATCCTTTCCAACTATTAGTATACAAGGCGATGTATTCTCCTTGCGTCCTCTCCAGAGAGTATCCATATCAAAACTTGTAAAATCCAAACTTTGCTGAATATCGCAGTGATATCCACTGTCACCAAATGATCCGGGCACGCGCACCATTGTGGTGGAGTCCAGTTCAAAATCGAACACCGAAGTGTACGGAACTGAGCCAACATCGCGCGCAGCCGACCAAATAACGGAGGGGGTACTCCGCAAACCTTCGCCTGGGTGCCGATCGGTCAGCCGATCGGCATTACAGGACGCAGAGTCCGATTCGTCTCGTGTCTCACTTTGTATACCCATTGGTATGGGTAGCTACACACTCGGTGGACCGTTGCTCAGTGAATACTTTAGTAGGTGTCGATACGGGTGTACCACTTCTGGGGTACTGATCCAAAATTCCAACGAAAAGATAATCCAATATGGTCGATCGGCAAACGAAGCGGAAATCTTCACTCCGAATGCAATTAAATCTGGCACTTGACTGCAAAGCAGTGAGTAATCCAGCCAATAATAGTTTCCGGCACTTGATCGCAGATCGCGATGAGGAATCCAGCCAATTCCTGGGACTTGATCGCAGATCACGATGGGTAACCCAGCCAAATAAACACGTCTACTAACGTGGCCGAACGTTAGGGGTGAGTGAACGTAATGGGAGCTTCCTGTCGTGGCAATTCCGGTGGAGCTCTGTCCTGACCGGTCTTAATGAGCAAGAGGGGACCCTGTTATCCCTCTTCTCCCAATGACTCCTATGGAACCGTGGGCGACTTACGCAACCCAATGTAATACAAACACTGTATTTAATAAACCAATTAAAATCCAATATTTAAACTACATGTAAACCGTGTGCCTTACCTCAAATCTGCGTACAAAACACCCAAGCACACTATTGTCCCAAAACACTCCGTCCTTTTAGCCAACCCGATCGATCTGCCTTGACAACTGGTACACTGGTACAAACTGGTCGATAATTTTCAATTGCACTATACCACATAGATGAGATCAAGTGTTGGACTGTTGGAACACTGAATGAAACCTGTTTTCGAAGTGCGCGCCGATTAGAAGGAGTGTTGGAATGTGAAGTTGCGTCAAGATGTTACGCATTCAAGGATATTGCATCGACGTACAAAGGACGAAAATAGGTGTACACAAATTTTATAATTTGTGACGGACTATAATCTAGTCTAGTCAAAATATATCACTTTTACATTTTCTTCTTCCCGTTAACTAACGTTAATTACGCGCCCGTTTACTTTGCGCGCATTATTGCTTTAACTAGTGGAGTGATTGTATAGGAAGGCACTGATTATCACGTGGAGCATCAAGTATTAGTTAAGTGGATACGTGTGGATATATTTCGATTATTGTGGCACATGCCTGGATTAATTGATTACGCATATTCACGTGGAGACTTTACATATATCAAGTGTAGTATACGCAGTTGCACTACGATTACGTTATGGCGAAAGGTAAGAATGCACAACAACACAAATTGCTACCTAAAATAGTCCTACTTAGCTTTAATAATAAAAACTAAAAAATAACTTCACAACTTGCCTTCTACTGCGGAGGCCAGTGGACACCTTTCTGATAAAAATAGTCTGTATACTTAATTATTATACGGGAAAATTTCATGCATGCCCTCGCTTTTTGCGGAAATAACATGCATACCCCTGTTTTTTGAAAATAACATCCATACCCTTTTGCTTGGGCGACGAGTCGTTCCTTTTAGGGTATAATATTTCCAAATGGGCGCGGCTATTTCCACACACGCTTTTGCTATTTCCACAAACACACAATTGCTATTTCCACACGCACCCGTCACCCCCCACAAATAATAGCAAAAGCTTGTGTGGAAATAGCCGCGCCTTCACAGAAATGGGATTGACAGATGAAGACGAGAAAGTTACTACGCAGCTTATCCACAAAGTGAATAACCAGGATAATGTCCCATCTGGTAGGCTACGAATGGCGAGTCAAGTAACTTGGTACTATCTAATTGGTGTGCATTTCTTTGTTTCGTAGCCGTGTTTGCTAAGCGATTAAGTATGGATTGTAAACCGACGGAAGTAGGTGTGGTTCGTAGTGGTTATTGCTCCGTCCGAGCATCTGTACCGCCAGAGCTGCTTTTGCATGGCTATGAAGGGATTACAATGCGAATTATGACGGATGGGCGCATATATCATATGAACGTGCAAATGGAAAGCTGGAACCCATTTAATTTGTTCATGGTACGCGAAAGTTCTAACTTATTAGAATTTATTTAAGGACATCACTGATCGGTGGCATTTATTAATGATACAGGGTTTTATCCGAATACCGCCAAATCAATGGGTAGACGTTGATGTGCGTTCTTCATCGGTTTTCTTCTTTATGCTTGTCCGAAACCTCAATGCTCACTTGCAATTCTGTAGCTGCCTTTTCTTGACTTCTTATTGACAGCGAAAGGCTTTGTTAAGCTTAACGACGAGACGGAACTCGATCCAGCGAAGCTCAAAACTGTACGCCACCTTGGTGTAGTCGTTGACGTAACCAGTCATTAATGTTTAAAGTGCTGGTGTTGATATTGACAGGTCGGTTTTGCCATTGCTGATGAGAAAGAAGGCGATTTGAGCTGCGTATTCAGTGGATTAAGGTCGTGGCCAAGTTGAGGCGGCCGGATAAGGATAATGCCGATTACGGTGACCAGTGGTTTATGTCTCTTTAAGTTTTGATAGCGTTGACAATAACATTTTAATGTATTCAAAGAGGTGTTTATTCAAAGAGCAAGACAAAGTCGTTCCGAAAACCGGCAGACTTGGTCATTTGATGTGCAGCTCTTTATTTGTCAACAATAAAGGGAGGGTGGATGCCATATCCGATACAACGGAGTCTTGTTTTGTACAGAAAAATCGTTCGTGGCTAACAGCAGCATCAGAAAGATAAAACGAGAGTTTGGTATAAAAATCAAACGTATATCTATCTGAAAGTGTGCTAGCTCGTATAACACCTCGTCTTCATTCAGCAGCATGTTGGTTGAGGATGCCATCGATGATAGGGAACACACGACCGGATTCAGGACACACGAGCTTTCCTGCTTGATGTGCACCTCCAAAAGAGCATGATAGATTTTGCGCAACATCTCTTCATCTGTTGCTCCTTCTTCACAGCTTGGAAGCATCGCGACAATTCCATCCGAAAGCTCTGGAGGTACAGATGATCGGACGGCGCAATAACCACTACGAACCACACCTACTTCCGTCGGCTTACAATCCATACTCAATCGCCCAGAAACCACGGCTACGAAACAAAGAAATGCACACCAATTAGATAGTACCAAATTACTTGACTCGCCCATTCGTAGCCTACCAGATGGGACATTATCCTGGTTATTCACTTTGTGGATAAGCTGCGTAGTAACTTTCTCGTCTTCATCTGTCAATCCCATTTCTGTGAAGGCGCGGCTATTTCCACACACGCTTTTGCTATTATTTGTGGGGGGTGACGGGTGCGTGTGGAAATAGCAATTGTGTGTTTGTGGAAATAGCAAAAGCGTGTGTGGAAATAGCCGCACCCATTTGGAATATTATACCCTAAAAGGAACGACTCGTCGCCCAAGCAAAAGGGTATGGATGTTATTTTCAAAAAAACAGGGGTATGCATGTTATTTCCGCAAAAAGCGAGGGTATGCATGAAATTTTCCCGTATAATAATTAAGTAGGACTGTTTGTTTTTAGTTAGAAATCTGTATTTCTTACTTTTTAGGTGCTAAAAATACGGTATCCGTACTCTATTCTGAGTACTGCCTATTTTTGCACAGATAAGTAATGTAGGTAACACAACATCTGTTGGAGGTATAATATACCTTCAACTGCTCATGCATATTCATTTTAGGCTAGCTAATCACTTCTCAATAAACTTTGCATTGGAGAACTAATTCGTTCAATCTACTTCGTCGGACGCTTATTAATCTCTCTACGGGTGTCTGTGTCGCAACCTAGCTGTAATTGGTTGCCGAGATATAGACTTGAGACGATTTGGCATTTTCGCTATATTATACGACATCTACGACCTCACGTTTTCTACGCTACTGTGCTACGATGGAATAGAACAAGTTCAACAGGTTATGATCCCAAAGGGTCATGATGTTTCAAGCGACGACGGATCCCTGGTAGAGAAGCCGGCTCCTATGTAAGCGGAAGGGATGAAGATTCTAGAGATGTTCCAGAAACTGTGTGACCGGATGGATATGCTCGAGGCTATCAGAGTCCAACCGGATCCAACCAACTTCGGATTTAAAAATTCGATGCGCCTAGGGACGCGCATGGAGTTGCTTGAAAGCACTCCCGAGAAGAAGCTGGAGGCGCACCCAAATGTACACCATAATAACTTTGGTATGGGTGCACCTAAAGAAAATCGTCCCCCAGTGTTCAAGACGCTTTCAGCGAAAGAGTATAAGCTCTCGATCAAGGTGTTTGATGGTACCGAGGTGTACCGTGGCCTTGGAGATGGTTTCAAGGACTGGGGAACAAGGTTCATCCGACAGATATCTATTGCTGAATATGCTTGCGGATACTACTGGAGTGAAGATATCAAGGTGGATTTGCTCGGCCACTACCTGGGTGGTACCGCCGAGAAGTATTATAACAGACGGGTCGACACATGGTGGAACGAGTCGCCCACTCTCGTGCATGTGATGAACAATATGCTTAATGCATTCCATACTACCATCACCTCTTCACAGGCGATGAAGCTTTTCACCAGTCGAAAAATCCCTAAGCGTTCATGGAATGAACATTTCCTCTATTTGGTTCAAATATCCGAGGCTGTTGGCGGCAGTGAGCCGCTCGTACTGGAAAATGTGGTCCATTATGCCTATCCGGATTTAAAGACAATATTGATGGCCAAGTATGACCATACTCGAACCGACTTTCTCAGACACGCCGAAGAGCTGACGCATTTTGCACAAGCTCTCGAAGGCGAAACAAGAACGGTCAAGTCCTACAACCTGGACGCAGTGAATTTAGTCGTAGAGAAGAAAAAAAGTTATCAAGTGTCATGGATGTGGTAAAGTAGGTCATATTAGACCGAAATCCCTAACAAGCCTGACAAAAAGGTGGATTTCTCGCTCGCTGTCTCAAGTTTTGCACCAAAATCAGTTGCAAACACTTGTATACTCGATTACGGTGCTAGAATGCATTTTGTTAATCAGCGAAAGTATCTGCGAGATGCCGAACCAGTTGACGGCACCTGTTTCCAGGCTGATGGAAAACAGCTGGAGATCACGTTTAAAGGCTGGATCTTATTAAAGGTCCATACCAATGGCGAACCAAAGACTGTTCGAGCTGATAACGTGTATTAAGTGGGGAATCTCGCTAAAAACATCTTGCATTATGGTCTTTTGGAGGAGAAAGGGTGTGGGATGGCCTATGTTAATGGCAACCGTGTGTTATTACACACGTCCACCCGATCTCAAATTTTCGATATCCAAAAGACCACCAAGGTCTAAACGGTGAATGTCTCGGTGATTTTGGACAATGAGACTCATTTTCCGGCCGTGATGGCCATTATCAACAAAAATGACACCGAATCGGCGCGACAGTCAGATGTCCAAAAAGGGTCATTGATGCATTTTCATGTACGACTCGGACATCTGAATTATGATGCCATAGAACGTTTGGCTAAGGATGCGTCAAGTGGGATTGAATTGACAGACCACAAACGGATAAATTGTTTGACCTGAGCTCAGGGCAAACAAACGAAAAATCCGAGGTTTGTCAAGGACAGTGGCACCAACTCACCGATCGATCGTATCGGCGGTGTCATATGTTCTGACCTAAAAGGTCCAATCACCCCCAAAGACCGCCTTGGCAATAGATACATGATCAACTTCTTTGATCATAATTCTAACTATGTGCGTGTTTTTCTCGCCAAAACAAAATATGTTGCGGCCAAGAACTTCGAACATTTCATGGCGTTTTTTGAACGGCGGTTTAACTGCAAAGTGCATATAATACGTACCGATGGAGGGTACGAGTATAAAAACCTGGGTGGATTTTGCATGCAGCCTGGTGTTGAGCGGCAGATAAGCGAAGCAAACAACCAGTATAGCAATGGAAAAGCAGAACGAATGCACCGAACGGTCATTTACATGGCAAAGTGCATGCTGTTCGCTAATGGTTTACCGCTTACTTTTTGGGGCGATGCGTCTGAATACGCTTCGTATATCTTGAACCGCAGCCCAATTAAATCGAACCCACGCCGTCAGCACCTTTGGAGGTGCTGACAAGCAAACACCAGAACCTTCGAGAGATCGTTTCTTTCGGCTAGATCTGCACTGTGTATAGAAATCCTGGAAAGTATTCACTAGCACATCGTGCCCAGGTTGCGGTTGTGGTTGGAAAAAGCGAGTGGTCAAGGGGTTTAAGGCTTACCTTAAAGGTGAACGAAATGTTGTTGTGACTCAACATATAAAAAACGTTGAAACCTTGACCCCCTACCAAAACATTACACTTCAACAGTCTATGCTGGAAGATCGACAATCAGGAGGGAATGCGACTACTGCTCCAACCCACAAGAAGATGAAGACTCGCAACAAAAAAGGTTGGCAACGCTAGCGCTGCGTCACGCAAAGTGTTTGAAAGTCCAATCGTGAAGATTCGACTAGTACTAATGAAGATACGACTGAAATTCCAAGTGCAGTCGAAGATAATGAATCAGTACGTTTTGTCAGTGAAATAGACCCCAAAAGCTATAACAAAGCAATGAAGTCGTCGAACAAGGCCAAATGGACGCCTGCTGTTCAGGAGGAGTTTAATGCTCTAGAACGCAATGAAGTGGAGCGATGTCGAGAAACCTTAATATTGCCGACCTCTTCACACAAAGTGCTTGTTCGAGACCAGATTAGACCAAGACGGCGAAATTGAACGGCTCAAGGCTAGACTCGTTGCATGTGGCAACGAGCAACGTTTTAGTACTGATTATACCTTAACGTTTGCAGCCGTTATCGACATGAACACGGTCAAGTTGGTTTTGGCGACCAAGTGGCAGGTGCCAGCAAGGCACGGGGATATTCCGAACGTCTATGTTAAGTCCGAGGAAGATGAGCATGATATTTTTCTGTTCATCCCCCAAGGGATGGATTTAAAAACCGGTGCGTGCACTCAAGATAACAAAGTCAACAAAGTACTCAAGCTCAAGAAGACGCTTTACGACCTGAAACAGGCAGGACGACTGTGGAATAAATTGATCCATGGAAAATTATTGGATTTGGATTTTTCGCAGTGCTTAACGGACATGTGTCTATACGTCAAGAACTTGGATGGTGAAACCGTTATAGTAGTAATCTATGTTGATGACCTACTAGTAATTGGTACAAAGGAGGAGCTTGTGGAATTATTTTTTGAAGACATGAAGTGCCTCGAGATTAAAAATCTTGGCAAGGTCTCAAAATTCCTCGGGATGCGAGTGACTTTCGACGGCAACTCAGGTTACAAGTTGGACCAAGAAGTGACAATTGATGGAATCATCAAGGATTTCAAGATGGAAGGTCCCAACGCAGTGCGCACTCCTATCGGGACGGACTTTGAAGATATATCGCTTCAACCAAGCGAACCTCTCAATAGTAATGGATTAACGACTATCAAGGACTTCCAGTCTTTGGTTGACAGCTTGCTCTGGATTGCTCGCTGCACCAGACCGGACATCGTATACGCTGTCCACAAATCGACTCGACGCACTCATGCTCCCATCACCGCAGACTAGCAGCTAGCCAAGAAAATTTTGCGTTACCTCAATGGTACCAAACATCTTAAGTTTTGTATGGGGCGTGGTGAGGTGGCAAGCAAAGAGTTGACCATAAAGGCGAATAGCGATGCAGATTATGGAGGTTCCAAGAGTGATAGAAAGTCGACCTCAGGAGGACTCATCTTTCTCTATTGCGTTTTGGTGGCTTGTCTTTGCAAGAAACAAGGTGCCGTCTCATTATCGACCATGGAAGCGGAATTTTATGCGGCTTCGACAAATGTGGTGATGTTGTTGGGTTTCAAGGAACTCATAGAGGAAGTGCAAGTGAAGATGAAGCTGACCATGCAACTTTGCATGGATAACTAAGCGGCGATCAAGATTTTCAAGGTCGATCAAACAAGTTCCAAAATGAAGCATGACGACATTCGAGTCAAGTTTATTATCTCAAAATGAGAGGTTGGACTTATCGAAGCTACCTACGTTTCGACTCAAGATATTCTAGCTGATGGACTTACCAAGGCTTTACCTGCATCAAAGTTCGAGGATCTACGCCCCGCGTTCTGTTTTCAACATGTGTAATTTTTTGAAATACACATTGAGGAGGAGTGTTAAAAATAGTCTGTACACGGAATTATTATAATTAGTAGGAATGTTTGTTTTTAGTTAGCAATCTGTATTTCTTACTTTTTAGGTGCTAAAAATACGGTATCCGTACTCGATTCTGAGTACTGCCTATTTTTGCACAGATAAGTAATGTAGGTAACACAACAGCTGTTGGAGGTATAGTATACCTTCAACGGCTCATTCATATTCATGTTAGGTTAGCTAATCACTTCTCAATAAACTTGCATTGGAGAACTACTTCGGTCAATCTACTTCGTCGGACGCTTATTAATCTCTCTACGTGTGTCTGTGTCGCAACCTAGCTGTAATTGGTTGCCGAGATATATACTTGAGACGATTTGGCATTTTCGCTATATTATACGACATCTACGACCTCAAGTTTTCTACGCTACTGTTCTACGATGGAAGAGAACAAGTTTCAACACTTTCCACATGCAAAAACCTTTCGGGTATCTAACATGTTGGGAGTGAGTGTACCCATTTTGTGTTTTTGCGCTCTTACAAGTTGGTGAAACCCCATTGGAGTATATATTTTAGGTATACATTGACGGTTACTCTGAATTTGCATTGTAGTATGACTGAATGTTTAGGGAACTTTACATAATCCACTTTTCATTTGGGATCTGTTATCAGCCCACTTTGTCTTTAATCAGCCCCCACCCCAATAAATTGATTGGTCTTCTTTAGAGCCTGGTTCAAGTAAGAAATAGAGGTAAAAGAAATAGAGGTCTCGGAAACTGCGCTGTTCAGACTATAGCTACAAAAATCAATATCGATATTAAAATTCAGTAACTGGTCATGTCTTCCAGTGCAGCTGACAACGAGGGCATTGTTCACGCCGTGTCGGTGGCTCAGCCCGGATTGGTTCCCGCATCATCCGAGGCGCCGGCTGCTGCCAGCAAGAAGCGCGGTCGACCGAAGAAGACTGAAACTGAGGTTGAGCCAGCCCAGTGGGCTCCGGACATGATTCGGGAGCTCCTTGAACTGCGCCAGGCGCTCCGAGCTGAATTCCTTGACAGCAAGGATAAGATCAGCTTAGCGCGAGGCTGGTCGAAGATCGTTCTGCATCTGCAGACGGTTTATGGATTCGCAGTGTCAACTGTGCAAGTCAAGACCAAGTATCAGGCCTTGCAGAAGCTATACCGTCAGCATAACGATGCCGACAAACAAACCGACAACGCCCCTATTCCCAAGAAGCCAGTATTCTGGGATGAACTGGTGTCACATTTCGGTGGACGAGCCGGCATGGGCCATGACTGCTTGCTATCCTCCCAACCCTCGATCCATCAGGTAAATGCTTATAACGCTCATATGTTATCGGGATTAATATGTGATGCAGGAAAGTAATGGAGCGTCCATGTCCTCTGAAGAGCATCAGTCGCCACGCACGATGATTCCATCATCGGCCAGATAGCGGCGAACTTGTCTCGTCAGGAAGACAAGGTCGTCGCTTACGATGCCCTTGGATATCGCATTCAGCGAGGACTGGAGGCGATCGGCAAGTCAATGTTGGCACCTGTCGAGAAATCGTCGCAGGATATGCAGGATCTGCGATAAATCGCGACATCAACCAATCTTCTGCTGCAACAACAGAAAGAGCAAACAGCTGAAATCTTAAGAACGCAGCAGTTGATGGTTCAACTGTTGGCTCGACTTGCTGACACTAAATAAGACCAGACATCAACCATACGTCGATTTTATCATTTCTTTGTTGTGCCATAGGTAATCCCGAATGTAATCCCGCTTTTGGAGAGCTGCATTGCGATCTCGATGATAGTTGCCCTCTTCATCTGCTGGGTTGTTTTCGTGCTCTGCATTATGGTTTTCCTCTTCAGAGATGATGTCTGTGGGATCCTGAAGATCAATCAAAATTGTATGCAAAACGAGACATGCAGCGATGATTCTGCTCATCTCCTCGGTCTCTGTTCTCCCACTTTGAAGGGCTCTCTTCTGGTTCAAAGGGACCTTTAGGATACGGAATCGGTTTTTCACCATTCCGTTTGACCGTTCTACAACAATCCGAGTTCGCGAGTGACAGTAGTTGTACCAGGCATCCTCGGGAAACATTTCTTCCTCAACGGGATAAGGAGTCATCATTTGATCGGTGAGCGAGTACGCAGCGTCACCGAGAAAGTGCTTTCATTTCGGAATAATGTTTGCAATGGTCGAACCGAAACGAGAATACTTAAAGACGCATTTGTCACTCGCCGATCCAGGTCGCATGTCAAACGCACGGATTCGCCCCTTAAAGTCGACTACCATCTGGACGTCGATAGCTGGGAACCCTTTTTGGCAGTACCAGCCCTCATAGTCGTACGGCCGTTTTATTTCGAACAGACAACCATCGACAGCCAAGACAGCGTTAGGTAATCCTCAAACACTTTCGCACCCTGTGGCAAGACTGTACCAATCCTCGTCACTTTCGGGCAAGCGAATGATCAGAGGAAGAATTGCGGTAACTAAAACGTCAACAACCTGCTTGACTGATCGTAGGGCTGATGCTTTGCTCATCCCAAAGATAGAGGCAGCTTCGGCTAACGATCCCGGATGTGTCAAATAGAACATTGCCACAGCCGTTCTATCCCGAGCAAAAAACGCAGCATTTCCGCCGATAGATTCATTCACTGAATGCCAGTGTGCGTCGATCATGTTGCAAATGCTATCGAATGAATCCTTGGAGCAACGGAACAGGTTGCGAAACTAGACTTCATCAAACAGAGTCTTGTGATCTGCAACCACAAACAAGGATCGACGCATAGAAAATCGTCTGGACCTAGGCCGACGATGACTACGCCCATCCTCATCATCGTCGCTATCAAGCACCACAGCAAGGGCATTTGTTATAGCCAGAATTGCTGCTGAAACGACAGCAGCTCCAACGTTTCGACTACGACTCGTCATGTCTATTAATTTTTCAGTCAGAAATAGACCTCTGGAACCTGTTTTTAATTAATAGAGGTGACCCTCTGGAGCTGACCAATAGAATTGCAGCGCACTTTTTTGGATCTCTATTTTTTCACCTCTATTACCAGGCTCTTAGAGGCCCCCACCCCAAAAAATTGATTGGTCTTGTTTCGAGGTTGTAGCCTATGATTATACGATTGGCTAAAAGGCAACATCAGAACTTTTTATTTCGTCGGTTTAGTCCATGAGTAGATTCTTCGTCTTCCAAATGCAACAGCCAAGAACACTATAAAATCCACCTTGCCTACGTCTTTACTCTCTTACTTTCGTCTTCTTCGGTGGTGGCAACGTCTCCAATGCGTCAAAGCTCAGCTCGACTTTTGTGTCCTGTAAATTGTCCAGATCGCGATACGACGTCGACACTTGCCGTGGATCCACTGGCAAGTCACTATCCGGGACACGGGGTGGACCACAGGACGGGGACCGACCATAGCCATTGTGTCGAGGAGGTGAGCGAGGCGGACGATCAAACGAGCCTCGTCGCATCCACTCCTTCCGCATCGATGGACCACGCATCCGATAACTCTCATCACGGTACATGCCTCGTCCGCCATACTCTCGCTCGCCCGGTCGTCCACGAAATCCGCCATTCCGTTCACTGGTCACGCCGTCTCGTCCACCCAGCACGGCACCCCTCGTCTGACTGCTGCTCGTTTCAAGCGGTGGCATTGGATACTGCTCGTCTTCACGATATTGTTCCCACATATAACTCTCGCCCACTTCTGCAATCTTATCGACGACGAGCTCGGGATATTTGTTGCGAATATGTTTCTTGACAAAATCCATCGCTTGAAAGAGTTTCGTACACAATCGACACCGATGTTTCCCATCGTCGCTCGCTTTCTCGCCATAATTGGCATACGTGCTTTCGAGCGCCGCTTCTTCGCGCGCTTCAATCTCGTCCACGAGCGCACGCGTTTTGGTGCGCTTGGCGACTTCGGGCGCTAATTCTTTCAAATAGGCCTGTACTTTCTCATCCAAGGCCGCGGCCTAGCCACCAATTTCCTTGGCCGTTTCGATCCTGGCTGTCTCTTTGCCAGGATCCACGTCATCAGTTCTGTCTTCGGTCGGCTGCTCGTCCTTTGTCGCAAGTGCCGCGTCCTGACGCGCTTTTTCTTCCTCGAGATCCCGCGCGGACGCAGGTGAACGACAAAAGAGTGCGGGATGGGCGTGCATTATGTCGCCCATGTCGAGACACTGGACGCCAGCATAATAAATATAATGGTGCACGCGACGCAGATACGCCACGACCACGTCCCCCTGCGCTTTCTCTGTTAAATACGCAGCTTAAATCTCGTCGGACGCGAGCAACGCGTCAATCCCCCACTGGGCCCGTTTCTCGTCCGCTTCATGGAACAAGCGAGCGTCCAGCGCTTGCGCCAGCGTCAGCGGCTGCTCAAAGTCAACGTGCAGTCGTTCTGGCACGGACAAGTACGACGGCGTTTTTAGTGGCGCACGCGCGCGATGCAAAGAAGGTCCGCAAGACACGCTGGACGTGTTTCTTCTTGTACTCTTCATAGCGCTGTTGATAGACTTCGGGCGACGATTCATGCGTCAGCCGCATCATCCACACTTTATACGACTCACGAGTGGCTCGGGGAACGACGACGACGGCCGGGGCGCGCGTGTCGGGCATCGTCGACGCGCGGCCCGGCGTCCCAGTCCGCGGTCCCGCGGCCCCGACGTGAACTGGGACTGCGACTCCGACCACGCGGGCCACGGAATCGCATGTCGTACTGCTCCCGACTCTCGCTCCGATGGCAGCCACGCATGTCGTCCCGGCCGTAGGGTAGAGACGCTGATCCGGATACGGCACGTTGAGTGGCGGGGGATTGTTGCCTCGGGGTTCCAGCGGTGGAAACTCGTCACGCCAAGGTGGTGGTTCTTCCTAGAAAGCACGGGGCACAAGGTCGGATCGAATGCGGCTACATCGGACGCTTGGGTTGCGTGGGTGGAGAAGGGCGCAGACGCCACGACGAGCAAGAGGATAGAGAGAGCGAGCGTATACTCTCAAATTGCATAAAAGTATAGGTTGCCATTTAACCAATCATAGGCTACAATGTCTACAGAAGACCAATCAATCTTTGACGAGCCCAAAATTCCTTGATAAAACTGAAATTCACTGATAAAAACCAAAATCCACTGATCACGTGATCATCCTTGACCGAGCGACATTACATTTCTACGCCTTTTACGGAGGCTAGCTGGATCGACGAGTCGCTTTTGCTTGGGCGACGTGTCGTTCCCTTTTAGGGTATAATATTTCCAAATATAGCTATAATTTAAGACATAAATATGATAGATTGGGAGAGGAATTTGTTGCTTTTCAACAAAGTAAAGAAAAAGGTCGGGGTTGAATAACGGATCCCTTCATTTTTATCTCTTAAGACATACCACAGCTGAAACTTTTCTACAAGTTTTCTGGTTTTAGTGTACTAGTTATAAGTGCTAGAAAATAAACGTTCGATTGTTGATGGGCACATGCCATAAACATGGCCAGAATCATTAACATCCACGTGTCTATGTAATCAGCAGCTGCGTACAGACTGCACCAAGCTCGTCAGCCTCAAATGGGATCGTAGAAAGTGTTGCAGTTCCGACGATACTTGTCCAACTAAAACGATTGTTGATGGACAAATCCCATAAACATGGCCGGAATAATTAACGTACACGTGTCTATGTAAGTAGCAGCTGCGTATAGACTGCACCCAGCTCGTCAGCTACAATTGTGACCGTAAAAGCGTTGCAGACCAGCATCCGACAAACGTTATCGTGCTGTTCCCGTGTCATAATCCGAGTCATTTCCGCTTTTGCCCTCTGTCAAGCAAAACAATCTTTAAGGTACACACCGTTGCTTTCTTATCGACTCAATGCATTTTCTATTCGCAGCCGCCGCGGTCGCTATGGTCAATGCCGACGATACTGTTTTCTCGGGTATTGGCAAAGTGTTTCAATTGGGCGATCCCGATACAGTTACTTGCAACACGACGTCGTTGGACCCTGATTTCGCCAAGACATACTATGCTGCCTTGAATCAGCAGCAGTGGGACGAAGCATCAAGTTGCGGTCGGTGTGCCCTAATCTCTTGCGTCAATGGCGTGTGTGTGGATTCGTTCAATTCCGTTCTCGTGGAGATACGCGCACTGGTGACCAAGTGTCCTGCTTGTCGTGAGGGCGACCTCGAACTCCCCAGTAACGTGTTCAGCAAATTCCCGGATTCGACATCTTCGGAATACAATATCCAGTGGAGCTTTGCCTCTTGTTCCCGATAAGTGACTATCGGCAGTGGTTAAAACCTGGTTTTTGAAGTAAAAAAGTTTTTTTTACTAAAACTTCAATAAAAACATTTTCGCACACTCTAAGGCGCATCGCCTGACCACTTCTGTATGAGAAATACTTATGCGAATCATACGAATCCAACTTGGCATGAGACTGTCAACATCAGGATAGAACGGCGCAATTTGTTTGGATGGTCGTAGAATTATTTTATCTCAAACCTAATTGAGCCTAACCACTACAAATTCCTTTTTGACACTTTATATCTACATTCTGATTGGTTAGTTATTTTGTGAGTACGTTGTTGCTGTAGGACGAGTCCACCAATTGGGAGGAATTGGAATAAACTACGGGAGATCGAAACCCGTGTCTATTTTTGGCAAATCCTTCCCACTTTAGATTGGACAAATTGAGATTTGGTGGGAAGGTCGCAATGTGAATATCGCCCAATCAGATCGCTCCGGAGCGATCTGATTGGGCGATATTCACATTGCGACCTTCCTTGCGAGCCCTCGTGGGTCTTGTAGGAGGACGACGAGCAGTGTCTTGAACTGAAAAAAATATATGTGGCCGCCTTGGCTCCATCTCATGTGCGCACTTGCCGGAACACAAGTTACTGACATGGAGTGGGCAGCGATCGGCAACACGAGCGGATTGGTGATCTAGGGGGAATGCAGATCCAGATACCCAAGATCAGAAGAGAAAAAAACGATTCGGTCCACGAAGGCGAAAAAAAAAAAAAAGATTGCTAGTTGACAACTCTGAAAGTTCGGGAGGACGACTACCGATACCCGTTCTTCCTCAGCGACCCGTTCTCAAGCTGTTTTCGTTCCTCTCGCTTGAGGTCTCACTGTATCGGAGATCGCTGCCCTGACTCCGGGGAAACCATCCAGCTCGAGACGAAACAGACGACAAATTTCACCAACAGATGCTAGTACGTCTCCTCTCATGGTCGGACTCTGGAATTTTCCAATTGCGACCAGTGTTCCGGGTTAATGGCTATCCGAACTCGGTGATCTCCGATCGGATGCGCTCCAACAATGAAAAATTCTGAAGATGGACAAGACGAGTATGGACATGCCCACAAGTCCTTTGTTGTAGTTTTTTTACAAAGAACTCAGCAAGTGCGTCCGATGCCGATCTGAAAGACAAGCCACTCCTGGTTTGGCCTAGTGTCCACAACCGCTTGAACTGTCATCACAGCCCAGTTGAGGAGACTTGGATTCTGATCTCAAAGACACTGTGGTATAGATATTCGTCCAAGTCGTATTCATTAGCGTTCATCCTGATAAGTGTGGATATGTCTTTTCAGGATCAACGCTGATGAATACGACTTGGACGAATGTCTCTACCACAGCGTCTTTCGCATAGCCCGCCGTCGGGTTAAGGTTTGCCTGAATCCGGTTGCTCATAGCCGGCACATGCGTGTCAGTCGCCCTACAAGTCGCGTTGGTCAAGGTTGCCCTTCAAGACCCGCCGCTCAACCTGTTTCAAGATCGTCTCGATGATCAACCAGGTCTACGCGCACACCGCTTTCGAAGTAAGTTCTAATCATTATCGACACCATTCTTAAGTAGACACATTCTTTTGACTCTGACTAGTTCCAACTAAAAGTAGTCTCATAGATCCACAGTAATCCCAAACGTTTCAAGTCATCAATGTGAACACAGCCAATAATCTCCGGTAAATCCATCTACTCCACCCGCGTGAAAAAATCCTGAGAACGCCCGATCGAACAGGTATGCGCTCCGCATCCTTCGTCGTTAACATCCGCAGCTCGAGAGCGGATAGGTGTCCGATCCGCTTTCTAATTTGTTAATGGTTTCGTTTCGCTGAACTTCTACAGCGAGTTCAGATCATGTCTGCAGTACTTGAAACAGGTTGCTTGTGGGTCCTTCGAAATCCCCCACAAGTTATAAAGCACCGTCGATCAAGGTTGGTTTATTGTATCAATCTCAAGGCACAAGAAAACGCGCGATGGCTCGACGATAACGTATCCTCTGTCCGATCAACTTCACATCGTTCCGATCGATTACCCTTCTCAGCTGTCGCTAGGTAATAGGTCTTTCAAAATGAAATCACTCACCCTCTTTCCCCACTCACGCTGTCTTCGGTTGATCGGGGTATTTCTTCACCAACTTGAGCTTTACAAATGCCCGATTGGGAATATGCTACAGCCACGGCCAGCTGTAATCATCCGGGAAATATTATCTTCGATACGATTTTGGCGTCTACAAAAGGACCGTGCCACATATGAGATAGTTTCTCGCTAGGTAAAATGGGGTATCCCCCCTTGACTCGATCAAAGGCCGAGTTCGTGGCTCTCGCTTGATTGCTGCTTCTTTAGCGTGGCGTACACAATACTTGTGGGCAACGTGCAAGTAAAAAGACTTGGGTTTTTTCGGGCGGGCGTGTCTTTTCCGTCGTCCAATGTACTTTTTAGTCCTGTGACCGACTAAAGCCGCTTGACATGGGCGCGTCGAGTTCGGTCTCCGCTCCGTCGAGTGCAGACGCTCCCATCTTTGCCTCCGCGCGGACCCAATCCGCGTTTGAAAAGATTGCGAGTGCGACGTCTGTGGCGTTCGAGGACGCTGCGTATGACACGGTCTTGTCCTCTCCCACGCCGCTCCCGCAGCTCGCGCAGCCGCACGTGGATCGACTCACACGCGACTATGGCGAGGCGTTAGGTACGTGCGACACGTACGTTCGATTCGTGCACTCGCATCTCGTGATGGAATCGACCCCTAGTGCTAACCGTTGTGATTTCTCCGTGCCACATCAGCTCAGAATAATCTTCGATCCGGGAATTACCGCGTCTTGCTCCACTATGTCCTCCACTTGCTCCCACGAAGCGGTCAAGCAGCGAATCCAGTCTCCCCCATGAACGAGACGCATGCTACAACGCACACGGTGCGTGTAGCAGACATGCACCGAGCGGTGAACGCCTTGTTTCTGGTGCGGCAGTTTACCATGCGCTTTGTCGAGACGAGCGACGAGATGGCGTTGCTCGCGCACTTTGAGGAAAGCAGCGTGGCAAGCGTCGAGACGCCAGCGCGGCGTGAAAACGACGTCTCGAGTCCTGACGTGGATGGTGACTCCTCCATCCCGCGCGTGAGGAGGAGGACGCCCGAGCGCTTGTACATCCAAATGGAGCCGAGCGACGCGACCGAGAGCAGCACACGGACCATCGAACGTGGAACCTCGCCACCGAAGCTTGCGACTCGGTTTCTCAATGCATTACTCACGACCCTTGTGGAATGTCCACCCACGTACGTCATCCGAATCATGTCACAAACGCATCTCACCCATTGTCCTCATTTTTGGTGGCGTGACGTTTTGGCAGTGAGCAAACGTACGACTTGCACGTGGAAGTCGTGAACACGCTCTTGGTGCTCGTATCGCCCGTGGTCTACCCGCGAGATCCTTCGAAACCAGCTCGCGACGTAGTGTCGCACAACCCGTTCCTTTACATGTTGATGGCGTCTTCTTCGTACGCAGCTCATGCGATCGTTTACCGCTTGCTTCAGAACTACAGCGAACAGCTTCAAGCCACGGGACCCTCGGCTCTTTCGAATACGACAGTCGTTGCACTCGAAAAAGCTCGAGAAATGTCACTCGTGAACATGTCCAAACGCTCGGATCAAGAAGACGAGCACGACCAATTCTCGTACTTGACGCTCGAAGGTGTCGGCTCCATCGCAGGTTTTTTTATCTTGTGACAGCGTCTTGTCTTTTCTCGATCTAATGAGTGCGTGCATGTTCCACCATGTAGCCTCGATTTTTCGCTTCCCATGGACCTTCATTCAGTATTTGACAACGCGTGAACTTAGCGCCAGTCCGCTAGCGGATCGAAGTGTCCTACTACTGTTGGTCTTACTTCAAAGTGGTCGAGATCGGGACTCGATGACCACGTCGAATCCTTTTCGAGACGCGTTTTGTCGGATTCGAGATTCCGAAGTTGACTTTGACGTGGAGACCGAAGACACTCGCGTTCATTCGATGCAACGTGCTGAGCTACTTTCCAGCTCAAGTTGCAACGAGTGGAAGATTTCGTACTCGAACTTGTTCCAAGTCATTGGAAGCCACGCATCCTATGAAACGAGTCATCTCATGTTGTACACGCTCATGTATTCAAACCCGATGATGGCCGAAGCAGCGATGAGCGACGAGAATAGCGAGCGTTTAGTCCTCCCTTTACTGGAAACGTTGTATCATTTACGATCTGTCGAGCCCACGCGGTTGTACATGTTGGTCATTGTCGTGCTCACGCTCACACAAGACGTTTCGTTTGTTCGAATGGCACATACACGGTTCCTCCTGCCCAGTGTGCCATGGTATCACGAGCATTACATGCCCAATGCCTCGTTAGGGAGTCTCCTGTTGATTATACTGACACGGCTCATTTTTCGGAACATTACTCGCTTCCAAGACAGTTTTCTTCACCTGAATGCGTTTGCTGCGCTCTCGAATCTCGCGCGCTTTGCCGAGAATCTGCACGTCGTTGCTGCCCAAGGGATGGTGGGATTGATCGAGATCCTCGCGAAGAAGGAATCAAAGCTCGTGACCCAAATGAAAGGCTCGAAGACGACGATGGAAGAAGCGGACGTGGTCGCGCAGCAACGGTCGGCCTACGTTGAATTTATCCGGTTGCTGCTCGGGGTCTTGTCCTCGTGTCTCAAGACGGAGCTCCTGCCGCGTAATCCCCAATTGATTTATGCACTTGTACATCGGCGCGAGACCTTTGACGCGCTGCAGCAGCATTCGGAATTTTCCGAGCACGTCCATAATGGACCCGTGTGGCGCACCTTGGCGCGGTTTCATGCGCTTGTGGAAGCCAAGACGTCCTTGCACGATACGGTCGACGCGGAGATGGTCTTGGAAATCATTCAAGGCGAATGTCGAAGTCTCTTGGCAGCGTCCAGTGCTCGTACCAACGCGAGGGCTCAGTCGTCGATCGAGGAGGATCAAGATGCCACTTATCGATACGAAGAGGAGGCGGACCCGGAACAGTTTTTTATTCCGTACATTTGGAAGCTCATTCAAGAACAGACACCCGATTTCTGCTGGAAAAGCGACAAGATTACGCTGTTTGTACCCAGTGGCAATCGTGCACCCATGAGCGTAGTGGTAGATTGAAGAGATGCTCGGCCCGATGGTGCTCACAAGGCCCCGAGGTACCAAGTATTATTATTAGCGCGGCAGTAGGGCCGGAAGCATGACCGATGGAGTCTAGAAGCGGTTCACATTGACAAGGGACTGACCCATAGAAATAGGTGAATGGCAAGTTTGGATGCTCAAGTCCGGAACCTAAATCTAGTCCCGTGGCCTATTTTCGCACGTCACAGATAAAGCAAGGTTCTCATGCCTATTTTGCGCTGTTCAAATAGGTAAGAAACAAATATAATTAGGGGCGCGCTGGAGCGAAACCAAAATATGATAGAGCGACACCGATCGAGCTCCCGATTTATTTTTCAGTTAAATTACTTCCTTTTTTGTGCCGTCCGGTATATGTTTGTATCGGTGCCACCGAAATGAGAAACTATGAACAGCGATCGAATTACGCTTATTCACGCACATACTATCTGATCAAAAGTGTCAGATCAGAAAGTAAACACTGCGTAGCCTCTTACTTTTCCCAACAACCTGATCCCTACGCCCTCAGCATCTGGAGCTTTATTTAGTTGCGTCTAGCTCCCCCTCATGCAACAAGGAGAACGTGCGTACAAACGCTGCGATTTCGTTCGTCGAGTGACAGTGCATCATCAAGTCGTGCAGCAGCTGCGAGGAAAGCCGCCAGCCGTCGCATTCCATATTGTACGCAACATGCAACGTGCGTTCAAGGACCCCAACGTCGATCCCGAGCGGTACAACCCTTCCGGAATGGGCAAATCCTGTCGACTGAATTCGCGTAGCAACGAAAAGCACATGTCAAGACCACAGGAACCGTACACGGCGTTCACGACATAGTCAAAGAAAATGTCGTCGACAGCAACGTCGTGGCTCGTCATCTCTTTCACGACCTGGACCACCGCTAGCAAATCACCCTGACTTGCGTGAATAAATGCGATCGTCGTGTAGACTTTTACATCCAGCACGACATGCTGTTGCTTCATGGCATCGATGAGCGCCAAGGCGTCGCCGACGACACGTCGACGCATGTACATCGAGAGTAACGAGGTAAACACCTGAACGTTCGGGACGAGTTTTCGCGCGAAGAAACACATCCAAGCGGTCAAACAGGTCCTCAATGGACGCATCGCGGGGGTTCTCGACCATCTCGAGCATCGTGATATGATCCGGCACGATCAATGGATTCTGGAGCATGTGGGCGAAGACTTCTCGGGCTTGACGCGATCGACGCGTCGTGGCAAAGCACCCCAACGCATCATTTATAGTTCGCAACCTCGAGCATCCACTGGTCACCCAACGCTTGCTCCGTGGCAAAGACGCCGTCCAGCACTTCTTCGAGAAATCGTGCATCCAGATGCTTATGGCAGTATCGAATCGCTAACCCAAAGCCAGCACTCCGTGCCACTCGTCGAGCGACCATGCCACGATACACGTCTTTCAACGTGGAAAACTTGGTCAGCGCCATGCACGCTTTCGTGACGTTCACGCAAATGTTTTCATCCATGGGAAGAAGGTCGTCCACGATCGGTGTCGCCTCGTCCCCCGTATCGTCCAGAGAATTAGACGAATCTGTACGACCCACGAACGTCGCACGTACATGGGCCATGACGGAAAAGCACTCCAATGCCAAGGGATATTCCTCGAGCGTCACACAACATTGAATCGCAGCACCGAAGCCGCGTTCGAGCACGAGCGATTGCATGGTCTTGGCATCTCCGTGACTATCGTACACCTTTCCATCCACATAGTCTAGAAACGTACGTACAATGTCTCGTGACGTGTGCCGCGTCTAGACACATGCGTGCCAGAGTGCAAAAAAACCTTGTTGCTGAAAATCTCGCGCGGCGAGAAAGTCGTCATGTGCAAAATACGTGCGCGCGACCTCCAAGACTTGGTGGCACTGTTTAAATTTGACCATTTTCGTCAGTAAATGATCCACAATCGAGGGCGGCATGAGGGCTTCATCTTCCCCCTTTTCGTACGAACGACGTATGTCCGACCATAACGATTGCTGGTACAATAATAATTCGGACGCAGCGTCGAGCATCTTGATATTCGCACATCCATTCACGACTTCCACTAACACTCGTGCAACAAACGCTGCACCGTACCGTCTGTTAAAATCAACAGAAAAAAGTTGCGTGCACTTCGTATGATCAAAACTCACCTGCGTACGAAGTTTCGACGCGGGAGGATCAGTGGAAGTGGTGTAGCTGCGTGCGCGCGCAGTAGCAGTAGAGATTCAGTGCGTGTGCTAGTGGTAAGCAATATAAAAACGGAAAGTAAAGATATATTATGTATGGTTACTTCAGTCGCTATCCAGTCCTAATGCAACTTAATCTAGTAACTGCCTTCATATGAAAAAATGTATGTCTTACCTGCATCAGCCAATGGGCTTCCACTATACGGAAGAGTGTAAACTCCAAAATGGGTACACACTCTTCCAACACTTCTCCTGGAAAACCGGAGGCTGCACCATCGTCACTGTAGCCCTAGCTGTTAAAATAGCACAGAAAACGTTGCGTTCACTTCGCACGATCAAGACTCACCTGCTGATAAAGTTTCAGCGTGGGAGGATCAGTGGAAGGTGTCAAACAGGTGCGCGCGCGCCGTAGCCGTAGAGAAGTTCAGTAGGCGTACTCACTATATAAAAGCAAAAGGAAAAGTATATATTATTTAAGGTTACTTAAGTAGCTATCCGGTACCTAACGCGACTTAAATCAGTAACTGCCGTAAACATGCAAAATGTATACCAATGCAAACAGCCAATGGGATTCCACCATTCCGGAAGAGTGCAAAGCCAAAAATGGCTACACACTCTTCCAACACTCCTCCTGGAAGACCGGAGGCCGCACCATCGTCACTGCAATCCTAGCGCTGCACGCAACACTTGAATCCTTGGCGCATTGAGGTCCTTGGTCAGTAGATCGGCTAGCATATCCACACTTGGCACGTGACTAGCTGAAACAATGCCCTTCCTCGTGAAGTCCTTTAGAAATTTGAGCTTGATGTCGACGTGCTTCGTGCTAGCAGCGCTCGATTCGTCCTCCAATTGCTTGATGGCAGCTTGGTTGTCCATCTTGAACACTAATGGTGTCTTCGAGTGCATACCAATTTCCGCAAGCAACTCTCTCAGACCCAGCGCCTCCTTGCCAGCTACTGCAGCAGCAACAAATTCCGCTTCTGCCGTTGACAATGCCACCGCTGTCTGCTTCTTGCAGGCCCAGCTCACAAGCATACCATTAACGAAAAGCACCATCGCTGAAACACTCTTTCTGTCTGCCTTGTCCGCCGCAAAATCCGCATCGCTGTGCACCATGATGCGTAGCGGCATCGGCAGATCCTCGTCGTGCTTCAAAACCAGTTTCAGGTTGCTCGTTCCCTTGAGGTACTTGAGCACCCTTTTAGCAATCTTGTAATCACTTATGGTGGGTGCGTGGGTCTTTCTTGTGGCGCGGTGCACAGCGAACGAAACGTCAGGACGTGTGCACCTCGCGACCCACAGCAGACTGCCCACCAGCGATTGAAAGTGCTTGATACTGGGCAGGTTGCCCCTTGGTTGCAATGGCAATCGCTCTTGAAAATCCGTGTCCTCATCGAGCATTAGCACCGGCGTGCGCGCCGGATTTATTTTCTCCAGTTTGTGTGTGATCAGAATTTCTTTGATCGTCGACTCTTGGTCCAATGTATATCCATCCCTCGGATTCCCATCGATCCGAATACCGAGAAACTTCGTGACACGTCCCAAATCCTTTAGCTCTAACACTTGCATGTCCTTGAAAAATTCATTTACCATTTGCTCACTAGTGCCGGCGATCAGGAGGTCGTCAACGTACGCTCCGACCACAGCAGTTTCGTTTCCAACATGCCTTACGAAATGCATGTGTCCGTGACACACTGCACGAAATCGAACTTCATCAATGTCTCGCACAGGCATTGATGCCACAGGCGTCCAGCCTGCTTCAAACCATACAGGTTTCGTCTCAATTTGAGCGCGAGCTCCTTTGGCGATTTCACACCATAATCATGTAATTTCTTGTCCGTGATTTCCATACCTTGTGGCACTTGCAGGTATATCTCCACATTGCTTTCGGACATCGCTTTGGGGTAGGCACTTGGCACGTCGCCATGGCGTGCCGCTACCCCCCATACTTGCGCCAGCACCAAGAGCAACTTTACGTTGTTCAACTCCATGACGGTTGAAAACGTGAACAAGTAATCGTCCCCAAAAACTTTCTTGTCACCTCTGGCAACTAGCCTGGCCTTGTACCTCTCGACCGAACCGTCTGCACAGACTTTCGTCTTGTACACCCACTTGGTCGGGAGAGGCACCTTGCCGGCGGGACGGCGCACGATGTCCCATGTGCCTAGCTCTTCGAGTGACTTGATCTCCTCCATTTCGTCGTGTTTCCACATCACCGAATGAGGGCCACCATGCGCCTCTCGATAATTCTTGGGGTCCGGCTGCATTGATAACGCACTTGACGACCCAACATCTGGTTCGCAAACAGCATAGACGCATAGAGCGTTTCCCGCATTTTTGCCATTTTCATCGGCTGCTTTCGAAACATCACTTCTTGCAACCGTCCCTTTTAACTTCGACGCTTCATAATCACGTCCTTTAGGCGTCTTCTTAGGCTTTCGGCGCGACTTCCTTGCGCCCTGACCATCGGTTTCCGTGCCCTTTGGCGCGGCTCCAGTCTCCGGCATTCCATCACTTGATTGCCCTGGAGTTGGTACATTTGAAACGTTCACCCTGGCACGAGATTTCGCCAAATCTTCGAGCTCTTGGCTGCATTCACCTTCCAATACCTTGGTGATCTTGTTGCTAGCCTCATCGCTTAGCGTCTCGATAGCTGTGACGTGCCCGGTCACTGCGACCACTCTGTCCTTAAGCAGCAACACTTTATACCCCTTGGTTTCGTCGCTCTTGCCAAGGATAAGTGCGCGTTCTGCGTGCTTCGACAACGCCTTCTTCTTCGGGTCCCTCCAAACCATGCACTGGGACCAGAAAACCACGATATCATTCACCGCCGGCCGCTTGCCGGTGAGTACTTCTAGGGGCAAAATTCTACCGGTGTTTGACCTTGTCGGAATGCGGTTGAGTATATATGCCGCATACTCAGCCGCCTCCGACCAATACGTCAATGGAACACCCGATCCGAATATCATGCACCGAACCATGTTAAAAATGGTTCGGTTCATGCTCTCCGCCTTGCCATTTGACGCAGGTGTGCCGGGTTCGGTAACCTGGCGACGAATACCAGTCTGTTTGCAAAACAGATCAACGTTCTGGTACTCGCCACCACCGTCGGTGCGCAGCACGTGCACTCTGCATGAGAACTCGTTCTCAAACCATGCAATGAAGTGCCCAAACATTCGTGCGGCCTTGTCCTTGGTGCGCGCCGCAAAAACGCGCACATAATTCGAGAAATGGTCGACGAAAACAACCAAATATCGGTTGCCGCGCCTATCGCGGGGGGTGATAGGGCCTTTGAGGTCACTGCATATTACACCCCCAATGCGATCAATCGGTGCGTTAGCTCCAGAGTCTGTCTTCGGTTGCGCTTTCCTTGTGCCCTTGCCTTCAGCACAGGTCAGGCAGTTCGGTCTACTCGTGTCGGTGAGCACGATTCCTGACCTGGGGTCTTTCGCCAGCCTTTCGACAGTGTCGTAGGCCAGGTGACCCATCCGCACGTGGAAGTGATGCAGACTCCCAGTGTGTGCGTCGGAATCGACATCCTCCAGCACACTGTTTACAACCATGCTTTCAAAACTTTTTGAAATTCGATCTGTTTTTTCGGCCTTCAATCTTGCCACAAAAACTGACCCGTGCGTCACCACATCGAACAACTTCTGTCCTTTGACCATAACACGCAGCTTGTGACCGTCGTCGACAATTGCACAGCCCTTTTCGCGTAATCTACCAAGCGATATCAGATTTTTCGCGAGTTGCGGTGCGAAGTATACTTCGGTCAAAACAACGACCGTTTCACTTGCGTCGCACGTCCGCAACGTAAGGCTGCCGACCATAGCAGCTTTCAGGGTGCCACCATTAGGCAATGTGAACGTGTCACTAGGACCGCACTCCTTTGCATCATCTAGCAAATCAACATTTGAAACCAGGTGCCTGCTCGCACCGCTGTCAATGATCCATATATTCTCGTTATCGTTATCGGTTCCACATGCATTAATATCAGCGTCTATGCTGGAATCCACAGTAGTTAACACGAAACGCTTCGACGCCTTGTCGTTTCCGCCACGTTTCATTGCTTGGTTTCCATTTCCGTCACCTTTGCGACGCTTTTCGGGGTAATATTTTTGTATATGCCCCTCGTCACCGCATGTATAGTATGCCCGGCGACCCTTAACCGATGTTGCGGCATGCGCCTGCAACTTAACGGCCTGTCTGCCCTTGAACGCATCGTCTTCCAGTTCCTGCGCCCAGGCGATCAGTTCTTGAGCGTGGCCCAGGTAGTCCTGTCTGCCAGGATCATACCTGGCCATCAGCATCACCTTCAATCGGGGCGCAGCAAACTTGACGATATTTTCAACAATTAACTTTTCGCTCGACCCGCTTTCGCGAGCCAGAGCTAGGTATAGATAATGTTCGGTCCAGGAGCGTCTCGCATCCTTTTCCGTAGCGAACCAGGCCGCAGCTTGGTGGTGGGATATGTTAACCTTGAATCCCAACCACATTTGCTCCATGACGTAAGTCAGCTGCGGCCGCACCTGCCACCACGAACCAATGTTCGAGCGAAAATATTCCGCGGCAGTGCCTTCAAGATGTTCGCCAAATTTGTTGACCTTGAGTCGCTCGCTCCATTAAAACCCGGACGTCAACTCGCCGATTTCAACCGCTTCCATGAACAGGTACGCCCATTGGCGGTACCCTGCACCGAGGCCGGGATACACCTCGCGCCCCGAAAACTTCTCAATACTTAGTTTGGGTATTTTGTACCCGGCTTGGTGCACCGGCATATTTGCTTGCCCTATGGGTGCACCAGCCCCGCCCACACCTTGCATGCCGACCGGCACTCCGCGAGGTGCTGCGTTCACTTGCGGGTGTGGCCTAGAACCGGCCTCCACCCCTTCGTCCTCGGCCAAGTCGTTCAGAGTCATCTGATGGCCGAACGGACGGTAGTTTTGTAGGCTGTCCCTGAACCCGGCGTCCTGCACCCGTACTGGTGACCCTTTCCTGGACCCGGAGGACACACTCGGAAGTGACTGCCGGGCCTGTACATCCTCAATAGCAGTCAGGCGGGTCGCCACTTCCTTAAGACTCTGCACCAACGCCTTAAAATCACTGGCGGAGGGCACATCGTCTCCATCGGAGTCAACCATCTCCAATCAATTTCAAACACTTCAATCAGTCACGTAATTCAACTGGCCCTGTCGACAGGGGACTTTCCACCAGATCCACGTAACGTAACCACGAAAAAATCCACGTAAGTACACTTGAAAAACCAAGAATAATTCACTTGACTACTTGGCACAACTTGGGCTCATAACCTGTTAAAATATCACAGAAAACGTTGCGTTCACTTCGCACGATCAAGACTCACCTGCTGATAAAGTTTCAGCGTGGGAGGATCAGTGGAAGGTGTCAAACAGGTGCGCGCGCGCCGTAGCCGTAGAGAAGTTCAGTAGGCGTACTCACTATATAAAAGCAAAAGGAAAAGTATATATTATTTAAGGTTACTTAAGTAGCTATCCGGTACCTAACGCGACTTAAATCAGTAACCGCCGTAAACATGAAAAATGTATACCAATGCAAACAGCCAATGGGATTCCACCATTCCGGAAGAGTGCAAAGCCAAAAATGGCTACACACTCTTCCAACACTAGCGCTGCACGCAACACTTGAATCCTTGGCGCATTGAGGTCCTTGGTCAGTAGATCGGCTAGCATATCCACACTTGGCACGTGATTAGCCGAAATAATGCTCTTCCTCGTAAAGTCTTTCAAGAACTTGAGCTTGATGTCGACGTGCTTCGTGCTGGCAGCGCTCGACTCATCTTCCAATTGTTTAATGGCCGCTTGGTTGTCCATTTTGAACACTAACGGTGTCTTCGAATGCATGCCGATTTCCGCAAGTAGCTCCCGCAAACCAAGCGCCTCTTTGCCAGCTACAGCAGAAGCAACAAATTCCGCTTCGGCGGTCGATAATGCCACCGCTGTCTGCTTCTTGCAGGCCCAGCCCACAAGCATACCATTTACTAAAAGCACCATCGCCGAGACACTCTTTCGATCCGCCTTGTCGGCCGCAAAATCTGCATCACTGTATACCATTATGCGCAGCGGCATCGGCAGATCTTGGTCGTGCTTCAAAACCAGTTTCAGGTCACTCGTTCCCTTAAGGTACTTGAGGATCCTTTTAGCAATCTTGTAATCGCCTACGGTGGGTGCATGGGTATTTCTCGTGGCGCGGTGCACAGAGAACGAAATGTCAGGACGTGTGCACCTCGCGACCCACAGCAGGCTGCCCACCAGCGATTGGAAGTGCTTGATACTGGGCATGTTGCCCCGTGGTTGCAACGGCAATTGCTCCTGTAACTATTTGCTTTCATCGAGTACCAACACCGGTGTACGAGCTGGGTTTATCTTTTCCAGTTTGTGTGAAACCAGAATTTCCTTGATCGTCGCCTCTTGATCCAAAGTATATCCATTTCTCGGATCTGCTGCGACTAGAATACCGAGAAACTTGGTAACGCAACCCAAATTCTTTAGCTCGAGCACTTGCATGTCATCGAAGAACTCATCCACTATTTGATCGCTGGTACCGGTGACCAGGAGATCGTCAACGTACGCCCCGACTACAGCTGTTTCATTTCCCACGTGCTTTACAAAAATGCATGTGTCCGTGACACACTGCACAAAATCAAACTTCATCAATGTCTCACACAGACACTGATGCCACAGGCGTCCAGCATGCTTCAAACCATACAGGTTTCGCCTTAGCTTGAGTGCAAGCTCCTTTGGTGATTGCACACCATAATCACGCAATTTTTCGTCTGTAATTTCCATACCTTGCGGCACTTGCAGGTATATTTCCACATTGTCTTCAGATTTTGCTTCGGGGTAGGCACTCGGCACATCGCCGTGACGTGCCGCTACCCCCCATACTTGCGCCAGCACCAAGAGCAACTTTACGTTGTTCAACTCCATGACGGTTGAAAACGTGAACAAGTAATCGTCCCCAAAAACTTTCTTGTCGCCTCTGGCAACTAACCTGGCCTTGTACCTCTCAACCGAACCATCTTCACAGACTTTCGTCTTGTACACCCACTTGGTCGGAAGAGGTACTTTGCCGGCGGGACGGCGCACGATGTCCCATGTGCCTAGTTCTTGGAGCGACTTGATCTCCTCCATTTCGGCGCGTTTCCACAATATCGAATGATGGCCACCATGCGCCTCCCTGTAATTTCTTGCACCCGGCTGCATCGGTAGTGCACCTGCAGTTCCAGCAATCGTTTCACAGACTGCATAAACGCATAATGCGGTTCCACCATTTTCATCATTTTTGTCACCCGTTTCCGAAACGACGTCGCTTGCAACTGCCCTTCTAGACCTCGACGCTTCATAGTCTCGTCCCTTGGGTGTCTTCTTTTGCTTCCTGCGTGACTTCCTTGTACCCTGCCCAGTGTTTTCCGCGTGCTGGGGCGTCGCTTCAGACTCCGGTATTCCATCATTTGAATGTCCTGAAATCTGTGTACTTGAATCGGTGACCCTGGCACGAGATTCTGCTAGCTCTTCAAGCTCTTGGCTGCATTCACCTTCTAATACCTTGGTGATCTTGTCGCTAGCCTCGGCACTCATCGTTTCAATCGCTGTGACGTGCCTGGTCACTGCGACCACTCTATCCTTAAGTAGCAGCACTTTGTATCCCTTGGTTTCGTCACTCTTTCCAAGGATAAGTGCACGTTCGGCGTGCTTCGACAACGCCTTCTTCTTCGGGTCCCTCCAAACCATGCACGGGGATCCGAAAACCACAATGTCATTCACCGCCGGTCGCTTGCCAGTGAGTACTTCGAGAGGCGAAATTCTACCGGTGTTTGACCTTGTCGGAGTGCGGTTGAGTATATATGCTGCATACTCAGCCTCCTCCGACCAGTACGTCAATGGTACGCCTGATCCGAATATCATGCACCGGACCATGTTGAAAATGGTCCGGTTCATGCGCTCCGCTTTGCCATTCGACGCAGGAGTGCCGGCTTCGGTAACCTGACGACGGATACCAGTCTGTTTGCAAAACAGATCAACATTCTGGTACTCGCCGCCACCGTCGGTACGCAGCACGTGCACCCTGCAGGAGAACTTGTTTTCGAACCATGCAATGAAATGTCCGAACATCCGTGCGGCCTTGTCCTTCGTGCGCGCTGCAAAAACGCGTACATAGTTCGAAAAATGGTCGACAAACACGACCAAGTATCGATTTCCACGCCTATCGCGGGGGGTGATAGGACCCCTAAGGTCGCTGCATATCACACCCCCGATGCGATCAATTGGTGCGTTTGCACCAGAGTCCGCTTTTGGTTGCGCTTTCCTTGTGCCCTTGCCTTCAGCACAGGTCAGGCAGTTCGGTCTACTCGTGTCCGTGAGTACGATGACTGACCTGGGGTCTTTCGCCAGCCTTTCGACAGTGTCGTAGGCCAGGTGACCCAGGCGCACGTGAAAATGATGCAGGCTCCCTTTGTGCGCGTCTGAATCGACAACTTCCAACACACTGTTCATCACCATACTTTCAAACCCTTTCGAAATACCATCTGTATTTTGCGCCTTCAACCTGGCTACAAAAACTGACCCTTGAGGTATCACATCGAACAACTTTTGCCCTTTTACCATAACTCGCAGCTTGTGGCCGTCGTCGACAATTTCGCAACTCTTTTCGCGTAATCGGCCAAGCGAGATCAGGTTTCTGGCTAGTTGCGGCGCATAGTATACTTCAGTTAAAACAATAACCGTTTCACTATTGTTGCACGTTCGCAACGTAAGCCGCCCAACCTTGGTTGCCTGAAGTGTGCCACCATCCGGCAAGGTAAAGTTGTCGTCGAGACTGCAATCCCTGGCATCTTCCAACAGACTAGCGTTCGACACTAAATGTCTACTAGCCCCACTATCGATGATCCAGATGTCTTCATCTGCATTTCCAGTTCCACATGCATTCAAACTTCCATCCACGGTCGAAAGCACGAAACGCTTTAACCACCCTTCGTTTGCGCCACGGCTTTGCTTTTGGGTGCGTTCACCCCCGTTCTTACGGCGCTTTTCGGGGCAATACCTTTGTATGTTCCCCTCGCCACCACAGCTGTAGCACACGCGCCACCCCTGACCAGATGTTGCTGCATGCACGTGCAACTTAGGGGCGGTCCTCGGCTTCATCGCATCATCCTCGATTTCTTGAGCCCATGCGATCAACTCTTGAGCATGACTAAGATAATCCCCCCGTCTGGGGTCATATCTAGCCATCATCATTATCTTTAAACGTGGTGCGGCATACTTCACAATATTTGCAACGATTAACTTTTCACTCGAACCGCTTTCGCGAGCCAGAGATACTAAGTACGGGTAGTGTTCCGTCCAGCTGCGCTTTGGATCTTTCTACATCGAGAACCTTGTGGCGGCTTGACGATGCGATATGGTCGTTCGAAAACCCAAATACATATGGTCCATTACGTGGACCAACGTCGGTCGCACCCGCCACCACCATGCAACATTTGTCCGATAATATTCGGCGGCGGTGCCCTCCAAATGCTCGCCAAACTTGTTTACCTTTAACCGTTCACTCCATTGAAAACCAGAACTCATTTCGGCGATCTCGAGTGCCTCCATGAACAGGTAGGCCCATTGCCGGTAGCCTGCACCCAAACCGGGATACAGCTCGCGTCCCGAAAATTTATCGATACACAACTTGGGTATTTTGTACCCGGTGTACTGCACCGGTACACTTGGCTGCGCGGCGGGCACTTGGGGCCCGCCTGTACCTTGCGCCGCAGTGGGCGGCCTGCGAGGTGCATCATATGTTCTAGGGCGTGGCTTTGCGCCAGCTTCCACCCCTTCGTCCTCGGCCAGGTCATCCATTGACATCTGCTGACCGAAGGGACGGTAGTTTCGGAGACTTTCACGAAACTCATCTTGTGGTATACGTATAGGTGCATTCCGCTTGCGCTCCGGGGACCTCTTCTGAAATGTGGGCCTTGTTCGCCCTGCATCATCGGCATCTGTATTCAGCGCAATCTCTCGCAAATAACGCACCATGCCCTGAAAATCGCCCACAGAGGGCACATCGTCTCCATCAAAATCATCCATCGTAAACTTAATAAAAGAACCTCAATCACTTCCGTCAATAGCTTCCCCTTAGATGAGGGACTTTTCACAAGCTCCACGAAACGTAACAACACGAAAATATTCAAAACAAGCACACTCCAATCACCAAGAACACTCTACGATATTACTTGGCGCAACTTGGGCTCATAACCTGTTAAAATCAACAGAAAAAAGTTGCGTGCACTTCGTATGATCAAAACTCACCTGCGTACGAAGTTTCGACGCGGGAGGATCAGTGGAAGTGGTGTAGCTGCGTGCGCGCGCAGTAGCAGTAGAGATTCAGTGCGTGTGCTAGTGGTAAGCAATATAAAAACGGAAAGTAAAGATATATTATGTATGGTTACTTCAGTCGCTATCCAGTCCTAATGCAACTTAATCTAGTAACTGCCTTCATATGAAAAAATGTATGTCTTACCTGCATCAGCCAATGGGCTTCCACTATACGGAAGAGTGTAAACTCCAAAATGGGTACACACTCTTCCAACACCGTCGCTTTAAGTGCGCGAGGATATCGTGAATTTCGTCCGTACGAAACATTAGGGCTCCGCATAACGGACCTGGCTAAAGTTACAATATGTTAGAAGGGATGCGCAATAAAATAGGCACGGCTTGCTAGTGGACAAAAAAGGAAGTAATTTAACCAAAAAATAAATCGGGAGCGCGATTGGTGTCGCTCTATCATATTTTGGTTTCGCTCTAGCGCGCCCCATATAATTATCTATCTAATAATCTATATTATATAAAAAAAATTGCGATCTGTCCGTGTTACGAAAAATAGTGTCACGAAAATTAGTGATTGGCTAGATTCTTTACCATTTTGCCCTTACGGATTGGCTGGATTCTTTACCTTACAAGACTGTGATTGGCTGCATTCCCAAAAAACAGGATTGGCTGGATTTGTTCGCCTTGCCTTTCCATTTTTTTCAGTTAATTGAAAGTCTATCGACGTCATCATTTAGCTTGCTAAATGGCCTTAAACTCGTCTACTTATCTACTATATTATATATATATATATATAATAACAGAATTCATGTCGTCGATGCATGCGCGCTCCCGCACCTAAGCGAATAACTTGATCTAAGTATAAGATTCAATTAAGTACGCGATCCCGAACCTAAGCGAAGTAGAACTGTACTATCGATTTCTTTTAATTGGTTAAAGGACTGTATTGTTTTTCATAAAGCGACGGCGATCGCGTGGCATCATCAGTGTCGCAGTGCATATCGTGGGTGTGGTTGGTGTGGCTATCAATGCGTCCGCAAGGGATTATTTGAGGGTAAGTAGTGTGTTGTACAAGACATTGATGCCCAAGAGTTGTGTATATGCTAACATTCTGTGGCGCTTAATTGTTGTGTGACGGTTTTAATTTGATGATCACAATAAAGCATACAAACCGCACTTTACAAGACCAGTTGAAGCGCAGTGCTAGTAGGTATTCATGTCTTCACTTCTATTCCACAAACTGCGCACAGCATGATTGACGAGTCACAAGTGCTTTGATTGATTAACGCATTTTTACATTTTTTTTTATCTTTCATGGGTTTCCAGACATTATAAGTGGTTTACGAAATAAAGTCACAATGTTTCGGAGCGGAAAGGAGAAACGAGGAAGAGTGTAAGACGTTTGTTTTGTTTTTGCCACGAAGATTGAGAGCGTTAGTTGGGCAGGACGGACCAGAAGGCATCCTGCGACAACTGTACGTTCGAAACGGTCCGCATCCGGCGCTTCCCGTGCTTTTGCATGGTGAGTAACTTCTGTTTATGGGATCTATCCCCTCCCCCGACCGTTTTGCCCAACTTCATCAGCACGTCTTTCCGGTACAGCGCAATCCGTTCTTTGGCAAAGATTTTATCCCAGAGGGCAGCTTGAATGGAAATTTCATACTGCTGCCGATCGAGCACGCGCTTTAACTTGACACAAGGCGCGGCCATTGCGTGTGGAGGGCATCATAGGCTATTGAAGTGTTAAAGCTTGAGTCGACTGGGCGGACCACGAATGTCCTCTCTGTATGAACATTTCTTCGGCCACTAGGAGGGAGAAGTATGTGGTCTACAACTGCACCGTTTCAAGTGTGACGGCCCAAACGTCGTGGTGTGTTTCCTACCGTTATTCGGAGTTCCTCAAGTTTCGAAACAATGTAAACGAGTTGTGGACGTGCGATGACAAAGACTGTAGTGGTTCGTGTCAAGCTATTCGTGATATTACGACGGCTTTCTTTCCGAAAAAACTTCCAAGAATACTGTCCACGCAGTATGGAGCTGGTAATCACCGCAGTAAAGCTAACATTGAAGAAACGGGTTGCGTCTTTTATCAACAGTGATGAAGCGACGAAAAAATTGATGAAACATTATGGTGTGGACGTGTGAAAAACGAGGGCAAAATAGCAGCAACATTTGACAAGATCCTGTTTTTTGCATTGCCAGCTGGAAGCTGCCGTGGTAATGAAAAGCCAAGTGCTGATTGAAGCCACAAATGACACCCAACCGTCGGTGAAATTGCCACGTGGCAGGGCACCGTAGTGCCAGTCCCAAAGATTTATAACGACAGACAAGAGTGGCAGAACAAAGGAAAAACCGATCATTCATGTGACCAACTGCTCCTACCAGTACCCTGAGACAGAGGCGAAACAGGAAGAATTGAAGCTAAGTGGTGAATAAGCCGTGTACGGTTGCGTCAACACTTGGTGGTGAGGCCAAGGTTATCGAGGGAGACTCACAAAACGTGGCAACAGATAAGTTGTTGAGTCAACCCACTCCAACGTCACACGTCAATGTAGCGGTCGATAAAAAGTTTTTTCAGCTGCTGGTGGGTATCTTCTCAGAAACTATGCGCAAATCTATTACTGCAAACGAAGAACTGCCAAAATCAATCGAAGAGGGTCAAATCTCGACGAAAATCTATCACCAACCCAGTGACTATCCGTTCTATCAAACAAATATTGATCGAGGGGTACTCATTTTCGATCAAGTGCGTCTAAAAGTGCGCTTGCGGAATCGTGCTCGACATGAACACATGAAAAAACTTGCGCGAGTAGGTGGACCTGCAAAGTCGCGGAAACTGGGAGTGAAAAAGATGGAGAAGGAGCGAAAACGTCAGGACAAGTTACGCCTGAAACAACTCCAGAAACAGAAGCTTAAATGCATCGATTAAGGCGGATTTGCTCGGACTACAAACACCATTCGTCAGAACCCTCATGTGCAGCAACTCATCGCAGCTGAAAAGGTGACTGAAGCTTTTGATGAAGGTACAATAGTCCGAACTTCAAGCTGGTTTACACTGCTATATTTCACGGGGCCAGAGGAATTTGTTATAAACTTTCACACAAGTCTTCTGAAGCGATCTCTGCGAGAAATTGCTAATACTTCATTCGAGTGCATTTATTCAGGTGTGACTAAAGTTATTGGACACAAGGCTTCGTGCGATCGCGTCCGAGAAAGACCTCTTCGATTTAATTGATCGAGATTATTTGCAATCAACAGAACGAATATGATTGGCCTGGCCTAAGACCGCAAAATACCCTTTGGCGGCATTTGAAGTGCACCCACCATCAAGAAGAATCGTTTCGCCGTTGACCATTTTATTATCGATGATGGCATGCACCAGATGCGCGAACTCTTCAGGTTTACCTAGACGGTTTGAAAATGGAACGCTATTTCCAAGCTCTTTCTGCATCTTTTCAGGAAGTCCCGCCAAAAGTGGCGTCATGAACAAACCTACAACGCAGGGATTTCCGTTAGTTATCGTCCACTCCTGCACCAAAGTCGTCGTGGTACCTGGTGCGATCGTGTTTACACGAATACCGAATGAGGAAAGGTCTCTAGAAAGTGTTAATCTCATTCCTACGATTGCACTTTTGCTAGCAGCGTACGCATCCTGCCCAATCTGTCCGTCATATGCTGCAATACTAGCGGTATTGATGATAAAACACCACGTTCGACACTTTTGACTCTGGTCGTATTTTTGACATGCTGCTCGGACAAGTTAATAGCAACAAGGGGAAATTGGTCATTATGACATTAACGTTTGCAATTCCACTTACTCCACTTAGAGCATCTCCACCGCGCAGTGTATATGGTAGTGTAAACTCCAGATACATTACGCAATTATTTGGGCGTCCATCCACCGCGCCGTTTTATGCAGGAAATCGCCATATTTTTTACATATTGGGTATCAATAAATATCCCATAGTGCGAATATACATTCCCGGATAGACACTGTAAAACCTGCGCAGCTACCCATTTCACTGAAAATGAGCCAGGAAGACGAACCTGTTGCAACTGCTTCGACCCCACAGCGGGCGCGATGCAAGAACTTTCATCCCGATGAAAGCGCCTTGCTGGCAACATGTTGGTTGCGGATATCAGTAGACCCCATCGCCGGCTGCGACCAGCAGTCGTCGACGTTCTGGGAGAAAATAACTGCTGATTTCAGCAGCAGCAAAGATAAAAGTTCGCCAGAGCGAACTCTGGCAGCCCTACAGTGTCACTGGACTACCGTGTCCAGGGCTGTCTCGATCGTCTGCGGTATATTCAATCGCCTGTTACGGGACCTACCTTCAGGGTGGAACGAGGCGATGGCCCTGGAGGAAACCTTAAGGCGGTTTTAAGACCAATCAAAGAAGCCCTTCAAATTCCTGAAAGCGTTCCACGTTTTGAAAGACGCACCAAAATTCAAAATGATTGCAGCTGCTATTCCCGCGGTGACTGACAGTCCAGCGGGATCGCTGGCTGATGATTCCGGTGAGCGCCCGCCCGGAAATAAACGGGCGAAACGAAGTTCGTCGGCAGAAGAAGATCGAGAAGATCGTCGGCGACAGCTCGTCCAAGCGGCACGTGACCTCGTGCGAATCGCCGAGGAGAAAAAACGCGTTGCCGAAGAGCTCAAACAAATAGCTGAAGATGAATACGCGTTGAAGTTATTCGGTATTGATCCAGACTCGGAGGATTACAAAGAATTTATTAAGCTGAAACGGCAAGAGTACTTAGCCAAGCTCAAGCGTAAACTCGAGCAATTATAAACAGAGAAGTATCAGCTCCATCTTGTCGCCGAAGTTTTGCCAGATATGTTCAATAAGATCTTGCTGTAGCTGTTTGGACAAGTCAGAATTGTGTAGATATCGTAGGTTTGTTCGCTGTTCCTCCATTTCAGCAGGAATCTGAGGAGCCGGTCTTATCAGAGGACGCTCAAAGTCTTCGTCAAACAGATACTCATAGGCTTGTAAGTATGACGTTCGTCTTCCACTATCATGTTGTGCAGGATGATACAAGCAACGATGATATCCTTCATACTGGAAGCACTCCACAGCTTACATGGTGTGTTCAGTATTCGAAATCGTGCCTGAAGCACACCGAAGGCTCGTTCCATATCTTTCCTTACAGCCTCCTGTTGTCGTGCAAAGAGCCTCTGTTTGTTGTTTAAAGGATTGGGTACGGTCTTGACAAAGGTTGACCAGTTCGGGTAAATAGCATCGCAAGCAAGTATGTGGACCTATAGGTATTACAGTTGACACGAAACTCTGCTATAGGAGATTTACCGTTGACAAAATCCTGGAACGATGTCGACCGTTGTAAGACATTGATATCATTGTAGGATCCTGGCATTCCAAAGAAGGCATGCCAAATCCACAAATCTGACGTTGTCACTGCTTCCAAAATGACAGTGGGCTGTTTGTATCTACCTTTATACATTCCCGCCCACGCTTTAGGGCAGTTTTGCCATTCCCAGTGCATGCAGTCCACAGACCCAAGCATACCAGGAAATCCTCGAGCGGTATTGGTTTCCAAGATAGACGCTATGTCTGCCTCGTTAGGGGCACGTAAATACTCCTGGCCAAAAACCTCAACAACAGCGCAACAAAACAGTTGCAGACTTTCAAGAGCTGTGCTCTCGGCAAGCCTGAGATTCTCATCTAATGAATCTGCAGGAGCTGCATAGACAAGCATTCTCAAGGCAGCGGTGATTTTCTGATGAGAAGAGATCCCAAGTCTACCCATTGCATCCGCCTTTTGTACGAAGTTTTATTCATGGTGAACGATGTCATCAAGAATGCGATTGAACACTGTCTTCGACATTCGATATCGTCTTCGAAATTGTTCGTCGTTGTATATCGGTCCTGCAGAAAAATAATCATTTCCACTATCTCTCATGTGCATGCAAATGATTACGATTGACATTAGGCATTCGTCCTGGACTTGATCCTCCGCGTCAGTTTTGGTGTTCTTCCTCCTCTTCATCAGAATCCATTTGATCCCATTGCATCATAATTAATGCAAACTGGTGCAGTTCTTCATCAGAATTTGACATTTGACTCGGCTATTACGGTCGAGAGCGGTCAAGAATGTTTTTCTACAGAACGTTGCACCAAAAGTGAGAACAGTTTAATCCTCGTAGCCGAATTCTAGAATGACCTGATCAGAACTGAAGAAGCACAGATGATCCCAACGTCGTTGGTGACTCACGTTACAGTCTTGTACAATGAAAGTGAGCTTTATTTGGTCTCTATGTGAGCCTGTTCAAATACGGCAAGAAACTGTGATGCTATAACGCCCCAGTTTTAGAGAAAGGCGGAAGCATTCAGTTGCATGTAACCGGATAAACAGTCATTTAGCGAGTGACGCGGTGCCGCTTACAGAACAAACTATATTTTGCGACCCTTTTTTCCCCGTCGGTGCTTTTTACGCTACCATATACACTGCGCGGTGGAGATGTTCTTACCGTTCAGCTGCGAGGCGGGCGACGAAAGATCCCCACCGTGTTGACGTTTATCGTCTGCTGGAACTGGTAAAGCTGATTAATTCCTTTTTTACTAAGCGTTTTGATAGCCAATGCGATACCCGCACGATTGACGGCAGTATTCAAAGACTCTCCGAAGATAGATTCGGCTAGGTCCAATGCCGCATCTACGTCGTCCTCGCTGGTCACCTACCATCACCGTACAACGGTTAATTCAATAAGATCACACCAGTAGATGCGAAAACATACATTAGTGGGGCTGAAATGACACGAGAGACCAAGTTCTTTTGCCACATTGACTCCATCGCTGGTAGGGAGATCGCACAGGATTACACGCTTCCATTTTGAACAAGATGAGCGGCTGTCGCCCGACCTAGACCGGAGGCGGCGCCGGTAATATGGCAACACGAGCGTACAAAGCCATGCGCGATATGACACTTTGAGCTTAATTAATGTAGACCACATTATACCATGTAGCTTATTGAGAGTGATACATCATTAAAAGAGTATCTATTACTTTAAGTTAATGTGTTTCAGGCAATCGCCACGTTGGTACAACGGGGTACGATGCTAGTATTAAAAAATTGGTGTCAGGGAAAATTATGTCACGAAAATTATGTCACGAAAATTACTGATTGGCTGGATTTCGTGTCACGAAAATTAGTGATTGGCTCGAAAATTGGTGTCACGAAAATTAGTTATTGGATGGATTTTTTTTCCTTATAAGACTGTCATTGACTGCATTTTCGCTCCCTCGTTCCCAATTTTTTTCTGTCCGTCGGAGGCCGTACCTAATCATTTCCAACTGGACTATAAATCGGAACTAATTTAATTCGACTTTAAAAATAGCGCAAATGGCGCTTTTTACATCTATTTAAAAGTTTTCCTCCCTCTGACGTAATAGCGCAAATGACGTTTTTTTTACATCTATTTAAAAGTTTTCCTCCCTCTGACGTAATAGCGCAAATGACGCTTTTTAGATCTATTTTAAAGTTTTTCTCCCTCTGACGTTCCCGGTCACGTACTTGCTTCTATGACTTTACCTTATATACCCTCCGCCCCGTCGGTACGACGGGGTACTACAATAATTGAAAGTCTATCGACGTCATCATTTAGCTTGCTAAATGGCATTACAAATAGTGTCTGTGGGTTCGAAAATTAGTCATTGGCTGGATTTTTTCTCGCTTTTTCGTGATTGGCTGGATTTTTGTTTTTTTCTATTTTTTGACAGGGTCCTGCTACCACATTATTGATGGTATGGAAGGTGAGGGTGGTCGCCAAAACGGCGATACCTATATATACGCCCAAGGGAGCGCAGCGAGTCATTTTGTAGCCGGGTGCGGACACGCACGGTGCGGCTAACGCACAGAGGAAGACTTTCCTTTAAGCGACGTTCGCCGCTACTTAGCCGATACGCCCTTATAAAAGGGCTTAGTAGGAAAGAGCTCTCATACTCGGGGCCAAGATTCCCGGGGTGGTTTACTGTAGCCTTTGCTAGTGCCTTAACGGCAAGGCTCCCTTACTAAGGGTGTAGCTAAAGGGAGGGCTCCCTTTACGCTACCGCACTCACTACACGCGCGACCGGTCGAGGTCGTCCGTCTGTAAGATAGAGTGAAATGTAAGCTGAATATAAATTTAATATGTAATTATTCTAAATTAATTTAAACTAATGCTGTAACAGGACTGATCCTGTTACTGGCTTACACTGTATATTGCGAGGAAGCGCGCAATACAATTAGGGCAGGATTAGTTGGTAACAACTAATCCTATAATAAAAGTAAATATATTAATATTCACTTATCTATTAGAACGCAAAGTTAAGAGTGTTTATTTAATGGGTGGTTTAGAGGCTAATAGTATAGTAACTAACTAATTAATATAATAATATCATGTCTTTAACTAACTGTACTATTAGTTAGCCTGCAAGATTCGGTATTTATACCGAATCGACTTTTCCTTCGTAGATTATAATAACTTATAATCTCTTATTTAAATTTCAGACAACGCGTCTGAAATTAAACTGTGATATTATAACTTGAATATCAATAATGTAATGGCACCCCATTACACCACCCCCCACTTAAGGTGGTTGGCCAATAATAATTCTTATTTTGGCCAATCATGGGTGGCACTTGTTGGTCGGAATTTCTCATTCACCAACTGATTGACCATCGACTCGATGGTCGAAGCACACGGCGGCGCTGTAAAGAGCGCTGCTGAAAACAATGAAGGAGCTTCTTCCTCCGCCTCAGCACTAGGTGCTGAGGTGTTGAGTGACAACGGTGACGCTGCATTAGCAGCGTCAACTACTCAAAGGTCGGAAGACGTACCGTCTTCGACCACAGATTCTGCTAAGGCGGCATCTGGTAAGGAACAGGGAGATTTTGCTAATGCAACATCTCGCATGATGGCAACTTCCGAATGGCGTGTTGCCAAGAGGGCCATGTTCGGGAGTTCTGACTCCGAACAAAGTGATGGGGATACAGCTGTCCCCACTAAAGGATCTAGAGAGTCGAAACTCGCTAGGTGCTCATCGCCTAACAGCGATGACGACTCTGGTGTAGCTGTCAGCTATGACAGCGACAATGATTATCACAGGTGGTTGCGGGAACGCAGAGCCCCACCTGGACCAAGTACTTCTCCACGTCGGAGTGATTTAACCCCGGCGCGTAGTGTTGAAGCAAGCGGTGCTCCGCCTGCTAAAAGAGCTCGAACAGAGCGGCGCCTGCCGCTTCTAAAGCGTATCATCGTACGGAACCACATGTTCCGTACAAAGGGGGGTTTTGGACCCCTGGCTGGGCTATCGCCCCCAACAGTGGCGGTCACCGTATACGGGACTGCCAGTATGCGTTGTTCGATATCAACGTGCTGGATGACTGCGAAGACATCCAGTCACGTCGATTCGATCGAAGTACAGACGATAGACGTCTGTACTTTATTGACCTCTTTTTCCAGGTTCGATATTATTCGAGCCGGAAAGGGTCAAGGAGGAACAGGGACGATAAAGACGCCCTGACTCAGAGTTGGAATGCTGTTGTTGACAACTACAACAAAAGCCCAGATGATTACGTGAATAAAGTTCATGTAATGCGCAAGCGCTTTTTAAAGCACTCACGAACAGGCAAAATGGAATACATCCATTTTGCTTGCATCAAAGAAGGGTTAAGTGTGGTGTCCCTTCTCACCTCGTTTGCCCGCGGTGTACGCAGGGCACTCCTCGTCTGTCAGAGGAGGAGTTGCGGGGGTACAGTGGCTTTTCCGTACACGCCGAAATTCAGGGTTTAATTGATACGCTAAATGCATCAACACCTACTGTTGATGCTACTTCGCATTATGAGTTTGAGACTTCTTCTCAAACTCATTCAAAAGGTCTGGGGCGTCGGCCCTCAGAACCTCAATCGGTTCCCAAGAGTCGAATTCTTGGGGATATCCCTGCCAGCTTACCAAGTACTCGGTACGCTGCCCCTTCTTCAAAGGCACCGAGCGCTTCGAGATCAAGCGCTCGAGGATATATCGCTTATTCCCCTGATTATCAATCAGGGGCGGAGGAGGTTGAGAATTCCCTCGCCGTTGTTGTTGCGGAGCACGGTTCTTCGCTCCGCAAGCTCGAGGAGGGTTATTCCTCCTTGAGCAGCGATATGTCTCACTCTGTGAAGACAGATCGGTCTCTTCGCGAGGATGTCCGCGACATCCTCGGAGCGCACACTGCCCTCCATCAGAATAATGATCTTCTGTACATTGAGCTTTCCCGCTATAAGGGAGAGCTCGATCGGCGCACGGCTGATCTTGAGAAGTCGAAGGCGGAGGTAACGACTCTCCGCTCTGCTCACCAACGGCTGGAGGCCGATTACAAGTCTCTCTTGGGAGACTTGGAGAAGCACGTCATCTTCCGTGGTTCTGCGTCTCGTCGTAAGACGAAGACGAGTGATACGGCTTGAGCCGCCCAACATAGAATGTTGGGTCAAGCCGCATTGCTCTGGGAATGTCTAAGGTATAGGTATTCCCCCGAATCTCTTGGACCTTGAAAGGTCCAATGTACTTAGGAAGCAACTTCCGTGTAGGGAAGTTGCTTATTGCATGTGTAGGCAAATTAGTAGTACTTAATAATACTAATTCACCTTTAAGAAATGAGTTTTTGTTCTTCCTTCCTTGTTTATCTGCATTTTGCTTCTGCTTATTAAAAGCAGAGGAAAGTGCATCCTTTACATGGCGTATTACAGCTTGGCGCTGTAATACGAATTCATCTACTGCTTTATCAGCAGTAGGTGCATTGTCCTCGTCGTCTGCAGCCTTTCTGCAGACACATATTCATCGTATGCAGCTTTAGTTTCAATTGAAGCTGCTTCCGCTTCTACTGTATTTTCAGTAGAAGGGCCATCGTTTTGTTCACAAGTTGCAGTCGCAACTTGCGCATTGACTCGCTCAAAATTTGAGCGGGTCCCTCCCCCACTTAGATTTGGCGTACCGCCAAGTAAAGCTGGGTTCGTGGATGCCTTAAGGCATTCACGTAGAACGGTGTATGCTTAGTTTAAGCATGCACCGAGTTGTTAATCGCAAATTCAGTGAGTGACAGGTAGTCACTCCACTGTTCAAAGGCATGTGCGTATGATCGCAACATGTCTCCGAGAACGCGGTTAACCCGTTCCGTCTGTCCATCCGTTTCCGGATGGTCCGCAGTTGACATCTTCAACTGGGTTCCCAACAATGAGAACGTTTCTTTCCAGAAACGTCCTGTAAATCTCGGATCTCTATCCGAGACAATGTCTTCCGGCATTCCGTGCAAACGGAATACCGTATCAACGAATATCCGCGCTGTTTGATCGGCGGTTACGTTCGCTGATACTGCAGTAAGATGTACCATCTTACTGAAACGGTCTACAAAGATTACTATTCCAGTCTTCCGACTATTGTCGGGTGGAAGACTGAATACGAAGTCCATTGAAATGGACTTCCAACACTCTGTCGGAATCGGCTGAGATTGCAGCGGATCCTGTGCAGACTGCGCAGGCTTAACGCGCTGGCAAATCTCGCAAGCTCGTACGTATTTCCGTACCCACTTGTACTGGTTTCGCCAGTAAAAGTCACGTGCGAGAGAAGCGTATGTCTTCTCTCGACCTTGATGCCCCGAAATCGGTGCATCATGATACCAAAACATAATTTGATGTTTGAGATCATCGTCGTTTGGAACGACGATGCGACTTTCATCTTTTTGGTCTGTGCTGTAAAGCAGCAGACGATCGTGCAGTCGATTTCGATGCACGCAAGCGCGGAGGAACTCTGGGAGTTCGTCGCGTTTCTCACTTGATTGATTACGTAAGTAATCAATCAACAGACGTGTCTCCTCGTCTGTTTTGTACGCCTCGCGTACTTGTCGTGTAATTGACGACGACAAAGCAGTGCAACGGATCACGTTTGCACTGGAACCTTCGGTTACGGACGGTTTCGTCTCGTAATCGGGCCTTCGTGATAGCGCATCCGCTATCACGTTCAACTTTCCGGGTTTGTATTCAACCGTAAAGTTGTATTCAGCAAAGAATGACAGCCATCGAGCCATTCTTTGAGAAATGTGTGGTGAATTCACGGCCGTGCGTAGCGACGCAGGGTCCGTGTAAACCACAAACGGTCTATCTCCCAATAGATAGATCCGAAACTTGGCCAGTGCGTACTTCATGGCAAGGAGTTCCTTGTCATGCACTGTATAGTTGCGCTCGGCTGGGCGCAACTGACGCGATTGATAGAAGATTACGCGATCACGATCATCGTGATCACGCTGCATCAAAGCACAGCCGATAGCGAAATCGCTCGCGTTGCAAACGACGTGTAACGGACGCTCGTTATCGGCTATAGCCAAGACAGGCGCTTCAGTCCAGCTTTTCGCGACTGCATCAAAAGCATCTTGGCATTGGGTATCCCAATGCCATTCGACATATTTCTTAAGTAATTGAGAAAGAGGTCGTATTAACCCAGCATAGTTGCACGAATACTTGTGCAAATATGTTGCCAACCCAAGGAACTTTCGAAGTTCCTTAACGTTGTTTGGCGTAGGCCATTCAACGATCACCCTGATCTTTTCTGGATCAGGACGCACCCCGTTCTTGCCCACAAAGCATCCAAGAACGGGTATCTCAGGTGCACCAAAGGTGCACTTCTTCAGATTTGCATAGAGCTTATGCGTAAGCATAAGCTCTAACACTCGAAGTAGATGCTCCCTATGGACATCTACATGGCTTTTATCGTGTTCACCCTTACTATGGATGAACACGTCATCGAAATAACTCGGTGCGAATTCTCGCACCGGGCGTAATAGATGCGTTACGCATCTGTTAAACGTAGCAGGGGCATTTCGAAGCCCCTGCGGCATAACAAGCCACTCCCAAAGCATGCCGCTTGGGGTGTTTACCGCCGTGAGAGGGATATACTTCTCACGCATTAGGATTTGATAAAATCCATCTCTTAGATCGAGAGCACTAAAGATGGTGCTCGCGCACATGCCATCTATGATGACATCCTTCCGCGGTATCGGTGTATGTGCCGGTACCGTTGCTGCGTTCAGCTTGTTGTAAGCGTGAACGATTCTCCACCTACCTGTGGACTTCTTCACACAAAAAGTGGGGGTAGAGTGCGGTGAGGTAGACTCCCGCACTTGGCCTGATTTACGACGAGCTTCGAAAAACTCGTCGATCGCTTTTACCGATCACGAGGCAACGGCCATTGCCGCGTAACACAATATTTCGTGCCTGGCACGAGGTCAATCTCATGACGAGTTCCCTTATCCTTAGGGAGCTCGCTAGGTACTTCTTCTGGGAATACGTCAGCGTATTCCCGAAGTACCTCATAAAATGGGGAGTTCGCTTTAAGCGACTCCCAGCTCTGCGCTTCAAAGCGCTAAACTCTCGTTTGATCATTGGGAACCTTTTTCCCAATGTTTTCCACTTGTAATGTGGATATTCGTTCACGAATATCCACTACATCATCTGTTGCAACGATGATACAGATCTGTTCGATCTGACCATCGTGCAAGTTTCTCATAAACTTCTTCCAGCTTAGCGCTGGAAGAGCCATCACCTCCGAACCTTCTTTCGGAGGGTGTTCAATCAACAGAGACTGGGTAGCTAATCCGGTCTTCGTTTGCGTCAAGACGTTGATCGTATCGACGGAACTGTCCATGAAATCAGACGCACTTGTCTGATTGAATGCTACACGGTGATTACGATTCACCGTGTGCGAATACTCATCATCATGGTGGCCACTGCCTACCATGGAATTTTCTTGGCGATCAGATGTGCTCGTCTGATCGGCCGCCTGTTCTGCAACACGGTGGTCTTTATCACCCGTGTGCATGGATAACGCAACGTGGTGGGCACTGGCCACCACGGAGTTGTGCTCACGATTGCACTCGATCGTGAGTTCGCTCTCATCAACACGGAATTCTTTCGTCGTGTTGGAACCTTCGGTCGCACAGTGGGTGTTTCCCACCGTGGATATTACTTCATTCTCACGGTGGTCTTTATCACCCGTGGAATGTTTCTCTCCAACACGCAACGACTCTTCTGTTGCGTGTGGTAGTCCCTCTGGATTCTCACCAGCGGAGGTACCTTCCGCTTATAGTGTCAGAACAGACCTGGTGGTGCCATCGCTATCCACCAGACTGTCTGACGCTGCGGTTGTATCCTCTGATACAGCCGGATTACACACATGGTGATCAGATCCTGTGCGTTTGCCGCAGTCGATCGATAGGTTAACCCAGTCGATCGAAGGTTTAAACTTGGACATCCATGGGATTCCAAGTATCACATCGAACTTGTCATCTAAATCGAGGACGATGAATTCATCCTCGAATGACAGTTCATTCAACTAGAAGCGTGTTTTAATCACACGCTTTGGAATAGTAACGGTTGCACCTGTTGCTAACCGGACTGACAACATACATCGTGGGATTTATACCTCCACGAAGCTCAACAGCGTTAGACTCTGAGTTCCAACGAAATTGTTTGACGCTCCTGTGTCAAACAAAGCTCGCATGGGGACATCGCTCCCGTGCGGCTTAACCTCCAGGGTGATAAGAGGCTTATCATCACCCTGCACCTTTTGACAGGACATAGTCCCGTCTGGGGCTATTACCCTCACATGCCCTATGTCGGCATGTGGGATAACATTCCCAGTAGGGCGCCCCGCCCCTACTGGCGATTCTTGTTTTTTGCACCAACAGGGTGATGTCCCTGTTGGTGTCGCCGTGCAGCGGACGGTTCCGTCCGCTGACTGCGTGGCACCGGGCGCGGTGCCATAAACCCATGGGCAAAATGCCCCATTTTCGCGCATCTATTGCAGCGAATATTCTTCTTAAATTTCGGTTGCTTCGTGTTCGAAGCAACCGCAACTGATAGGACCATCGCTCTGGACCTCCACCGCCCATGCTGCTGGCGCGGGTGGCTGTTTCTTGGGACGAAGTGTGAACTTCGTCTGCCCGACTGCTGATTGTTGACATGCTGTTGCGGCATGTCAAAAGCGAAGGGCTGTTGAGCCCTTCGGCTGTACCCAGCATGCGATGACGCTGATCGCATGCTGAACTCTTCACGGATGCTCATATTAATGGCATCTCTCAGAGTATCTGGCGGGCGCCGATAGAGAATCTGTTTGACGGGACCATCATTGAGTCCCTTCATGAAGCCAGTGACCTGCATAGCAGGGGGAACCGTCTCATACACAATATTTGACGGCAAATATTGCGTCTTCTGAGCGTAAGCTTGAAGGTCAAGCTTACCTTGCCGGAGTTCCATAAACTCCTGCCGACTACTTAGCTCCATTTCTGGAGCTTCAAAGTTGAGCTTTAGCTCAGCTTTTAATTCCTTATAAGTAAGGAACGCAGAGTCATCAGTGGCTCTGCGATTCATCGCCCATGCCCTTGCTCTTCCGCCCAGGCATGTTGTGGCGAAGTACGCCTGTTGACGTTCGTCAACAATATTTTGCGCGGAGATGGCATCTTCCACCTCTTCGAACCATCTACGAAGGGGCTCTCCCCCTTTGCCGGTGAAGGGCGGTACTCGCGCCTTTACTACTTCAACGCTATGCGTTGCAGGTACTGTTGCGGTCCGCGCTGCCTCTGGCGCGGTCCGTACTGGATTTTCTAGGTGGTTTAGCCTAAATCGGTTCACCACCTGTACCATTTCCTCCGGAGACTTACTCTTGAGGAAAGTAATGATGTCGGTCCCCATAGACCGACTTCCCTCACTTCTCGCGACGAGAAGTGAGGGAAGTGTTTATTCACCTCTTCCAGCGTTCTTTCTCGCTCGGCAGCCGACATGTCTCGCGACATGATGCCGAGCGGCTCTTAATCTTCGCTCCGCTAGTTAACTAGCAGAACGGAACTGTGGTCGTTAAGACGGACCACAAAGTGCTACCAGGTGTAACAGGACTGATCCTGTTACAGGCTTACACTGTATATTGCGAGGAAGCGCGCAATACAATAGGGCAGGATTAGTTGGTAACAACTAATCCTATAATAAAAGTAAATATATTGATATTCACTTATATGTTAGAACGCAAAATTAAGAGTGTTTATTTAATGGGTGGTTTAGAGGCTAATAGTATAGTAACTAACTAATTAATATAATAATATCAAGTCTTTAACTAACTGTACTATTAGTTAGCCTGCAAGATTCGGTATTTATACCGAATCGACTTTTGCTTCTTAGATTATAATAACTTATAATCTCTTATTTAAATTTCAGACAACGCGTCTGAAATTAAACTGTGATATTCTAACTTGAATATCAATTATGTAATGGCACCCCATTACAGGGTCGGTCAACGAAAGGTATACTTGAGCTTTCATGTTGCTTTGAAATTGCATGAAGGTTTTCATTGGCTGGTTCAGGAACGGGCGCCTCATCAGCTATATAAGATGATAATACACCCGCTTGAGAAAGCGTCGGTTCCGTAGGGTACCAATTGATGGTTTCATCGACCCCGGAGTGTCAGCAGCGATATTTCTGTTTTCTTGTGTAAGTAGTTTCAATACAGCAAGATTTGATTGCTCTCTCCACCGCCTTTGATTCGCTCTGATCGTTCTGTGGTAATATTTGATCTGGCTCCCAGTTCTGCCCAGATGTTTCGTGCTCTACAGTCAGCTGTATAGGCTCATGTGTTTCCTGCTGTTGCTCAAAAAGCTCCTCCTCATCCTCTAGCAATACATATCCAGAAGGGTGTCCACCATTTGTATTGGCCTCAACACTAGTATTGCTGCTTATTTTTTTTCTTTTCTTCTTTTTCTTTTTCTTGGTCTTTCCTGATGTCATATTCAAGACGCGATTGACGTCATAATCATCGGCATTTTGTTCAAGCTATGCCAAATCCTCGCGCTGTTTCCGTTCTTCAACTGAAATCTTGCGCTCACGTGTCTCCTGTAGCTCCAATTGCGCTGCCATGTTGTTTGCAAAAGATTTTAATATTTTTTGTAGTCCTCTCCGCTGCATCGAACTTTTCATTAGCCAGTCGCAACCGTGCACGACAAAGCAAGGATTGTGCCGCAACTTCGCTGTCGATGGCCTATACCGACGACTCATTTTGCTCGGGGTCGCCGCTATCCCCCACAAGCATTTAATTCAGTTCGCTCTCACTCATGTGCTTGCCAAAGCTCTCACTCACGCGAGCAAGATCGCTCTTAGAAATGAAGCCTTTTCCTTCTTTGTCAAAGTAATGTAAAGTAGAAAGAAGCGCACTAGTTTTCTCGTTTGGCGATTCAACGCTGGAGCTAAGCCCCCAAGCGAAACTGCGTTTTACACTTTCTAACTCTTGCTTCTCGTCCTCGTCCAGATTCTCATTCATTGCATCAATTAGTAGAACGACCAAAATACTAGCACGCAGGCGTCGACGGCCTCGTTGAAATTTCTCTAGCAACTCGGCCGAGTTTTTCATTGGTTCAGGACTAACTTGGGATTGGTTGCGCAACTACGGGTGCTGAAGTGCCTGTTCTGCGCTTGGTCGCTTGTCGGGGTCAATTTCTAGCAGCTTTCGAATCAAATCCTGTGCAGATGGCGAGATAGGATTGCGTACCAAATCTACCCTTTAAGATACGTGTTCGGATCTACAAGCAAGGAATACAAGTTAATACCGATGCATCATGTCCGACTTGGGTCCAAACTTGATTGCGTCAGGACCTGCTTGAGAATCAAAAAATCTTCATCAATCTGGACTGTTTCTTGGTCGACTGTAGTCTCTTGGGGCCTATAATTGAGGGGGGGGATACGGGTAGTAATTTGTGGGGGATACGGGTAGTAATTTGGGGGGGATACGGATATCAATTGCCATGGAGAAAGCCTGCGGTTTTTTTAGGTATTGCGATCTAAGCGCGTAAAGTTGTCTAATTATGCATATTATTCACTCCTACTCTTGCTTATATGTCTAGACTCAAGCAACCAGCTGACAACAAGACGCGACTCAAGTCAATTGCTGCTGAATTGTCTCAAGCCGCACAACTTGACAGCGAAAATGCCGTGCCACAAGTTATTCCTTGGCTTCCAGGATTCTACTCCGTGCCGGTGTCATCCCCATCCTCTCGACTAAGCTTATACCAAGACGGTCAAATGTATGGTATCGACATTTCATCGGGCTATGCTGTTTCCTTGCTAAATATCCAGCCGGGAGAGCATGTGTTGGATTTGTGCTGCGCTCCTGGGGCCAAATTGACTATGATTGCCGACCTCTTGCACTTCCAAGGAAGTGTCACCGGTGTTGACTATTCGATTTCAAGGCTGGTTGCTTGCAGACATTTAGTGTACAAATATAAACTCCAATGTGTGAGTGACGCAGCAATTGCCGAATGGAGATGCAGACTCTTCCATGCTGATGGCAGGACCTTCAATATAGGACCGAAGACAGAGTGCTCATCGATGGACGGGGTGGAGATGCTACTGGATACGCAAGACATTGCGTCGAGACCTCCAACAAACCGAATGCGAATGCGTAAGAATAAAAGCGCAAGACCGCGAGACGCCAAGCGACGAAATATGCTCATGGTTGACTCCGCTCTGTACTACAAGGTCTTGGTAGATGCAGAGTGCACCCATGACGGCTCGATTCGCCATCTTCAGCGCCTAAATACTGCTGAAAACTGGGAAGAATACGTGCGCAATCATTTGAACTCGATTGAGGTTGAACGGATCTTAAACCTGCAGCACGGACTCATTAGAAATGTCTTCAAAATGCTGCGCCCAGGTGGCATGATGATCTACAGTACTTGCAGTTTATCCACTAAACAGAATGAAGACATAGTATCAAAGTTTCTCGATGCTGAACCTCTTGCTAAGATTGACTCGATTCCGTACAGCAAGGATGTTCCCTAAAGGTAAGAGCTTAATGTGCTCCGCAATCACGGAGCATCTGACTGACATGTTCTCGATTTGATTTCTTCAGGAAGGAAAACTTCAAGGCACCATTCGCTTTACGCCGTCGCAAAATACGAGCGGGCTCTTCATTGCCCGTATCTACAATGATTCACCGGTATTAGAGCAAGACAATTGAAAGTATTAATGGTTAGAATAATTGCCACAATAATGATTATCTATTTTTTCCCATACAAATCGTGTCTGTGGGTTCGAAAATTAGTGATTGGCTGGATTTTTCTCGCTTTTTCGTGATTGGCTGGATTTTTTCTCGCTTTTTTCTTTTTTTAACAGGGTCCTGCTACCACATGATTGGTTGTATGGAAGGTGACGGTGGGCACCAAACGGCGATACCTATATATACGCAGCAATGGCGCGCATCGATTTGAACAGATTGAATCTGGCGGTAAGCTTACAGGAGCCTAGACTGAGACGATAAACACAGCCTCAAACCTAACAGTGATTTTCAACGCACCATTCAGGAGCAGCCGACTCCCACTCGAGGACGTGGCGGACGAGGTCGTGGTCGTCCGCTCCTATACGCCAACGACGAAGAACGCCGTACGTCCGCAGCACAACGCCGCAGGGATCGCCGAAACCCAGAGCTTGAAGAGGGTGTAGATTCCGCCTTCCTGATCGCTTTAAGGGTCATTCGGTATCCGCGGGACGATCCATACGTCGAGAGGTAGATTCTGGATGGGATGGATGGGGAAAGAGTGCGGCTCGTGTGGGGCACGCTTCTGGGTGGAGGAGAGAACCGGCGGCTCCAAAGCAACGCCAAAATACAGCAAATGTTGCGCCGACGGCAAGGTTGCTCTTCCACCACTCCGCGCTCCAGAAGAATACCTGGCGATGCTGCGGGAGCCCGGCAACAGGGAGTTGCGGGAGAACATTCGGTCGTACAACGCCGCGTTTGCCTTTACATCAACGCGAGTTCAAGCGTTGGGTTCCAGCTCGGCCCCGGAGTCCACACGTACCGGGTTCATGGAGCTTATTACCACATGATTGGTGGTATGGAACCGGCCAAGGGAGATACCCCGCGGTTTCTGCAGGCGTACGTGTATGACGCCAGGAACAAGGGGCCGAACCGGGAGATGCAGAATCCGGCCCTCAACCCGGCGCATCTGGCCGCGCTCCGGACAATTCTCGGCCAAGTCAACCCGTACGTTGACGTGTTTGTGCGGGCGGCGGAGCGGTTGACTGGGAACCCGGAGGAGGCGCTGCGGGTGGTGATCACCGCCACCAGTAACAATAGGGACGAGATAGATCCGCGGGGGTACAATGCGCCTACCGCGGATGAGGTAGCGATGATCCTTCCGGGGGAGTTTGGGGAGGTCGGGGACAGGGACGTCGTCGTGCAGCGCCGAGGCGGGGCTTTACACAAAATGAAAGCCATCTCCCCGGGGTACGACCCCTTGCAGTACCCGTTGATTTTCCCTTCTGGCGAGGAGGGGTGGACGGACAATATACCCCAGCTAAATGGGAACAGACGAGTCACCATGAAGGCTTTCTACGCCTACCGTCTGCAGATCCGGGACCACCTCCACGAACAATAGGCGATCCATCATGTTGGACGCCTGTTCCAGCAGTATGTCGTGGACATGGCTGCCAAAACGGAACAGAACACTCTGAACTTCTTGACCCACAATCAGCAGAAGATCAGAGCGGGACTCTACCAGGGACTTGCGGACATCGTCTCTGGGGACATCGGCATAACTGCGGCACAAGATGGGCTCCGCGTCGTCTTACAGGCATCGTTCCACGGATCGCCAAGGCTCATGCAGCAAGCGTACCAGGACGCCATGGCCGTTTTCAGGGCCCACGGCATACCGGACGGTTTCGTGACCTTTACGTGCAACCCCAAAAGGACGGAGATCACAGCGGAAATTCTCCCTGGCCAGACGGCAGCGGACCGGCCAGACTTGGTGGCCAGGGTATTTAACATAAATGTTAAGGCCCTGCTGCGTTGCGAAGGAGGGGTGGTTTGCGAAAGTCGTTGGGAATGTCTGGACTCGAGAGTACCAGAAACGTGGCTTACCGCATATGCACCTTCTTTTGATTTTCAAAGCAGACCAAAAGATCCGCACGGTCGACGACATAGACCGATTGGTCTCAGCTGAGCTCCCGTCGCCGGAGAACACCGACCTTTACGACACGGTCACGAAATGCCTGCTGCATGGGCCCTGCGGACCCAGGGTACCCAAATGCACCGTGCATGAAGGATGGCGTCTGCAAGAAGCGCTATCCACGCCCGTTCTGCGAGGAGACGACAATGGGAGAAGATGGCTACGCTGTCTATCGTCGGCGGAATGACGGGCGGACGTTTCAGCGAACCCCCGGAGGTTTTGTATATGATAACAGATGGGTGGTACTGCATAATCCTTTTCTGGCGAAAAGTTTTAATGCGCATATTAATGTCGAGGTTTATGCTGGAATTCGCAGTGTCTAGTACCTTTTCAAATATGTCTACAAGGTACCAGACCGTGCGGCGGTTGAGATAGACGGACCTGTTAACGAGATCAAGCAATATCTGGATGAAAGGTATTTGAGCTCCGCCGAGGCGGTTGATTCTCTCCTTTCTTTCAGAATGCATTTCGAGTGGCCGCCGGTGATGCGGTTGGTAGTGCACCTGCCCGGGCAGCACAATGATTTGTTCCGCGAGGACGAAGATCTCACCCAAGTGGCAGAACGTGCGGCCGGTCAGCGCACGACACTAACAGCCTACTTTGCCTACAATGCCGAACACGAGGACTCGCGGCATGTGCTTTACATAGATTTTCCAAAGGACCATGTTTGGAAAATTCAGACAAAGGCTTGGGCGCCCCGTCAGCGGGGAGCTGCATCGGTGGGTCGAATGTATTTCGTGCCGCCGACAAGTGGCGAGCGCTTCTTTCTGCGATTTCTGTTGACGGTTGTTCCGGGAGCGCAGTCGTTTGAGCATCTCCGTACGGTTGACGGAGTTGTTCACCCGACGTTTCAAAGTGCATGTGGCGCGCTGGGTTTACTGAAGGAGGATGCGGAGTGGGATACTTGATTGCGCGAGGCGTGTGTCGATCAAAATGCGCCGCGCCTTCGCAATCTATTTGCTACTCTTATTCTCTTATCTTCCCCCTTGCGTCCGCAGGTCCTTTGGGACCGATATGTGGACTACATGACGCATGATACGCGCCAGCGGCGGGAGCAGGAAGGAGGCACCAGGGAGGATGCCATCAACGGCGCTCTTCTTCTGCTGGACGAAAGACTAGCCTTGTCGAACAAGATCTTGCGCGACTTACTGGACACGCCGATACCGGTACAGACCGCTGGCGTTATCCGCCGCAATGCACAGCTTCGCGCGGAGCGCGCATACGACCGCCTCGCTCTCCAGGCGCAGGTGGACCGCGGTATACCGCGTCTCAAACAGGAGCAGCGTGTTGCGGTGAAGGCCGTTCTCAACGCCGTGCGGGACGACGCTGGTGGAGTCTTCTTCATTGAAGGTCCGGGAGGCTCAGGGAAAACCTTCGTGTACAGGGTGATCCTCGCGTCCGTGCGAGCTTCCGGTAACGTGGCGCTTGCGGTTGATTCTTCGGGCATAGCGGCCCTGCTTTTGGAGGGCGGCCGCACCTCGCACTCTGCTTTGAAGATTCCCGTTGAGATTAACAGGGATTCAATATGAAACATTACGCAGACGAGCGATACAGCTGCTGTGCTCCGCGCAGCCAAGGCCATCGTCTGGGACGAGGAACCAGCCCTGAATATCCACTTCGCAGAGGAAGTCGACAGGACACTGCGCGACATCCTGGGGAGGCCGGACGTGCCGTTTGGAAGCAAAGTCGTCGTTTACGGCGGTGACTTTCGTCAATGCCCCCCAGTCGTGGCGCGCGGTTCTCGCCCGGAAATTGTTGCAGCATCGTTGCGGCGATCTGTCCTCTGGCGGACTGTGAGGACTCTGCGACTAACGGAAAATAAGCGACTTCGGCACGATCACGATGCTCGCCCGTTCGCAGAGTATATTCTCCGTGTTGGAAACGGGGAAGATCCTCCAGTGCGGGGAAATGATGCGGTTGTTTACTTCTGTGACGCTTCTCCTTCCGCAGGCGTTGAAATTGCCCTATATACGGGCATCACACGATGCGAAACTCTTGAGGCTTTGATTAACAAAGTGTACTCGTCTTTGCGTTTGCGTTTCGCGGACCAGGGTTACGTGGATGGTCGAGACATCCTGACAACCAAGAATGCCGCAGTCAATCAGCTGAACGACACAATTGAAGCGCTCATCCCTTGCGAGGAGCACGTCTATCTTTCTGCGGATAGTGTTGCGGCAGACGACGACCAGGATGGAGTGAAACGGGGCCGAGTTACTGAACACGATTACGGTCGCAGGTATACCACCGCATCGCTTAGCGCTGAAGATTGGTCTTCCAGTAATGCTTTTGCGCAATCTCGATGCAGTTACAGGCCTTTGCAACGGAACGCGTCTGATCGTTCGCCGGCTTGGGCGCCGAGTTATTGTTGCGGAAATCGCGGGTGGATCACACAATGGACAGTGGGTCCACATCCCCCGGATCACCATGTCGTCGACTGGGCAACGTTGGCCGTTTACGCTTATGCGGCTGCAGTTCCCACTGCAGCTTGCGTTCGCGATGACGATCAACAAAGCTCAACTCAAGGTCAAACGATGGAGATTGTTGGCATTAACCTGCCTGAACCCGTGTTCACACACGGACAGCTTTATGTGGCGTTGTCGCGTGCCTCTCGCGTTTCGGGTGTTGCTTTGCACTGTCCTAACGCTGAGTCTACGACCAACGTTGTTTACAGGGAAATGCTTCAATGGGCTTTTTCGGTTAGTTGAAAGTCTATCGACGTCATCATTTATCTTACTAAATGGCCTTAAACTCGTCTATATTATATCAGAAATTGCGATTTGTCCGTGTCACGAAAAATAGTGTCACGAACTTTAGTGATTGGCTGGAAAATTGGTGTCACGGAAATTTGTGGTGGAGTCAAGTTCGAAATCGAAAACATTAGCATCGATAACCTGACGACCACCATCGCGCCCAGCCTTCCAACTTTCCGAGGGGGTACTCCGCGGACCACCACTCGAGATCTGGTCCGATCGTCCGCTGCAAGCAGACGACCGGTCGTCATCAGAACCCACTTGGTCCGATTGTTTAGTGTCCATCTCACCTTGTGCACCCGATGGAATGGGATAGTTACACACTCGGTGGATCGGGATCGCAGATTGGATCGAAGCGGTCTTGAATATAGAAGACCGATCTGGGTAGGTATCTCTGGGGAGGAACTCTTCACCACAGACACAAACAGACCAAAAACACTTCCAAGAGATAACTTCCAATAGGTCGATCGTCCAAACGATCAAGACCTGACCAATACGAAATAATAGAGGGTAGACCGACCGTCCCGGTCTAGCCCCTGACCAATACGAAATAAGACCAAAACCGGTCTAGTTTCCAACCAATATTAAAACAAGCAAATATGTCCGTGTAAAGACCCAATATGCTCGTAAAACTCCACAAACGATATCGCCACGCCAAGACCAATCCAGTGAATAGCACGTTCCAAACGTACTTGAGTTGAGGTGTTGAGATCGCCAAATTGTACTCCCGTCGAGGGACTTCCGGTGGGCCAAAGTGCGCGTGCGGCGCGTCCAGACCGGTTATAATGGGCGAGAGGGGATAATTCGACCCTCTTCCCCCAAACACTCCGCGGCGGGCAGAGGCGACTAGTGTACGAAAAGGGAAGAAAGGCGACCGCTAGCTGTGGTGTGAACCAAGACCAGAAGAGGTTTCAGCCACTTATCCGAAAGCTAAAAGATTTCCTTACTTAAAGGTATAACCTCTGTCCTAAAAGGTAAAACCACAACTAAAATACTACTACCCTATAGTCCCTAAATGTACCCCCACAAAAATATGTAAAATACCCAAAGTCGGGTGACTCACCAAAACTTGCGTTCTTGACACTTCTTGAGTCTGATAGGCTGAAAAGCTCCCCCTCGTTTAAACTTATCCGAAATTAGACCAAATGCCTTGACAAAACTTGACCAGAAGTGTGCCAAATTTTGGGCACGATTCTCCACAAATTAGTGATTGGATGGATTTTTTCCTTACAACACTGTCATTAGCTGCTCGCTCCCAATTTTTTCTGGCCGTCGGAGGCCGTACCTAATCGAATTCCAACTGGACTATAAATCGGACCTAATTTAATTTGACTTTAAAATTGCGCTTTTTACAGTTTATCGGACAAAAACATAAAATACAATTTTGGCTTCAAATTCACACTATTCCGTTGTAGTACAATTGACATGAAGATCAGTATTAAAGCGTAAATAATTGTTTAGAAATGGCGATCCTTACATCTATTTAAATGTTTTCGTCCCTGTGACGTTCCCGGTCCCGTAGTTGCTTCTATGACTTTACCTTATATACCCTCCTCCCCGTCGGTACGACGGGGTTCAGTGGTCGCACGCCGTTACTTCCTGCAGTAACGGCATGTGACCCAAGGATTGTGATCACATTAGTATAGTGTATAGTATATGTTTTCGCTACCCTAACCCTGGAAATACATGGGGGCAAGTTTTGTAGACGGACAGACGGTTTTAATGCCCTGCCCCGTAGATTCGACGGGTCCCATCCCCTAGTCTAATAATATAATATAAAACCATTTTTTTGTCCGGCCGAGGCAAAAATATTGGCATTTGATATCCGTATCCCCCCCTCAATTATAGGACCCAAGAGACTACAGTCGACCAAGAAACAGTCCAGATTGATGAAGATTTTTTGATTCTCAAGCAGGTCCTGACGCAAACAAGTTTGGACCCAAGTCGGACATGTTTGCGCTAGGAATAGTGCTCTACATCTTCTTATGTGGCTCGCATCCTTTTGACCCGTACAATAATTTGACTGATGAAGAGGTAAGAGTTACGTGATTAGTTTCAACATGATGCATCGGTATTAACTTGTATTCCTTGCTTGTAGATCCGAACACGTATCTTAAAGGGTAGATTTGGTACGCAATCCTATCTCTCCATCTGCACAGGATTTGATTCGAAAGCTGCTAGAAATTGACCCCGACAAGCGACCAAGCGCAGAACAGGCACTTCAGCACCCGTAGTTGCGCAACCAATCCCAAGTTAGTCCTGAACCAATGAAAAACTCGGCCGAGTTGCTAGAGAAATTTCAGCGAGGCCGTCGACGCCTGCGTGCTAGTATTTTGGCCGTTCTACTAATTGATGCAATGAATGAGAATCTGGACGAGGACGAAAAGCAAGAGTTAGAAAGTGTAAAACGCAATTTCGCTTGGGGGCTTAGTTCCAGCGTTGAATCGCCAAACGAGAAAACTAGTGCGCTTCTTTCTACTTTACATTACTTTGACAAAGAAGGAAAAGGCTTCATTTCCAAGAGCGATTTTTCACGCGTGAGTGAGAGCTTTGGCAAGCACATGAGTGAGAGAGAACTGAATTAAAATGCTTGTGGGGGATAGCGGCGACCCCGAGCAAAATGAGTCGTCGGTAGAGGCCATCGACAGCGAAGTTGCGGCACAAGCCTTGATTTGTCGTGCACGGTTGCGAATGGCTAATGAAAAGCTCGATGCAGCGGAGGACGACCACCAAAAATATTTAAATCCTATGCAAACAACGTGGAAGCGCAATTGGAGCTACAGTAGGCACGTGAGCGCAAGATTGCAGTTGAAGAACGGAAACAGCGCGAGGATTTGGCATAGCTTGAACAAAATGCCGATGATTATGACGGCAATCGCGTCTTGAATATGACATCAGGAAAGACCAAGAAAAAGAAAAAGAAGAAAAGGAAAAAAATAAGCAGCAATACTAGTGTTGAGGCCAATACAAATGGTGGACCCCCTTCTGGATATGTATTGCTAGAGGATGAGGAGGAGCTTTTTGAGCAACAGCAGGAAACACATGAGCCTATACAGCTGACTGTAGATCACGAAACATCTGGGCAGAACTGGGATCCAGATCAAATATTACCACAGAACGATCAGAGCGAATCAAAGGCGGTGGAGAGAGCAATCAAATCTTGCTGTATTGAAACTACTTACACAAGAAAACAGAAATATCGCTGCTGACACTCCGGGGTCGATGAAACCATCAATTGGTACCCTACGGAACCGACGCTTTCTCAAGCGGGTGTATTATCATCTTATATAGCTGATGAGGCGCCCGTTCCTGAACCAGTCAATGAAAACCTTCATGAAATTTCAAAGCAACATGAAAGGTCAAGTATACCTTTCGTTGACCCACCCTCTGTAGTTGTGGAAACGTCATGAATCGAGATTAAGCATGGGAAAGCATGTGGTGTAGCCGGTGCGTATACGCACGGTGCGGCTAGAGCACAGAGGAAGACTTTTCCTTAAAGTGGCGTTCGCCGCTTCTCAGCCGATACGCCCTATAAAGAGCTTAGTAGGAGAGAACTCTCCTACTCGGGGACAAGATTCCCACTTTGGTTTACAATTAGCTTTCGCTAGTGCCTTAACGACAAGGCTCCCTTACTAAGGGAGTAGCTAAAGGGGGGGCACCCTTTACGCTACCGCACTCACTACACGCGCGACCGGTCGAGGTTGTGTGTCTGTAAGATAGAGTGAAATGTAAACTGAATGTATATTTAATATATAATTAGCCTAAATAAATATAAACTAATGTAACCTATATGTAATACTAAGTAGAACTTACAAAATTCGGACCTAGCTAAAATGTAGTGTACACCACCTGTATACCAACACGTGGATGTATGACACGCCACCCCAAGGGCTCCTGCCCTGATTTGTTAAAATAACCAATGGTTCAAACCCTTTCGAAGCGGTCAATACTGACACAAACCCTAGTGTACTCACGTACACCACCTACTAAATGTGACTCGAATGTAACCCCGTTACATCCTCCCCCATCAAGACTATTGCTTGCGCAATAAACAAAATTTTTGTTGGAGAACTCCAAAGCCAGCTCCCCTGGCCATCCATATGTACACCTCCAGTGGTGCTATGCCGTCTCCTCTAGAAGAGGTAGACTACTCCGAAAACTCGGAAGTGGATGCCTTTGGGGATACCTCCCCAATGGCGAGCCGCTCCGACAGCGCCAAACGGCGTTGTCGGCAGCCTAATCCCTTCCCCACACGTGAGGAAAATGCACTAACCAGTGCGGTACCCCTGCCCGTATCGGATAATACATCCGAATCGCCAAAGGCGATCATCACTAATGAGCTGGACGCAGCTCAAGACTCCCAACTTGCCGCACAGGCACTAAGGGATGCGTTACGCGCCCCCAAACGCCCGTCAAGGGCGGCTTATAATTTCGATGGTCCTCGTGACCTTCCAAGGTGGTCCAGGCGTTTGGTAAGGACTAGTGTAGCGTCCTATACCCCTGGCCCCGCGGCTGAACAGCCGTATCAACGCGAACGCCGTGAGAAACTCCGGCAACAACTGCTTACACAAAAGCAGTTCACTAGCGTCTCGTACCGAGAGCGCTTAAACAGGCAGGCACAGGTGCCCCTGTTGAGAACCTCCTCGAGGTTCCTTTCGTTATTTCTCCGGAAGAAAGTGCCGATGATGCAGAGAAGAAGTTCCGCGCTTGGGCGGAAGGGGAGAAGCTTCTCCCCAACTTCGATGAGCTGCATGACAGCTATTCCCCTCGAGACATTGGGTGGATAGGGTGTTGAGCCTTACATTTTCCAAAACTAAGGCGATGGAGCAACTACGTGCTCCGTAAGGCACGCGCTACGCCAGCGCCTCTGTCTCCACCATGGTGTCCGGAGACACTGTGGTCGCCACATCTGCCTCCGGCAAACTCCCACTTATTGGGAGTGAAGGGGCTTCTCATGCCCCTCTGGACGTTGACCTACAGCGGGATTCTCCCGCTTAAAATCGTCAACGACGTCGCGGCAATCCTGCCGTAGGGGAGTCTCGAATTCCCACAAACTCTGTGAGTGTGGATAACCCTTCAACTTCACCAGATACTGGGTTTGTCCCCGATGATGGCGTCGAGCCATCAGCCGCTCCACATGAAAGTGTAGAGTACTCTCCGCATCGAGCATTGGAGGAGGAGGTCGCGCAATTGCGACGTGAGATTAGCGCGCGCTGTGATCGACACAGTCTTCGCATCCATGATCTCCACGAGTGGATCCGCGATGAGCGGGATGCCACTGATCGCTTCGAGAGGCGGCTTGCCTCTCTCGAGACGACCGTTGCGGAGCT
>CM047584.1:14805724-14816699 GCA_026184515.1 Peronosclerospora sorghi
CCACGAGGCCGGCCACTGCAAGATGGAAGAATTCTTCAACCTGATGTTCAAGTGGTATGTGCCGGGCAAGCACGCGGGGATGCTTCCACCTGACGTGTAAAAGATGTTAAACTAGAACGCTCGCCAGGTTGGAATCTGGATCGAGCCGAGCGGTCTACGTTTGGCATCTATGCATATGTCGGCAAGGAGAATAAAACCGACGATACATGTTCTGTTCTCAATTGCATCGATCGGGATCATCCGGTCTACAATCTCACGACCGATGAATATTCCCGATCGAAGGTGGTCATGCAGCTAGATCTGCTGCCTGGAGAGTCTCGCGGATACTGGAAGTATCATGCGCCCGACAAATGGCTTAAGCAGGCGAAAGCCTGTGGTAAGATAAATAACCAGAAAGCGACGATGTTGTTCGACTCTGGGGCTGAAGTCTCGATTATTTACTCCGCCTTTGCTCGTAAGGTCGGATGTCGTATAGACGATACCCAGAGACAAGAATGCGTCGGGATCGGTGAAAATTCTTATATGACCGAAGGAAGGACGCGCGTGAAGATCACCCTATCGGGTTCGTTGGTCTACTTCTTCAGTGCTTGGGTTGGTATGATGGCCGGTCAGGATGCCCTGTTAGGCATGGATTTCATGGTGCCGGTGGGTATACGCCTTGAACTGTCTCATGGAGTGCTTACACTACCGGATGAGGTCCAGATCCAGTTATCTGGTCGGCGGCCCCTATACGGATCGTACACCGATCTGGTCAGGTGGGATCAAGATGTCACCATTCCAGTCGGCCAATCCGCTGACACCCCGGTCGATAAAGGTTTTCGTTCAAGGAAGTTACGGGTGACCAGGGGAGATCGGTGGGTGTCGACTTTTGCGAAGAGCGCCGGCCGACATGATTTTGTCCGAGTCACTAATATCGGTGACAAGCCGCTTACGCTCGACAACAACACGATTGTTGGCATGTGGCTGGCAGAAGTGAAAGTTCCAAGGAAGATGGGGTTCGTCTCGATCGGATCGAGACGGTATGTTGAGTGGCAGAACTTTGCATACCAAGCGACCACCGATCTGGTCAGCAATGATGGATCGGTGGAAGAAGACACCTCACCTATGGTGGAACGACCCAGCTATGTAACTCCTAGGAAGATTCTAGTTCGAAGAAAGGCACCGCAGGCGCCAGATACGGTGGAACATCAAGTAGATGAGCCAAAGTTCGTTAACGTGGTGGCGACACAAAAACAGGCGACAGCGGAGCCGCAAATAGAAAAAGGGAAGCATGGCGAGACTGGGGAGGACCATGATGGCACGCTTGAGCAGGTCGATGTCGGTGAAGGTCAGCCCGACGATCGGGAACAGCAGTGCTCAGCCGATCAGGACGGTTTGGGTGTTATTGCCCCGGAAGATTACCAGGTCTGCATCCATGAGGGCGGGGACCAATACATTCAGGAGTTGGAGATCCAGATGGCAGTCCTCCCTGAAGTGTCTGCTGACTCGCCCGAGGTTACTATGGACGATCTGCAAGTGAGCGATCGGGATCTCAACAGTCCCGATCAGATCGATCAGCTAAAGCAGATCATATGGAAGAAGAAACATCTGCTGATCGGTAAAGGCAATGCCTTACCCCCTGCTGCTCGCGGAGCGATTTGTGACATCGACGTTGGAGATGCCAAGCCGATCGCCCAGCGATGCCGACGTGTGGCGCCACTGTACCGCGAAAAATTGTCTGACCTTATTAAAGGACTGTTGGCTACCAAGATCATCAGACCGTCGACCTCGCCATGGGCCTCACCGATCGTGATCGTGGTCAAAATGAACGGTGTCGACATCAGGTTGTGTATCGACTATCGGTTGGTAAATCGATTGACCAAGCTTATGGTGTACCCGATGCCGCTGATCAGCGATCTACTAGAAGACCTTGACAAGACTCTGTGGTATTGCTCACTAGATATGGCAAGTGGATTTTGGGTGGTTTCGATGACCGATCGGGCTCGCTAGATCTCCGCATTTGTTACGCCGTTCGGGCTGTTCTAGTGGAACCGTATGCCGTTCGGGTTGAAGAACGCTCCCCAGATCTACCAGAGGCTGATCTAAAACGCACTGTATGGAAATTTCAAGATCAGCACCGATCAGGACCTCACCAAAAATTATGATGTATTTACAGAGGGTGAACCTGACCGGGAGAGGAGACCGTCCGTTCTGGGAAGGCGATCGTATATCGACGACATTCTGATCCCTGCCTCGTCATGGAGCGATCTGTGCGAGAAGGTCGAACGGTTGTTGGAGACATGCGATCGCTGGAACCTGTCGATCAGTGCTGTGAAAAGTTATTGGGGAATGTCCAAGGTCGCCTATTTGGGTCATACGGTGTCGATCAGTGGGCTGGAGGCCAATCCCAAAGATCTGGAATCACTGAACAACCTCCCGTTTCCCAGATCGCTGAAGGCAATGCAGTCCTTCTTGGGAAGCCTAAATTACTACAGCCGCTTCATTGAAGACTTTGCGATTTACGCGGCCGTGCCGTACGAGCTCCGGGAAGTCGACTACCATATGTTGCGCGAAGAAGATCGGGCAACTTTACGGGAGGGCAGCGACTATGATCTGCCCGCAGATTGTCCGCAAGTGGAAGCAGAGGATCACATGAAGCGTGCAAAGGTTGCTTTCGGTATGCTAAAGGCCAAGATGGCGACGGCACCGATTCTCAAGCACTTCGATCCGTAGAAAATGCCGATCGTCATTGTGTATGCTAGTAAGTGGGCCATTTGGGCCACTCTAGTACAAGAACATGATGTAGTGTACCTCCCGGTCACTTTTACGAGCCGGACATTGAAGCCGAACGAGGTCAACTATGGTATCGTCGAAAAAGAAGTTCTGGATTTACTACGAATCTTGGATGTGTGCTACAACTTACTGGTCGGCCGATCGATAAAGGTCCTTTCAAGAAAGTCGACATTGGCCTGGTTATTATCAGCCAATGGGATGGACGTTCGGCTCGGCAGATGGTCAGCTATCTTGTCGCAGTGGTCTCTCGAGGTCGTCAAGTGCACCAAGGGAGAGGAAGAGATATTGGGCACATTAGCTGCCAGTATCACCCCTCGGTCCGAAGTGGATGAGGCTTTAGTGGCGATTGCCCCAAGGAAGCAACCTCGACAGTCAATCTCGCGGCCGCCGCCGACCGTCGATCAGGATGAGGAACTCCTGGTCTTGAGTTTTGATGGGTCGGCCAGCGTGAAGAAGAAGGCCGGCTCCTATAGTGCCATACTGTGGAAGTTACCACAATGGTCTATAGTCGCAGCCGACACCGATTTCACGCCTGAAATAACGGTCAACGAGGCAGAATATCGGGGTCCACTTCTATGTCTTGATCTGCTGTCATCACAACAGAAAGGTCGGATCATCATATGTGGTGACTCCAACCTAGTGATAAGGCAGATCACCGGGGATATCGACTGCAAGGCGCCACGGCTAAAGTTTCTAAATGATCGGTGATGAAAGCGCTGAAAGACTACCCCAACCATGAGCTATTTCACGTGAAACGGGACTGGAACAGAAGCGCCGACCACCTCTCGACCCAAGCCATGCGAGACCAGACCGGGGCGACGATCACCGAGGAAGCCGTTTTACAAGAACTTATGGACATAAACAGGCTCCCGGAGGTGATCAAGCCCAAGGACAGCCCTGGTCAGGTGCATGTGATGGCCGCAACTAGATCGCGAGCTCGGAAGTCTCGCCGATCGTTTCCCAAGGAAAGGATTAGTGAGTACGTTGTACAACAGCTAAGGGCGGAACGGATCCTCAAGGCGCAGGACGAAGAAGAGTGGATCGTCAACCTGAAGGCTTATCTGCGCGGTGAATTGTCCAAGTTGACAAATGGTCAGGTGAAAGAGTGTGCCAAGATCGCGTACAGTTACGATGTGGATGAAAATGGATTGCTATATTACTACCGCGACACTGATCAAGACAGTGCCGATCGAGATCGACTGGCGAAACTGGTGATCCCTGAGTTGCTGCAGCCGGATGTCCTTCATCACTACCATGTGAGTCTAGAAGGGGGACATCAAGGCATAGGCAGAACATATCACAAGATCAGCGCCCACTTTCACTGGAGAGGACTTTTTCGAAGCGTGCAGAAATATGTGGTCTGTTGCACGGATTGCGAGACCAGAAAGGGCAGACCGATAATCAAGGGCCGATCGCCCGGAAATATCGAGGCTACTTACCCTTTCCAGGTGAAAGCGATGGACCGACCACATACCGTCACTGCCCAGATCGACACGCTTCAACACTGATCTGCTGATCTGGGTCGACCTATTCACCGGTCTGGTGATTGCAAAGGCTAGTGCATCCCGATCTGCTCCGCAGATCGCCCAGAGTTACGAAGAATGCGTGTTTAGAAGGTTCGGCGCCAGCGAAGTTATTAGACACGATCGGGAACCCGGTTTTATGGCTGAGGTGTTCCGATCGTTCAATAACATTCTAGACCAGAATCAGAGCGCGACGATGGCATACCGCCCGCAAGCGAACGGATCGCTGAACGCATGGTGCAGACAATAACAAAGGCAATTAATATGTATGTGGCCGATCCGGACCAACGTGACTGGGATGAGTATGCAGAGAGACTGGTATTCGCACTCAACTCTTCAACCGATCGAGTCCGAGGAGAAACGCCTTTCTATCTGGCGTATGGATGGGACCCTCGATCGACACTTGAAGCGGCGATACCGATCGGCTGCACTCGGACCCGTGATCGCGATGCCCGCCGTTGGCGTATGCAGGTCCAGAAGCACTTTCAACATGCGAAGGAAGTCGTTAACGAAAAGTTGCGTCAGGCCACACAAGATCGAGCAGATCGGAATAACGATCAGGTTCGACCTCACGGTATTGAACCAGGGGAGAGGGTCTGGTTATACCTCGATCGGGCAAGGAAGGCTATGCAAGGAAGTTGGCTCATATGTGGCACGGTCCTTTCCGTGTAGCAGAGCTGATCGGTGAGCATGCTGCCCTTCTGATCACGATCGGCACGGATTATAAAGTTTTTCCGATCGTGCATGTGTCCAACTTGAAGCTGGTCAGAGAGTTCCCCGATCAGCCCAAAACACCCTGTCTGGTGGATGAAGCGGAAAGATTCGATTTTGATGAAGCTCTGCTGCCGGAGGACAGTTGGGAAAGGCCATTGGAGGAGGATGAATTCGAGGTGGAGAAGGTGCTAGATGTCCGATCGGTCAAGAAGACACGTTTCGGTCGCACCCACCGAGAATATCTGGTCCGGTGAAAAGATCATGATGAAGCAACTTGGATCGATGAACTTGATCTAAATTGTGTAGCACTGCTACGAGAGTTCGAGCGAGAAAGAGTCAGTCGGAATCGTTTCGCAGTGATGCAGACTCATGAAGATGCAGACCAAGACACGCAGTAACAGCGATCAGACCGATCGGTGTGAATATGTGTAAGGTATGAATTATTGTGAACGTATGATAAACTGTGATGAACTGGAGGGGTGGAGTGACGAACGAGATGATGATTTTCGTGATGTGAATGGAACTGTATATGATAACGTGTTGGTGCAAGCTTGGATAAAGTGATGAATTTTGGTCAAGTGACCAGGTGATCAAGAAGTTTGAAAGAATGATGACATATATTATGAATTATCTGGTCAGCTATTGCTGTATCAAGATTCGCAATCACCCCACAGGCGACCGATAGTCAGCGACGGCTGATCTACAATCTGGTCCTGGAACTGATTACGCCAAGGCTCCTTACGATCCATCTGGACCAAGGCGTCCTTCAGGTCTGCAACTGGCTCGTCACAGCGGAAGCCGGGATACCAGATGCCATCCTCAGCTAACGCCCCGGAGCTCTCGATGCGACGCTTGTCCATGTGAAGAAACACTGGATAAGAAAAGTCGGGTCGGGACAGAAACCGGACGAGACCTTGTTTGGTCAGGGCTGACCGATGCAAGCTACCGATCTGCCCCGGTGACCACGGCATAATGTCGTCGAAAGTCCGCGATGGGAGAGGTCGATCTCCAATCGATATTCCCTTCAATCGGGCGTGACGGCGCAGTCCAGATGTGCCAGGCTGGCAGAAAGGCGCCTATCAGGATGGTTCACGAGCCCGTGCAGTTTGGTTACTCTGGGAACTGATCGCCTGATCAGTCCCCGATGCAGACTTCATCGGAGCAGGACCTCGACACCGATCGGACCGGGACTTAGATAACGCGCTGTGTGTGAACTCAGAATATCCCGATCCGCTGTACGAGTCCCCTCCGGAGGAGACCTCTGTGTGCTGGGTACGAACAGCACGGGGGCGCGAGGGCGCATGAGATTTGGTGATGATGGAAGTGCCGGCTGTGGCCGATCTTGGGCTTTAGAGATGCGCCGTCGTCTTGGCTTTATTTTGGGGCACCGCCCGCTTCTCCTCGAATTCGGAGTCGCGATCTATGCCCCGTGCCCTTGAGCCCCTCGACGCGTCCTTGCCTTTATGCTCGGAAGTTTTCGAAATCTTGGTGTGCCGAATTTTAGCCAATGGGTGACGTTGTTCCCGACCCTGGTGTAGGTCGACCAGAACGGCCGATGCAGACTGGTCCGCGCTGGAGATAATAGCCGGACGCCGGTACAGCAAGTCGGTCAGCTGTTTATGGCACTGCTCTACGTCAGCCCAACGGCGGTCTGACTCCTGGGTCCAGGTGTCCGATTGGTTCTGGAAATACCAGACCTTATCGACCTGATCCTTGACCACGACCTGTAGCTCGCTGATCTGCCGCTCTAGGTCACCATGTTGGGTACGGAGTAGGGTCCGGTCGGACTGATCCTCCAAACCCTGCCGGTTGACCAGCGAGAGATGTTCCCGGAGGTGTGACCAGTACGCTTCTAGGCGAGACAGATCATGCCGAGCGCCGATCAGCCCGTCCAATATAGGGCGGAGCTGATCGCAGTGGTCACGCGACTGTCGAGCAGCCGCAAGCAAGGCGTCAACCGCTTGAGCGATGTCAGTGGGCAACCGATCTGCATACGAAGAGAGGTTAGGGAAGTTCCAAGGTGAAAATCGGATCGATCGACTTACCTCGCGCTATTTGTTGGGCAAGCTGGGCCCGGAGATGTGCGTTCTCGACGAGAACATCTTTCAACTGCGCAGCCAAGGGGGTCAAGGTGTCGACATCCTTCCGCAGCTGCAGGAACGATGCATTCTTGGTGGCCAGCTCCGACTGAAGGTCGCAGATGGTCTTTCGAAGCTGATCAGACCCGATCTGATCCCCATCCGGTCTGTCGGAACCTGGGGTGCTGCAAGAGCTGTCAGATCGGGTCGATCGGCTAAGGGAATCGATGTGTGGTGACTGGGCGCACAGGGCACCTGCAGGATCAAGCTTCAAGAGAAGTTACAAGGAGATCAGACGTACAAGGGGCGCATAACTGGTGAAGGCGGGGCCGAAGACCTGTCGATTGGTGGAATGTTGGTTGCCGTGAAGGTCAAGGAGGTCAACTGCTGGCGAAAGGGTTAACTGGTGGTGAGATCGGGTCGCTACCGTTGCGCGGCTGCGACCAGACTCAGGGGCGGCTGTGGAAAAGCGAAGGCAAAATTTTGGTCACCTTCTGTCAACGGCGTGCCGATCAGCTGGTCAGCGATCGGATTGGTGGAAACAAGGGGGGCTTTTAAGCCTATCATGTGCAAGGAGTGTCAAGCACACGGATTTTGGTAAGTCACATGGCATTGCGTGTATTTTACATATTTTAGTGTTTGGTACATATTGGGACCGTAAGGTTAGTGGAAAAGAAGTAAATTAGCCTTGGAGTGGAAAAGAAGTAAATTGGTCTTGCATTGGAAAAGTGGCTAAGAGGTCCTAAGAGACTCTCTAAAAGTTTGGTTTTTTTAAGTCGCCTTCGCACGTCGCGGAGTGTTTGGGGGAAGAGGGTCCAGTAATCCCCTCCAGCCCATTATACCCGGCCGGGGCGCGTCGCAGACGCATTTGGCCCGCCGGAAGTCCTTCGACAGGAGTGTCCATTGGCTGACTTCTCACAAGTTTAAGTCCCGTACGTTTGGAACGTACTAACAAGTGGATTGGTATTTACGTGGAGATATCGTTTGTGGAATTCACGAGCATATTGGATCTTTACGTGGACATATTGGTTTACTATAACATTGGTTAAAGTTTAGACCGGCTTTGGTCTTCTCTCATATTGGTCAGGGGCTAGACCAGTTGAGTGGTCTACCCTCTATTATCTCGTATTGGTTGGGTCTAGATTTATTGGACGGTCGACCCATTGGACTATACATATTTCAAGTGTAACCGGTCTACAAGTACCCAGGGTGAAGAGTTCCGCCCAGGGTACACCCCCCAGTACGGTCTGCATACTATCAGACCCAAGTCAACCAGCGACACGATCCACCGAGTGTTGAACTAGCCCATTCCATCGGGTACACAAGGTGAGATGGCAACGCAAGATCAATCGGACCAGGCGTCTTCTGTTGATGATCGGTCGTCTGCTAACAGCGGACGATCAGATCGGATCGCAAGCGAAGGTCCGCGGGGTACCCCCCCCCCGTAAGTTGGAAGGCTGGGCACGATTGTGGTCAGGTTCTCGACACAACAGTGTTCGATTTTGAACTTGACTCCACCACAATGGTGCGCGTGCCCGGATCATTTGGTGATCGTGGATATCACCGAGATGATGTCCGGTCAAAAGTTGACTTAAGTGATTTAAATGTGGAATCGTTCTGGAGAGGACATAAGGAAAAGCTTTCACCTTATGTTCTCGTTGTTGATAAAGATGGCGATGTCCGATCTGGCCGGGTGGATGACCAGATCGGGATTAATATGTTTTTCCTCCCCATAAGGCTCCCACCGGATCCGATCGGGACTATAGCAAGTTTTGCTATAGTTCCGGAAAGGATCAGGACATTTGTCCTGATCCTATGCATTTACATGGAAAAATTGATGGAATAAAAAATGAGAACCAATCGGAGGCTGATCGGACCGATCCGATCCACATGCCTAAGGTCCCCAAGCAAAGGCTAGGAATGCCGCCCGAGGAGGACGACTTGGAAGAAAAGTCGCAGGTCGGGGATGGGTTTATTGACGAACAAGACCTGACCAGGATGTAATACATCCACGAGTTAAAGCGATTTATTCGTGAAGACCAGGTCATGCAAATTTTGAACCCCCAGATCCCTGATCGCCTCCTCGGACCCACTACAGAGCCGATACAGAGTGATCGACCACTGCTGCTGGTGAAAAACCTGCTGGCGATGTTGGCTGAGGTCGGCATAAAAGTGCAGAACCCAGCCAACGTCCACAAGCTGTTTGATCTGGACATTCGCAGGCTGGAGCTGTCGATGTCGACTCTCCATGATCATTTGGTGCCGTTGGTGGGGGCGGTTCGCCGCCCAACTCCCACCATGGCATTTAAGGTTGCTGAAGACACGGCAGCACATGACGATGCGTGCTCCGATGATAAATCGGTATACAGTCTCCACCTTCCTCTAACAGCTCATCGGAGTTGGAGGTCGGTATTGAGCGGATGACCATGGGGGCAGATCATACCCCCATGGGAGCATAAAAAGGACGTGCGGCAGCATGGGGCTGCATGCCGGTCGGGGCCCCAGGAGCCCCCACAGGTGTCAGTATCTCCAAAGGAGGATACCCACACGTTGCCCATGACCCAAGCTAAGGTCCAAGCCATGTTTGAAGCAATGATGGAGCGTTTCATGGGAGATCGATGCAGATCACCTCCGCGCCCTCATGGTCAGGACCGATCTGCCCGGCAAAATGTCAATATTTGCCGGGATGTAGATATGGAGTCAGTAGCATCAGTGGACAAGGCCACTCGAGGTGGTAAACCAATTGGCAAAGGAAGACGCAAGCCGCAACCAGCTCGATCGCGCCTATCAAGCAAGAACAGTGATTACGACATGGAGTCGATCGGCGATCCGGATGACCACTATGGGTCAGACGGCGCAGGTGCGGGCAGAACGCGCAGGGATAATCTAGCCTCCACGACCGCTTTTGATTCCGGATCTACTGCGATCCCGCGCATTCGCTTGGCTGCGATTACTGATCTCAAGGATTTCACCGGAAAGGACACCGACGAGGAGCAGGCCAGGTCGTGGTTTGGTCGGGTCAAGTCTGATTTCTTACGGGATCAGACACCAAAAAAGGAACGGTGTTTGATCTTTAGAGATCTGCTGAAAGGACCGGCTGCGAACTAGGTCCAACAGTTGAGTCGGGATATCCAATCTGACTGGGACCTGCTATGTTCAGAGTTTGAGGGGCAGTACTGCAACTCCGGATTCTCCAGCGCCCGCAAATATCATCACATGCAGAAGCGGGGCGACGAGACGCCGGTAGAGTACTTACACCGTCTGAATGTGGCTGCGATTTGCGCCGGAATAGTGATAAAAGAAGGCAACCCGCCGACCGGTGCCGCTTTGGAACACGTGGGTCACTATATTAGTACCCTTGATGACCAGGAGCTGTCAGACCAGCTCACCCTGTTGCGCCTAAAGGATGTGGTAGAAGTGGATCAGACGTTGCGAACGTTGCAACACTCCCGCAGCATGAGATCAAAGGGCGCCGTTGGATCAGGTCGTTACAGATCCAAGACCCAGACCGATCCGGTGAATAGACCCTTGACCAGATCTGCCCGTGTTAAGACGATCGTAGCTGAGGACAGCACTGGATCGGAAGAGGAAAGAAGCGGCCAGTCCAGTCGGGAGTCAGACGAGGACCAGTACCGCCATATCTTCGTCGCGGAACCTGCCCCGAAAACCAGATTGACGCCTGACCAGGCAGATCGGAAGGGCAGGAGCGGAAACAAGTCTGACCCGGACCGACCCCGCAAGAAGTGTTCTCACTGCGGGTCAAGCAAGCATGATGATCGGGGCTGCTGGAAGAAGTTAATATGCAAGAAATGCGAAAGACGCGGCCACCCCACCGATCACTGCCTTTTCGTGTGCAAGTCATGTGGAGAGATCCACGAGGCCGGCCAC
>CM047584.1:14824211-14836336 GCA_026184515.1 Peronosclerospora sorghi
CAAGCCGCCTCTCGAAGCGTTCAGTGGCATCCCACTCATCGCGAAGTATCTCGTGGACTTCATAGATGTGACGGCTCTGTCGATCACAGCGCTCACGAATCTCATGTCGCAATTGCGCGACCTCCCCCTCCAATGCTTGATGCGGAGGGTACTCCACACTATCATGTGGAGCGTCTGATTGCGCGGCGCCATCATCGGGGTCATACCCAGTATCTGGTGAAGTGGAAGGGTTATCCACACTCACAGAGTTCGAGACTCCCCTACGGCAGGATTGCCGCGACGTCGTTGACGCTTTCGAGCGGGAGAATCCCGCTTCAGGCCAACGACCAAAGGGGCGCGAGAAGCCCCTTCACTCCCAGTAATTGGGATTTCGCCGGAGGCAGATGTGACGCTCACACTGTCCTCTGGCACCGTGGTGGGGATAGGGGCGCTGGCGTAGCGCGTGCGATAAGGGGAACGTAATAGCTCCATCGCTTTGGCTCTGGCGAAGCCATGCGCAACTACCTCTCCACACAAACATCACGACGGGAATAGCTGTTGTGCAGCTCATTGAAGCTGGGGAGAAGCTTCTCCCCTTCCTCCCAAGCGCGGAACTTCTTTTCTGCATCATCGGCATTTTCTCCCGGAGAAAGAATGATAGGAACCTCGCGGAGGTTCTCAACAGGGGCACCCTGTGCCTGCCTGTCTAGGCGTTCTCGGTATGAGACGATAGTGAACTGCTTTTGCGTGAGCAGTTGTTGCAGGAGTTTCCCCCGGCGTTCGCATTGATACGGCTGTTCAGCCTCGGGGGCAGGGTTACAGAATGCTAAACTATTCCTTACCAAACGCCTAGCTCACTTAGGAAGGTCACGAGGACCGTCAAAATTATATGCCGCCCGTGGCAGGCGTTTGGGGGCGCGTAACGCAGCCCTTAGTGCCTGTGCGGCAAGTTGGCTTTCATGAGCTGCGTCCGGCTCATTGTTGATGATCGCTTTCGGCGATCCAGATGTATCATCCGACATTGACAGGGGTGGCGCACTAGTTAGTGCATTTTCCCCATGTGTGGGGAACGGATTAGGCTGCCGACACCGCCGTTTGGCGCTGTCGTAGCAGTCGGCCGTTTGGGGAGATATCCCCAAGGGCATCCACCTCCGATTTCTTGGAATAGTCTACCTCCTCTTCTTGAGGAGACTCCATAGAACCACTAATGGTGCTCATGGTTAGCCAGAAGTTCTGGAAGTTGGAGTTATCCAACTAAAATTGATTTATTGCGTAAGAACTAGTCTTGATGGGGGAGGATGTAACAGGGTTACATTCGGGTCACATTCAGTAGGTGGTGTACGTGAGTACACTACGGTTGGGGTCAGTACTGACCGGTCCGAAAGGTTTTGGATCATTGGTTATTTTAACCAATCAGGGCAGGAGCCCTTGGTGGTGGCGTGGCAGCCAGCCACGTGTTGGTACACAGGTGGTGTACACTACATTTTAGCTAGGTACGAATTTAGTAAGTTCTACTTAGTATTACATATAGTTTACATTAGTTTAAATTAATTTAGGCTAATTATATATTAAATATACATTCAGTTTACATTTCACTAAAACTGACTACCAGACGCTCGACCTCGACCGGTCGCGCGTGTAGTGAGTGCAGTAGCGTAAAGGGAGTCCTCCCTTTAGCTACCCCCTTTGTAAGGGAGCCTTGTGTTAAGGCATTAGCGAAAGCTAATAGTAAACCAAAGTGGGAATCTTGGCCCCGAGTAAGAGAGTTATCTCTTACTAAGCCCTTTTATAAGGGCGTATTGGCTAAGTAGCGGCGAACGCCGCTTAACGGAAAGTTTTCCTCTGTGCGCTAGCCGCACCGTGCGTGTACGAACCGGCTACACTGCTGTGCCATATATCTGCACCAACTGATGTACAGTCAAAGGCATTGTTGTATGTTCACGAAAGGTTTTTCCCCGCAAGTCTGGTCTTCAAGCATACGACGCAACATTGGTTACGGTGGAGTTATCAGTGGTAGTTTAACCTTCCCACAACTGCAAGTTGAAAAATGTGATCGCGCACAGCGAAGACACGGTTACGCGTTCTTTAATCCAGTTCGCCTCATCGCACCGCATCCGGCTTCCATTTTACCGAGTTTTAGCCGAAGACGCTGCTCAATCCCGTCCAATACACGCCGCACTCGTGGTATATTCTGTTTAGACGGCCTTCAGTCGTCGGGTGTTTTGTGTCAGGACTGCACATTCAGCATTTCAGGTGTTGCTGTTTGCATCGCTGCTTGCGTAAGCTTTATCCCTTTTCCTCCGCTCTCATTGGCCGCATCTTGCTGTGCACCTGTCCGAGCTGAACGTCGCTCCTGCCTGTGACTGTCTCTCCCCATTTAAGGACACCTGAACTCAACAACCACCGCAGCTGTTCAAGCACTGGGCAGTAAGAGAGTGTGTTTCAAATATTATATATGCTGAAAACAATATATATTCTTACCCGGGAGCGTCGCACTGACGGACAGACAAAAAACTTCAAGTGTAGGTACCCGTAGTACCCACGGAGTACGGGCAGGTCACGTGACCGGGAGACGGAAGAAACTTTTGTATTGGAAGAAGATGTAAAAACGCTATTTCTACCGAATGATAAAGTCGAATAGTTTTTTACTTAACTGTAAAAGGGCTATTTGTAACCAATTATAAATTCGAATTCAATTATATCCGATTTATAATATAGTTCGAATTCGATTAGGTACGGGATCGCGACCATCATTCTGTTATATATATGGATCGAGATATTCGATTAGGTACGGCATCATAGATGACGAAGTGAATTCTGATATTATATAGAAGATTACATAAAATACAACGGTTTTTGAGCAAAAATTCACAGCATACCACCCTTTTTCCAAATTCAACAGAAAGTAACTGTTTTGCTAGGGCTCGTATACGTTCCCATAAAAACATTCACGTCAGGACCGCCTCTCAGATCCAGTCTCAGATCTAGCGCGTAAACGAAACACAGCTCTCGTGTACGATAATTGCCACACTTACATCTACACAGCATTGTCCCCGTTTTTTATACCATGCCCACAACTCTGTCACGACTACCTCCTTTGGCTTTGCGGAAGACTTATGACTCGTTCGATGAAGCGATCAATGCCACACGACAGCATGCGAAAGTTCAGCACATCGCTTACAAAATTGCGTCCAGGGACAATAGTCGTGTCTAATTCAAATGTAAAGGAGACGATTGCCCAGCTTACGTACGGTTCGCGCTTTTGAAGAAGACTGGGCTGATTACTTTGCGAGTTTTTAATGACGAAAATTCCTGCCAGGGAACGTTGGAGAAGCCCAATGGAAAGCCAAAGAGATCATGAGTACCTGGTAGCTATACTTGAGGAATACTTCCAAGTCGACGGACAAACCAAGCCTTCTCATGTGAATCGCTACTTAGAGAGAAAGTTAGGATTAATCATTCCATACACAACCGGTCATAAAGCTATTGAAGCTCGCATGCAAGCGAGCACAGATGCGCAGCGCCAACAGTTTGCATGACTAAACTCGTATGCATCTAAAGGAAGCTGATCCGGATACTCTTGCAGAGGTCAAGAAGCATGCTGTCAATCCAGGAAACCCTCTGAATGGTCCTATACATTTCCACAGTATCTTCATTTCCCCAGGAGCGGCACGCCGTGCGTTTCCCAGTTTCAGAAAGTATCTTGCGGTAGACGGTACTTTCACTAAGAACCGATTTGTTTAGACCCTTCTGTTGGAAGTGGGAATGGACGGTAACTAAAGCATTGTGGTCCTTGGAGGCTGTGGTACTCAGTTATAATGAAGTAAACTGGAAAGAGTTCAAGCGCTTTTTGAAGCAAGCGTTTCCCGCCATCGACTCGTCGGACTGTGGTTATCAATGATCGTGAGAAGGGACTCTTGAATGCAGTTGCTCAGGATCTCCCTAATACATTCAACGCCTGGTGCAGCTGGCACATTGCCCAAAACGTCCAGATGAAGTATGGTCTTGCAGCCAAAAAATATTTTTTTCCGTGTAAGATGGTGATAGATAAGGCTGGTGCTATGCTTCATCCAGGATCTTCTGGAAATGTGCTTAAGCAGACACAGAGGAATGTTCAAGGAACATCTTGCTGCGCTTCGTGCGCTCAAAGCAGATGCGGCAACCTACTTGAATGAAATTCCCCATGAAAAGTGGGCTACTTACGCGATGAAAACTTTATTTTTCCGTCATTGTACCTCCAATCTGGCGGAAATTACCAATTAGTTCCTACGGGAAGCAAGGGAACTGCCTCTACTTGAAATTCTTGACACTTTGTTTCGGCATCTATCGGCATCAGATGAAGAAATTCTACAATAGCAAAACTGCTGCTGGGGGAATAAACAGCCCTCTTCCTTCCAAACCACTTAATGCTTGACACTTTGTATCGGCATCAGATGAATAAATTCTACAGTAGGAAAACTGCTGCTGGGGGAATGAACAGCCCTCTTCCTTCCAAACCACTATATTCAAGAATAATCTTGAGGGCATGCATGAGTGGCAAGTGACTCCTGCAGATGAAACAACGGGGGTTGTCATCAAAGGCACCAAACAATTTGTTGTCACTCTCCCCGCTACCGATGGTACGCGAGGTGGCGAATGCCCTTTTAATCAGTACCAGAATACCCTAATGCCCTTCCCCAACGCCAGTGCATTGGCGACGTGCATTAAAAGACCAACAATCTCTTTGGTTCACTCTTACTACACCACTGACACTTACAAAGCGATTTATGCTAATTTTTACAAACCAGAGGTCATGACTGTGCTGGTTGCTGATGGACTGCATCCCCCGCGCCTTCAAAGACCCCGAGGATGTCCTGCAACGCGAAGGAGAGAAAAGGGCACGCAGGTAGTCCAAGACCAACCGCAAGGATCGGTCAGGGATTGTAAAACCTGTGGACAGCCCGGGCATAATCGTCGTACTTGCAAGGAAGCACATGCCTACATTGTAGTTGTATTTTGTCAAGATATTTCTATTCCCCATTCGGCGTTTTGCAAATATGATAGTGCAAAAACGGCGGTATTCTGTGGAGAAAAACAGTGGTATTCTGTGAAATTTTGGAAAAAGGGTGGTATGCTGTGAATTTTTGCTCAAAACCGTGGTATTTTATGTAATTACTCAACTTTTATATCGGTATGTAAAGCGCTATTTCTAACTATTATAAAGTTGAATTCAATTAAGTGCGATTTATAGTTCGAATTCAATTAGATTGATGGAATGAATGAGTACATGAGAAATTTCGTTTACAAAGCAAGTCTTGCATGTATGTTTTTTATTATATAGTATAGGTTGTACCTTGTATGTGTAACAGTAATTCAAGGACAAAACTCGGCACAAGAGGAGATACAATCATTACCACAATTCCATAAATCTTTATCTTCACTTGTATTTTGATTCTGCACTTCAAATGTGGGGCGTTCACTTGTATATATGAAGGGTTTAGATTTACTTAATAAACCGATATACAAACGTGTAATAAGCTCGCTGATTTAATTATAAAATTAAATCCCTTCTGGATACGGTTAACCAAACTTAAGATGAATTATGATAATTTTTTATCAAAAAATCCTTTTTTTGCGACAACCCTAATGTTCCAATTAGAATATTTTAACTTGATTATCATTGGTTGTGGTGAAATGGAGTCCCATTACATCATCCTGCTTAATGTGATTGACCGATAGTATTATTTGTTAAACAGAGGTGGCACATGTTGATGATGGGAACTTCCCAAACTTACACAACATAACGCTCTATTTTATTTGTGTTCAGAATGAGTGACAATAACGGCGATGCCCCAGAAGCAGCTGTCGAATCGAAACTAATTTCTGTAGCGGCTTAGGCTAAAGCGCGTGCTGAAAGATCGAGTACAAACAGAGATGCTGCAGGAGAATCTTCAACCATTGAGACCCGGGACATTCTGACGCCCCTTCCACAGATATTGCTAAGGTAAAATCTATACATCAAGATCTGTTCGTAAGCAGATCGACTCAATAATTACCGCGTAGTACGGCAATTGTGTAGAGTCCGAAGTGGACGGACTTGTTAAGCGGAGTCTTAAAGGTTCTGTTGCTTCTGGACGTGCGCGATGTACTTTCTACCAAGTTTTGGTACTCTTGGTGCTCGTCTTTCGAAGAGGAAGCACTCAGATGTAGCAGCCGCGTTTTTTTTTCTTGTAGGCTGAACCACGTCTTCCGCACATAGTCGGTTATTGCATCCTGCTTGGTTTCTTGCACCGAGCACTGTGGTTAAATACAACCCCAACTATCGACAAAACTTTCTGTGATGTCGACGCCTTCGAGGACTGTAAAGATCTTATTGACGATCAATTCCATCCAAGTACCGATGATAGACCTCGGTACTTCGTTGATTTATATTCTTGCAAGCCCGATACTGTGGCGGCTTTCAGAAGCACTACGGATTACGATTTAAGCATATCAATCCAATATGCCCCGTTGTCTAGTATTGCGTAACCGCACGGAGTACCTGCTTCGACACAAGAGTAATGAAGCCATTTCACTATTCCTAAACCGAATGCTTTGAGAAGCGTTTGCGCAAGGTTCGCACCTTGCGCAAGTAATCATCTGGACTTTTTTGTCATTGTCAACAAAGCATTCCCTAAATGACACAGCGAATCTTTATTTTGCCTATTCTTCCGGGATGACTACCTGCACTAATTCAGAGAAGCCTGCCACTTTAAACCCTCCAAAGCGTCTGGGGCATCGTTAGCACCTGGAGTGGCTCCCAAGATTCAAATTCTTGGGGTAAACGAAAGGACTCGGTACGCTGGTCCCGACCGGCTATCTTTAAGCGCTTTGCAAATGGTTCAACTATACAGCGTGTATTCATCTGACTATACATAAGAGGGGAAGTCTCGAACATGAGAAGGGTGAATCGGACCTTCACCAGATTTTTTCTTCCCTTAGTGCCGATTTTGGCTAGATCGACAAGTACCTCTGTTTTCTCATTGAGGAGAACCGAGATTTATTAAGGCAAATCTTGCCCTTGCAGACAAAGCATTAACGTCTGCTGAGGTCTTACAACAAGTGGATTATCAGTATTTGTCGCGTAGACTCTGATCTTCCTCGCGGTGAATCAAAGCGTAGGATTTAGGAGCCTGCCGGATGCAGGCGCATTGCTCGAGAATGCCCTATTTATAGGCGTTTCCCCAACACTTTTTTGGACCTTGAAGGGTCCAATAAACTTAGACAGCAACTCCCGAGTAGGAAAATTACTGATTATCTGTGTAGATAGACTAACAGTAGATAACATCACTGATGAACCTTCCTTGAATGCAAGTGTGTCCTTTTGCGGCTTCTGTTTATCGAACATGGAGCAAGTGCACCCTTCACGTAGCTTATTACATTTTGACGCTGTAATTCAAATTTGACTAGTGCTTTTTTAGCTGTAGATGCATCCTACTTCTTCTGCTGAAGCAGCAGATGAAGTAGGATGCTTACACGACAAGCTTACCCTGACGCAGGTCTAAGAACATAAATTGATATCTGATTTCATTGAGGAGGCGGAAAGGTGAGCTTGAACTCTCCCTTAAACGCTTGTATCGTTTCAAATGCAGAGGGGTCATCCTGTCTGCGCCCCTATACCAATTCCTAGGCGCAACCGCCGGAACATGTAAGGGCAAAGTGTGGCTATAGTTATATCTGTTTTAGCGACTCATGGCTGTCTCTGATTCAAGCAGCTATCGCAGGAGAGTTTATCTATTCCTAAATACAGGGCTATGTTAACCTTAAAGGTCTCTCGTGTGAATCGCAAACGATGAGTGGTGCCGTCGAAGAAGCTAGTTAATCGCTTCGAATATGCCTATGATTTATATTTTCTCTACCGGCACGAGATTTCATGTCAGGTTGATTATATTTGGCCAGCGCGCTGAAAGTAGGGCGCGCGTGACCCCATCAAGACGCTTGGCTAGGACCATCCTGGTCAAGGACTTTTTGTAGCCCTGCGCTCTGCTAGACAACTACCAGAGCATGCCAGTGGTCATTACAAAATACTGCCATCCCTAACAGGGGTGCTGTTACAGTATTACACTGTACAATTGCGTGAGGAACTGCGCGATATAGCTAGAAACAAAGGTAATATGTCTCTAATAGTTAATCTTTTATTAACCGTACCTATTTCTTCATTTAGTCTTACACTAAAATGACTTAAGTGCCAGACGGAAAATTAAAGAATATTGTATTATGGATCGTTCAGATTTACGAAGTCTAACTAAATTTAAACAAATATAAAAACGTCTACTAAATTGACTGATTTAATTATAAAATTAAATCAAGGCAATTGATATCCGTATCCCCCCAAATTACTACCCGTATCCCCCCCTCAATTATAGGCATATCCCCCCAAAATTGCAATATTTCCAATTTTCTAGATATTCGATTCGAGAGGGCTTGATAAATTTGACGTTTGTATCGACGACCGGGCAGTTTCGGAGCTCAGCTGTCTCTACATTTTACTCTCTGGGAGAAAAAATTCAACAGACCCCGAGACAAGTTACCATGCAGAACGAGGCCGGCCATCCGATATCTATATCCCGCGCAAATGGTGCTTAAGAATTGGGATACAAAACGGTAGATATTAGTTTGCTAATTGTTGGGCTTGGTCTTGTCTCTATGGTGCTCTAGCTCATGGACGAACCGCATCCTTGCGGCCAAGGATAACGCCGCGGTGCAGATCAACATTGGACGTGTGAATGCGAACGTGCGAGATCTGGCTGTGATGATGAAGACATTACCTTCGATTAAACGGTCGGGACTGGTGCTGAACGTCACGGCCGCAGCGCTGGGATTTAGTCGCAAGAATGACCCCAATATCTTCAAGAGCGTTAAGCGCGGATGTAACAGGACTGATCCTGTTACAGGCTTACACTGTGTTGTGCGAGGAAGCGCGCAATACAAAAGGGGTAGGATTAGTTGGTGACAACTAATCCTATACTAAAAGTAAATATAAATATTTACTTATGTCCTAGAACGCAAAATTAAGAGTGTTTATTTAATGGGTGGTTAGCGGCTAATAGTATATTAACTACCTAATTAATATAATAATATCAAGTATTCAACTAACTGTACTATTAGTTAACCTGAAAGATTCGGTATTTATACCGAATCGACTTTTCCTTCGTAGATTATAATAACTTATAATCTTTTATTTGAATTTCAGACAACGCGTCTGAAATTAAACTGTGATATTCTAACTTGAATATCAATTATGTAATGGCACCCCATTACAAGAGTCATCATCGCTGTTAGGCGATGAGCACCTAGCGAGTTCGACTCGCTAGATCCTTTCGTGGGGGCAGCCGTGCCCCGATTATATTGTTCGGAGTCAGACTGTCTCCTAACATGGACGAACCCTTCCTGGCAACACCCCATTCTTGAGTTGTCATCGTGCGAGATGTTGCATTAGCAACATCTCCCTGTTTCTTGTCAGATGTCGCCTTAGCAGCATCTTTGGTCGAAGATGGTACGTCTTCCGACCATTGCGTAGTTGACGCTGCTAATGCAGCGTCACTGTTGTCACTCAACACCTCAGCACCTAGTGCTGAGCGGAGGAAGAAACTCCTTCGATGTTTTCAGCAGCGCTCTTTAGAGCGCCGCCACGTGCTTTGACCATCGAGTCGATGGTCAATCAGTTGGTGAATGAGAAATTCCGACCAACAAGTGCCACCTATGATTGGCCAAAATAAGAATTATTATTGTCCAACCACCTTAAGTGGGGGGTGATGTAATGGGGTGCCTTTACATAATTGATATTCAAGTTGGAATATCACAGTTTAATTTCAGACGCGTTGTCTGAAATTTAAATAAGATATTATAAGTTATTATAATCTACGAAGGAAAAGTCGATTCGGTATAAATACCGAATCTTGCAGGCTAACTAATAGTACAGTTAGTTAAAGACATGATATTATTATATTAATTAGTTAGTTACTATACTATTAGCCTCTAAACCACCCATTAAATAAACACTCTTAACTTTGCGTTCTAATAGATAAGTGAATATGAATATATTTACTTTTATTATAGGATTAGTTGTTACCAACTAATCCTGCCCTAATTGTATTGCGCGCTTCCTCGCAATATACAGTGTAAGCCAGTAACATGATCAGTCCTGTTACACCTGGTAGCACTTTGTGGTACGTCTTAACGACCACAGTTCCGTTCTGCTAGTTAACTAGCGGAAGGAAGATTAAGAACCGCTCGGCATCATGTCGCGAGACATGACGGCTGCCGAGCGATAAAGAACGCTGGAAGAGGTGAAAAAACACTCCCCTCACTTCTCGTCGCGTAGTAAAGACGCGACGGTGGAAATGGTTCGGTCTATGGGGACCGAGATCATTACCTTCCTCAAGAGTAAGTCTCCAGAGGAAGTGGTACAGGTGGTGAATCGCTTTAGTCGAAACAACCTAGAAAAGCCAGTACGGCCCGCGCAAGAGTCAGCGCGGACCGCATCTGCACCTGCAACGCATAGCGTTGAAGTGGTAAAGGTGCGAGTACCGCCTTTTACCGGCGAAGGGGGTGAGCCCCTTCGTAGATGGTTCGCAGAGAAGGAAGATGCCATCTCTGCGCAAAATATTGTTGACGAAAGTCAACAGGCGTACTTCGCCACAACATATCTACGTGGCAGAGCCAGGGCATGGGCGATGAGTCGCAGAGCCATTGATGACTCTGCGTTCTTGACTTATCAGGAATTTAAAGCTGAGCTAAAGCTCAACTTTGAAGCGCCAGAAATGGAGCTAAGTAGTTGGCAGGAGTTCATGGAACTCCGGCAAGGTAAGCTTGACCTTCAATCTTACGCTCAGAAGACGCAATATTTGCTGCCAAATATTGTGTATGAGCCGGTGCCCCCTGCTATGCATGTCACTGGCTTCATGAAGGGACTAAATGATGGTACCGTCAAACAGAGTCTCTACCGGCACCCGCCAGAGACGCTAAGGGATGCCATTGATATGAGCATCCGTGAGGAGTTCAGCATGCGATCAGCGTCATCGCATGCTGGGTACAGACGAAGGGCTCAACAGCCCTTCGCTTTTGACATGCCGCAACGGCATGTCAACAATCAGCAGTCAGGCAGACGAAGCTCACACTTCGTCTCAAGAAACAGTCACCCGCGCCAGAGCATGGGCGGTGGAGGTCCAGAGCCGATGGACCTATCGGTTGCGGTTGCTTCGAACACGAAGCAACCGAAATTTAAGAAGAATATTCGCTGCAATAGATGCGCGAAAATGGGGCATTTTGCTCATGAGTGTATGGCACCGCGCCCGGTGCCACGCAGTCAGCGGACGGAACCGTCCGCTGCACGGCGACACCAACAGGGACATCACCCTGTTGGTGCAAAAAACGAGAATCGCCAGTAGGGGCGGGGCGCCCTACTGGGAATGTTATCACACATGCCGACATAGGGCATGTGAGGGTAATATCCCCAGACGGGACTATGTCCTGTCAAAAGGTATAGGGTGATGATAAGCCTCTTATCACCCTGGAGGTTAAGCCGCACGGGAGCGATGTCCCATGAGAGCTTTGTTTGACACAGGAGCGTCAAACAATTTCGTTAGAACTCAGAGTCTAACGCTGTTGAGCTTCGTGGAGGTAGAAACCCCACGAAGTATGTTGTCAGTCCGGTTAGCAACAGGTGCAACCGCGACTATTCCAAAGCGTGTGATTAAAACACGCTTCGAGTTGAATGAACTGTCATTCGAGGATGAATTCATCGTCCTCGATTTAGATGACAAGTTCGATGTGATACTTGGAATCCCATGGATGTCCAAGTTTAAACCTTCGATCGACTGGGTTAACCTATCGATCGACTGCGGCGGACGCACAGGATCTGATCACCCTGTGTGTAATCCGGCTGTATCAGAAGTTACAACCGCAGCGTCAGACAGCCTGGTGGATAGCGATGCAACCACCAGGTCTGTTCCGACACGATCAGTGGAAGGTACCTCCGCTGGTGAGAGTCCAGAGGGACTACCACACGCAACAGAAGAGTCGTTGCGTGTTGGAGAGAAACATTCCACGAGTGATAAAGAACACCGTGAGAATGAAGTTATATCCACGGTGGGAAACACCCACCGTGAGAATGAAATAGTATCAAC
>CM047584.1:14841241-14852996 GCA_026184515.1 Peronosclerospora sorghi
GTTGATACTATTTCATTCTCACGGTGGGTGTTTCCCACCGTGGATATCACTTCATTCTCACGGTGGTCTTTATCACCCATGGAATGTTTCTCTCCAACACGCAACTATTCTTCCGTTGCGTGTGGTAGTCCCTCTGGACTCTCACCAGCGGAGGTACCTTTCGCTGATCGTGTCGGAACAGACCTGGTGGTGCCATCGCTATCCACCAGACTCTCCGACGCTGCGGTTGTAACTTCTGATACAGCCGGATTACACACAGGGTGATCAGATCCTGTGGGTCCGCCGCAGTCGATCGATAGGTTAACCCAGTCGATCGAAGGTTTAAACTTGGACATCCATGGGATTCCAAGTATCACATCGAACTTGTCATCTAAATCGAGGACGATGAATTCATCCTCGAATGACAGTTCATTCAACTCGAAGCGTGTTTTAATCACACGCTTTGGAATAGTCACGGTTGCACCTGTTTCTAACCGGACTGACAACATACATCGTGGGATTTATACCTCCACGAAGCTCAACAGCGTTAGACTCTGAGTTCCAACGAAATTGTTTGACGCTCCTGTGTCAAACAAAGCTCGCATGGGGACATCGCTCCCGTGCGGCTTAACCTCCAGGGTGATAAGAGGCTTACCATCACCCTGCACCTTTTGACAGGACATAGTCCCGTCTGGGGCTATTACCCTCACATGCCCTATGTCGGCATGTGTGATAACATTCCCAGTAGGGCGCCCCGCCCCTACTGGCGATTCTCGTTTTTGCACCAACAGGGTGATGTCCCTGTTGGTGTCGCCGTGCAGCGGACGGTTCCGTCCGCTGACTGCGTGGCACCGGACGCGGTGCCATACACTCATGGGCAAAATGCCCCGTTTTCGCGCATCTATTGCAGCGAATATTCTTCTTAAATTTCGGTTGCTTCGAACACGAAGCAACCAAAACCGATAGGTCCATCGGCTCTGGACCTTCACCGCCCATGCTCTGGCGCGGGTGGCTGTTTCTTGAGACGAAGTGTGAGCTTCGTCTGCCTGACTGCTGATTGTTGACATGCCGTTGCGGCATGTCAAAAGCGAAGGGCTGTTGAGCCCTTCGGCTGCACCCAGCATGCGATGACGCTGATCGCATGCTGAACTCCTCACGGATGCTCATATCAATGGCATCCCTCAGAGTATCTGGCGGGTGCCGATAGAGACTCTGTTTGACGGGACCATCATTGAGTCCCTTCATGAATCCAGTGACCTGCATAGCAGGGGGCACCGGCTCATACACAATATTTGGCAGCAAATATTGCATCTTCTGAGAGTAAGCTTGGAGGTCAAGCTTATCTTGCCGGAGTTCCATAAACTCCTGCCGACTACTTAGCTCCATTTCTGGAGCTTCGAAGTTGAGCTTTAGCTCAGCTTTAAATTACTTATAAGTAAGTAACGCAGAGTCATCAATGGCTCTGCGACTAATCGCCCATGCCCTGGCTCTGCCGCCTAGACATGTTGTGGCGAAGTACGCCTGTTGACGTTCGTCAACAATATTTTGCGCAGAGATGGCATCTTCCACCTCTGCGAACCATCTACGAAGGGGCTCACCCCCTTCGCCGGTAAAGGGCGGTACTCGCGCCTTTACTACTTCAACGATATGCGTTGAAGGTGCAGTTGCGTTCCGCGCTGCCTCTGGCGCGGGCCGTTCTGACTTTTCTAGGTGGTTTCGCCTAAAGCGATTCACCACCTGTACCACTTCCTCTGGAGACTTACTCTTGAGGAAGGTAATGATGTCGGTCCCCATAGACCGAATAATTTCCGCCGTCGCGGCTTTACTACGCGACGAGAAGTGAGGGAAGTGTTTATTCACCTCTTCCAGCGTTCTTTCTCGCTCGGCAGCCGACATGTCTCGCGACATGATGCCGAGCGGCTCTTAATCTTTGCTCCTCTAGTTAACTAGCAGAACGGAACTGTGGTCGTTAAGACGTACCACAAAGTGCTACCAGGTGTAACAGGACTGATCCTGTTACAGGCTTACACTGTATTTTGCGAGGAAGCGCGCAATACAATTAGGGCAGGATTAGTTCGTAACAACTAATCCTATAATAAAAGTAAATATATAAATATTCACTTATCTGTTAGAACGCAAAATTAAGAGTGTTTATTTAATGGGTGGTTTAGAGGCTAATAGTATAGTAACTAACTAATTAATATAATAATATCAAGTCTTTAACTAACTGTACTATTAGTTAACCTGCAAGATTCGGTATTTATACCGAATCGACTTTTCCTTCTTATATTATAATAAATTATAATCTCTTATTTAAATTTCAGACAACGCGTCTGAAATTAAACTGTGATATTCTAACTTGAATATCTATTATGTAATGGCACCCCATTACAAACAGACTCAGTTACTAGGTGCAGAATTCCGGCCGATTAACTCGATCATAACATTACTCAAACGCCACCACACTCTCGCGATGACAAACGTGGAGTATCGGAACTTAATAAGAAATATTGAGAGTGGAGGAGCGAGAGCGTGGTGGAATTTAGCTACCTTCTTCTGTGAACCGGTACGACACACCAACTTGGAGGAAGTATCCACAGTGACTCAGATGTGCTTTGATGGTGGGAGCGCGGATCGATGCTGAGGGCAGCCAGACGAAGGCACGATTCCAGCATCCCATTCAGTGTGACCCTTTGAAATCGGATGTATATACATCCTTTCGATCGTTACATGAGACGAAATATACGTTGGCGCCACCAAAGGATCAACTAGTCCGGCGACCTCAGGACATATGGATAACTATTCAAAATGTGAGGGGTTTTCCGGCACGTATTCGAATAGAATGGATGCAGGCGTGGAGAGAGAGACGAATGTCTCCTGATATCATTTTCCTCCAAGAAACGCATATTGATTCAACTGAAGCGGCGGAGGAAATGACAAGAGCCTGGGAACGCATGTGGCCCAATAACAGTAATTCGCAACGACTTTATTACTGAAGTATTTCAAAAACCAAGGCGTCAGGAGTGGCGATTTTACTCCATCCTCGAATAGCATTCGAGGCAAACCCGTGGAAGACAGAAGAATGGAGTCCACGAATTATTGGAGTGACGTTTCGAACATGGACGCTGGTAAACATCTACGACCCAACAGGAGACAATCTGGAAAAGGATTTTTTTTTTCCAGACGCTCCGAAAGATATGCCCATCGCCTGATCAACACCTAATAGTTGGCGGAGATTTTAATTGCGTGGAAAGCCCGGTGTTAGATAGGCTCGGTGGGCACAGATCAGCACAGACGGAGAGTAAGGAGTTATCGTCAATGGTGGAGCTACAACGATTACAAGACGCGTGATTATGTATGACTTCAGCACTCGAAGAGATAATACCGATCACGTCTGCGAACTTCTTCACGTACTGGAGAGGAGCACAAGCTAGCCGCATAGATCGGTTCTATCTTTCAAGTAGTCTCGTGGGTTGGATCCAATGTATCCACACGACGGAGCCGGTTCAACACTCGGAACATGAGGAGCTACAATTACACCTTCGGTCTCCCCGGACTGAAACGATCACTAAACGGATTCCGACAGCGGCATACCCTTTTCGAAGTTCCGGTGTTGTTGAGGTCCAAGAAGAAGTAAGGCAATCCATCCAAAAGGTGACAGATGTGTGGGAGCGTCACCAGACACCTTGGGACTGCTTACTGGGGAAGTACCGTCAAGCGTTGTACCAGACCAGGCGACGTCTCAAGTACCACCGACGTAGAAGAGCCAGCCGCTTGAGACGACGACTGCGGGACAGCTGCACTACAAGAGAGGGACTGATAGAGAGTGGCATGGTCGACCAAAAGATGATCAAGTTAGGCAAGAAAGGGCGTTTTCTGCACCGGGCTTCATCTGACATCCGATGGTTATATAAACGGGTCGCAATTTGGGAGAAAGACCAAACGGTGACAAAAATTAACTTCGAGTGCGAGGAGACAGGACATTCACCGGTCACAATTGCAGACAAATTCGCAGCTACATGGGTTCGATTACTGGGGATCCGACATAGTCTCGTTATTAAAGCCGAGATGGGCCCAAAACTTCAATGTTTCCTGCGCGGAGCAGTCATGAGGAAGGTGATGCCGTCCCAGAATGAGATACTCATGCGTAGGATGGACGAGGAGGAAATCCTCACAGCAATCAAATCGCTTTCGCGGAACATGTCACCGGGACCGGACGGGATAGGAAATGAATTCTACCAAGATTTTTCTACCGTCCTCTTAGAACCGTTAATGGTTATATTTAACAGGATCATTGAAGGAGAGAAGCCTCCGTAATCGTTCCTACAAGCTCTAGTCATTCCTCTTAGGAAAAATGGAGACTCGGCCAATGCGATGGACTACCGACCTATATCCCTTCTTCAATCTAGTTACAAGATTTTCGCGAAGATATTATCAACTCGACTTCAGCAATTTCCAGGGGAGCTGATAGGGGCCTCCCAGAAAGTCTTCGTCGTCGGGAGGCCACTGCACCGGGCAGTTACTCTTATGCAGGCAGTATTGCAAACGGGGCAAGACGACATAAGTTTAGCACCAGAAAAAAGTCCAGCAGTCCTGTTTCTCGATTTCGCGAAAGCATATGACACTGTGGACAGAATCTATTTGTACGAGACACTGAAAGTGTTTGGTTTCTCGCCGAATTTCATTGGATTGGTGGAAAGTCTACACTTTGGCACAACAGCGCAGTTCAAAGTTACTGGAGAATTATCCGAGCCAATCATGATAACCTCCGGGATCCGTCTAGGTTTCCCATTGGCTCCTTTACTGTTCATCCTAGCGGTGGAACCTTTATCGTCAGCGATCCAGGGAGAGGAGTCAATTCGGGGACTCAAACCGTGTCGACTGGGTACGCTCCACAAGTTTTCAGCTTGTGTCAACGATTCTACGGTCTTCTTACAAGAGGCAGGACCGATCCCAAAGTGCTCCAACTAGTGGAGATTTTCGGGGAATTGTCAGGTCTGAAAGTTCAAGTTCGTAAAAGCAAATTGTTCTTCCTGAACAAGGCAATCGTCCTCCAAGACTGGCATGATATCCCGGTTTTACAACTGACGGAGAAGACGAAGTGCCTAGGATATGATATGGGATGGACGGACCTTACGGAAGTGAATTGGGCGAGGAGACTTCAAAGTATACGGAGACGACTTCAAGTGGCAACAATATGTGGTACAACCGCCATGGAAAGGGTTCTGTTATTTAACATCATTGCTTTGCCTGCCATCCTTTTCACGGCGAAGATGTACCCTCCCCCTCAACATATCCTGCAACAACTGGTTCATATACAGAAGCAGTTTATTTGGGTGAAGGCTACTTCAGGGGATACTGTACGACATAAAATATCACCGGCGCTTCTGTATACGCCAAAAGGGGCAGGGAGATGGTCTTGATTGCGATCCCACTGGCTATCCGAGTCCAACGGATAAGAGACGCTACCTCTTGGCTAATCGAACCGCTTTCTGTATAAAAACAGGCGTGGCTAAGCTGGAGCCGGGTACAGATGGAGGGTAACCAACTCAGGAACCTCACTCCTCAAATACAGAAGAGGAGCAAAGGTTATACTGGGGCCACCAGAGGAAAATGGGCTGACTTACGCCAAGAACTCGGACAGTGGATGAGCCCAGATGAAGAGCAATCTACCCAATTACAACGGTATATTCAGAGTGTACCATTCCAACTAGATTCGTTTCGGAACGGAGATAGCATGGACGACAGGAGAGGGATCCGACATGGGAGTAGAATTACGCTAAATCTGGATTTAGCGGACCGGACGATGCATACTATCTTCACGCCGGCGATGGAAACTTTCTGGGGCAGCTTTGCATGGCATTCAAATCCCTGGATCATAGATGGGAAAGGTGACATGTTACGGGTGGCCAGATATAATAAGATACGCCAAGGCTCGATTAATGAAATGCGGATCAGACGTGTATCTGGAGCTGTATATGAGTGGCAGGTACAAGACATTGACGAGAGCAGTCACGTCCGACGAATCATCATTGAGTGGATGTACTGGATTATTGTCTGCTCGCCGAGGGTGGACGTGGGCAAATATATCGGGGGATTTTCCCCCTATCCAGATGTATAAACCGAATAGCCTTTATGCTGACATGACCTGGGAGAAGCTAGAGGATGGTTTGGTAGCAGGGTCCGCCAGGGATGGAATGGCATCAGTGACTTTCAAGCAATCCAACAATGGAATATTATGGAATAATACCAGCGACATGAACCAAGTGGCTGTTTTCTTACCACACCCGGCAATACATGGTGCTCCATGGCGCCTATGTGATTGAACACCGATAACGAAGATGCCCTTTCAAATGCGAAGATCATTCAAGCGGCTATATAATGAAGATATTTCACGAAAATTGGGACAGATAATGGAGAAATGGAAGGACAAGTGCCGAGCAGATAAATGGATGTCGGCGGTGCAGGAACAAAGTCCAAGGAAACTGTGGGAACATCGGCATGTGCTGACAGATTATCAACTCTGGGTGAACTATAGAGTGGCGACACTTCAACTCAATACTTTCACTATGGACAGTGGCACTAGTAGTTCCTGTCCGGTTGACGAGAAATGTCTGACACCGGGGAAAGGGGTCCCACATATCTTGTGGGGGTGTTCAAGAGCTATCAGTGTTTGGCAGTTCATTATTTCTAAATGGAACGGTGAGAATGTCACCAAAGACCAAGCGCAAAGATATGAATATGCAGTCGCGGCACGGAAATCGCCGAAGGTCACGTTGGAAATGAAGAGACGCATTGCGCAAGTATGCCGAAGACCGGCAGAGGATGTCGAACGCCATTTCGAACGAATATGGTGGACACTATGCAGTGTAGCCATTACGTGTCTATGGAATCATCGTAATATGGATGTTTTCAGATAGGAAAGCGCTCCGAAGCGGAACAAGTACGTCGAACATGGATAATATGCTGGAATCAGCTGAAGGCATGGGCGGCGCAGGAAATCCGAAATGGGGAGTCCTGTTTGGACGGGCTTCGACTCACACTTTGCCTCCAGTGCATTAAGGAAGAACCAACAGCATGCCACATCGATGGAGCAGGCGAAGTTGAAGATGAGCGAAGTCCCAACCCAGACGACGATACGACCCTTTACAAGTATATACATAAATATCGAGTAGCTTATAGTGGTTAACACTAAATAGACACTCTGAATAACGGTATATCTACATCAAAGAAGCTTGTCTTTATATCAATTAATGTGAACACAAGAAACCACCCAATTGCTATACAAGACGCAGCCAATCTCTCGAACACCGGTGCACGCGACGGTCACTTCTACAAGCAGTACTAGACACCGAAAGTTTGCCGCCAACACTTACACCGTCGGACCAAAGATTGACAAGTCATTCTCGGGTAAAATAAACTGCTTGAAATTCTCCTTGAACGATTTCGCCAGCATGAGTGCGGTCTGGTCGAATGCCGCTTTGTCCTACCATGCATCCCTTGGGTTTAAAATGTCCGACGGCACACCCTTTACTGTCGTCGGAATCTCAAAACCAAATAGCGGATCAGTTACAAACGACGCCTCGGTAATGCTACCATCTAGCACGGCGCCCACGCACTTGCGTGTGAACGGCAGCTTAATGTGCTTGTCCACGCCGTAGACACCACCCGTCCAGCCCGTATTGATCAAATACACGGCGTCTTGTTCTGCTGTAGTTTCTTCTTCAATAGGTCGGCGTACTCGGTTGAATGCAGCGTCATAAATGCTGCGCCAAAACATGTGGAAAACGTGGCCCGTGGCTCCGTGATGACACGCTCGGTGACCACCACCTTCCGATAGAAAGTGGTACTGGCTAAATTTCCCATGTCAAAAATAGGGTGACGGTTACTGTAACTGTGTTGAATTTGTTATAAAATCCCATGGCTATGCACCGGGGGGTCAGTTTACGGAAATCGGGGGTCAGTATACGCTGACGTCATTATACGCCAGTATGCTCCATTATACAGTCTACTATTCAGGAACACGTTATTTATATTTAGCTCTATACTCATCCCTTTTACTGACCGACATAATTTACATGAAATGTCTAATCGACAACCAGAACTGTGACTTGTCGACCAATGCTTCGCCGCCAAAAACGAAAGCGTGCCGCAGAAACCGCGGTCGCGGAGAACGATGAGTGGGCCACATGTGCTTATCTCATCGATGACACTATGGCTTCCATCCAGCTACTGCGAAATCAGCATTGTGACAGCTTTGCAGCTCTTGGCTTGCCTCCTTTGGTACTGTGGCACCAACTGTAAGTTCTCGATTGCACTGATGCTTAACACTGTTCTCATTTTTCTCTAATATAATTTAATCAGGTACACCGTTTTATCGAGTCGAACGTTTGTAGACCAGAATGTAACACCTGTATTCTCATTTTACCCATCGATGTTCGCATAATCTTTCGCTATATTACACAGGTACATCGACTCCGAAAGAGCGGCAAGTTAATAACGTTCAGGATTCCTTCAGGAGCAGATGACATGGTGATTTTACGAATCGAAGACTATATCACTGAAGTTGAGAAATACGAAGCTGCATATCGCGCACGGTATCCAAAATACAAGACTATCTCCTCCAACTTGAACGCTATGGCAACATTTAGACAAGTGCTGCCGAAGCTCGCATCGCTTTCGACTATTCCATTACAAGTGTTGGTATCGAAGATGAGTGAGACTGAAAGCTGCTTGGATGAACAGAAAAGTCGAGCTTTCGTGGGGTATGTAATAGCACTGAGTTGCAAACTACACTTCGAGACTGACGAGTGCTTCTCTTGAAATGGTAGGCAGATTCAACGGCTTGGATTCTTGCTGCCGACAACGCGGTTGGACAACGAATCATATTGTTTTTCAATTCCAGGAATGGGAAAATTTGTTTCTGCCATAAGGAAGACGCGAACGCAAATACAGAATACATTGAAGCTCACAAAGTACAAAGAGATGCTGGAGCAGCAGTTGAAGAAAATCAAGCTGAAGCACTCTCGCTTCAAGTTGGAATTTCATTTAGCCGATATGGAGGGATGCGGGCTGATTCAACCAAAAAAGGTCACATCTGGTGTTCTAATCGCGTTGACCAAGTAAGGCCCTAATAAGTTGCTCTAAAGTTAATGAATTTCCAATTTACCTAGTAAGTTGCTCAAGTCGTATATTACAAAGTGGAATCTTTTTCGTGGGTATTTTTTGGGTCGCCCTACCCGCACCCTAGGGGCACCCCCACGTGACTTCCGACCAATAGATTTAGCTCCTAAAGATTAGCTCCTACACAAAGTGCGAACCGTACTACGGAGCACACAACAACAACAGTGCACGTGCATCGAAATCGTTATGTTCCAAGTCTGCAAGTTTCTATCAGTTCTAAGGGCCGCAACTTCCATCGTGCGACTTCCAATCGCATGAGATCGGAATGAATTTTCCAACAGTAAAAGGGTCAGGAAGTCGAATGCGTGCGGCGTGTAGATACAAGCGCGTGGGTCGAGCTCCACTGTGTGTCGCCCAGAATTGGGGTTTTTAATAAATGGGCGCAATGGACTCGAAGTTGGTGTTTCCGGCCAGCTTCCCATGGATATCGCTCGCTATCATTTAACGATTCAGGAAAAGAATCAATTGTGTGTCTATCGTCGAGAGCGTCCTGAATTGACGCAAAAGCAGCTCCGAGAATGGATCCATGAGAAATTTGGCAAATGGATTGGGCGCTCGACGATTGGGAAATTGCCAGTACGCTCGAAGAAGTATGTGCTAATCCGGCGGCAAAGCGGATACAAAGTGGTCGCTTCTCCGAGATGGAAGCGGAATACATTCGGAAGAAGCATCGTGAAAAACATGGAGACGACTCTCTTTGAGGCGTCTTAACTATTCTCAGTGAATGTTTTCTATGGACAAAAGCGAATGAGATTCTCGCGCGTCTGCGAGGCTCCTCGACGCGGTCCGTGTCTCTCGGCTGGGTGCAACGGTTCAAGAAACGCCATCACCTTCATCGGTCCCAGAGTGCTGTAAAATGTGCATCGGCTCCATTGGAACAGACAGTTGAAGAGCACCCTGTAACAGGGTTACATTCGAGTCACATTTAGTAGGTGGTGTACGTGAGTACACTACGGTTAGGGTCAGTATTGACCGGTTCGAAAGGTATTGAACCATTGGTTATTTTAACCAATCAGGGCAGGAGCCCTTGGGGTGGCGTGGCAGCCAGCCACGTGTTGGTACACAGGTGGTGTACACTACATTTTAGCTAGGTACGAATTTGGTAAGTTCTACTTAGTATTACATATAGTTTACATTAGTTTAAATTAATTTAGGCTAATTATATATTAAATATACATTCAGTTTACATTTCACTCTATCTTACAGACGCACGACCTCGACCGGTCGCGCGTGTAGTGAGTGTAGTAGCGTAAAGGGATCCCTCCCTTTAGCTACTCCATTAGTAAGGGAGCCTTGTCGTTAAGGCACTAGCGAAAGCTAATTGTAAACCAAAGTGGGAATCTTGGCCCCGAGTAGTAGAGTTATCTCCTACTAAGCCCTTTATAAGGGCGTATCGGCTGAGTAGCGGCGAACGCCGCTTTAAGGAAAAGTCTTCCTCTGTGCGCTAGCCGCACCGTGCGTATACGCACCGGCTACATCTGGTAGCACTTGTAGTCAATCCAACACCTGTGTTGGTAGACTAAGGCATCCTCTGCAAGGGATGAATCAGGACGATTGGGATAGGTTAAGCCTCGTCCAGCAGGAATCCTTTAACAGGATGTTACCCTTGACGGGTGGTGAAGGCATGCTGTAACAGGACTGATCCTGTTACGGGTGTTTACACTGTATTTTGCGATGAAGCGCGCAATACAATAAGGGCAGGATTAGTTGGTAACAACTAATCCTAAACTAAAAGTAAATATAAGTATTTACTTATTCTTTAGAACGCAAAATTAAGAGTGTTTATTAAATGGGTGGTTAGCGGCTAACAGTATAGTAATTACCTAACTAATATAATAATATCAAGTCTTTAACTAACTGTACAATTAGTTAACCTGCATGATTCGGTATTTATACCGAATCGACTTTTCCTTCGTAGATTATAATAACTTATAATCTCTTATTTAAATTTCAGACAACGCGTCTGAAATTTAACTGTGATATTCTAACTTGAATATCAATTATGTAATGGCACCCCATTACATCACCCCCCACTTAAGGTGGCTGGCCAATAATAATTCTTATTTTGGCCAATCATAGGTGGCACTTGCTGGTCGGAATTTCTCATTCACCAACTGATGACCATCGACTCGATGGTAAAAGCACGCGGCGGCGCTCTAAAGAGCGCTGCTGAAAACATCGAAGGAGCTTCTTCCTCCGCCTCAGCACCTAGTGCTGAGGTGTTGAGTGACAACAGGGACGCTGCATTAGCAGCGTCAACTACGCGAAGGTCGGAAGACGTACCAGCTTCGACCACAGATGCTGCTAAGGCGGCATCTGGCAAGAAGAAGGGAGATGTTGCTAATGAAACGTCTCGCACGATGACAACCCCCGAACGGTGTGTTGCAATGAGGGGTTCTTCCATGTTCGGAGACAGTTGTGACTCCGAACAAAGTGATTGGGGCACAGCTGTCCCCGAGAAAGGATATAGCGAGTCGAAACTCGCGAGGTGCTCATCTCCTAACAGCGATGATAACTCTTGTGTCGCTGTCAGCTACGACAGCGACAATGATCATCACAGATGGTTGCGGGAACGCAGAGCCCCACCTGGACC
>CM047584.1:14853096-14882045 GCA_026184515.1 Peronosclerospora sorghi
CCGCTTAAAGCGAATATCTCGCTGAGGGTTCCGCGGACATCTGTTCCGCAGATGTCTGTGCTCCCACACGGGAAGCATCTCAGCGGCCCATGCCGCTGCAACATAGATAAGAGCTTCGCCTCGAAGCTCTGCGAAGAAGAGTCAGGGTGACTCTTAGCGGAAGGTTTCTCCTCCGCTTCGACCTGACTAAGGTCCATGGGTTCGGGACCCACCTTAGAGGAACGGAAGTTCCTCTCGGCGCTGAACGCCATCTTGAACGCCTCCCCCAGGGATTCGGGTCGGCATCGGAACAATTCCGAACGTGCTGGCCCTTCTTTCAGGCCTCCCATGAAGACGGGGATGGACAGATCGTCCGAATACGCTTTCGCGTACATCCCTGCCAACAGGGTCTTCAGTTCTTGGACATATGTCTCCAAGTCCCTAGTGCCCTGACGGCACCTCAAAAACGCCAACTGATTCTGGAAAACCAGATCAGGCGTGGCGTACATGGCCATAAGCTTTTGCTTAAGGACTTCCCAGGTCGGAAACACGCTCGTGACCGAATCCGGACACGTAAACGCCCATGTACGGACTTAGCCCGTAAGATGGGTCAGTGCAAGTCCCACTTGAAAGTGATCAGCGGTCACATTCGCTGTGAAAAAGGCCGTTTCGACCTCTCGCAGCCATACATAAAGGTTATCATCTTTTTCACCGATGAATTCCTTTATCTTAAAGGATAATGGGGGACGCACCCCCGTGGAACGACCTCCACCTAAACTTGCCTCATGGGCGATGAGGGAATTGACCCTCGCCTTTACGGCCTCAAGGCCCTGCTCCACTAGGAGCTGCATGCCTTTGTCACCCATTAAGGGTAACAGCCTGTTAAAGGCTTCCTGCTGGACGAGAGTTAACCTATCCCAATCGTCCTGATTAATCCCTTGCAGAGGATTCCGTAACCTACCAACACAGGTGTTGGCTTGACTACAAGTGCTACCAGAAGTAGCCGGTGCGTACACGCACGGTGCGGCTAGCGCACAGAGGAAGACTTTCCTTTAAGCGGCGTTCGTCGCTACTTAGCCTATACGCCCTTATAAAGGTCTTAGTAGTAGAGAACTATCCTACTCGGGGCCAAGATTCCCGGTTTGGTTTACTGTAGCCTTTGCTAGTGCCTTAACGGCAAGGCTCCCTTACTAAGGGTGTAGCTAAAGGGAGGGCTCCCTTTACGGTACCGCACTCACTACACGCGCGACCGGTCGAGGTCGTGCGTCTGTAAGATAGATTGAAATGTTAACTGAATGTATATTTAATATATAATTAGCCTAAATAAATTTAAACTAATGTAAACTATTTGTAATACTAACTAGAACTTACAAAATTCGTACCTAGCTAAAATGTAGTGTACACCACCTGTGTACCGACACGTGGATGGCTGACACGCCACCCCCCCCAAGGGCTCCTGACCTGATTGGTTAAAATAATCAATGGTTTAAAACCTTTCGAACCGGTCAATACTGACCCCAACCATAGTGTACTCACGTACACCACCTACTAAATGTGACTCGAATGTAACCCTGTTACAGTCGAGTCTTCACTAATGCTGCTCAAATAAAACTCGACCGTCGCGAGCGCCAAGACATCAGCCGATGCACTCATGCTGCCCACAAACCGGACCACAGCTAAGCGCGCAGCCATGGCGTAGGCTACACGGGAACCACCGAGCATCAAGTAGGTAAGCGCGCGCTTGGACGGATCCCCGGCATCGATCCGCTCCGTGTCAAAGTAGTGGTCCGGTGACCGCGGGACGCTGGAACTCCTTTACGCCTCGATTATGCTTTCTTTTCGAACAATCTATCTTTAGGAGATAATTCTATTGGTCGAAATTCACATGGGGGTGCCCCTAGGGCAGGCCTCATAATTTTCGGCAAATGCCGAATTTACCAAAAATAAGCTAATTTCGGCGCCGCGTTCAACTTTATTTTCGGAAAATGCCGAATTTACCAGAAAAACGTTAATTTCGGTGCGCCTGGCTAACGTAAAAGATGTAATATTACGCATTCTAAGGGACTAAGTAATCAAGGAGACCCCGCTGGTTAGATTGGAAGATGCCTTCCAACGTAAGATTCGTCATTGACTGCCGGAAATTGTCGTTCTCCCATTTTAAGACAGAGAAATCGCTTTCTACGGAAGTGGTATTGGCAAAAGCCACTGCCAGCCCACCCGAGAATCGACGGAGAGACGTGAAGCGATTGCCAATCGATGCCCAAGCATCGTTGAAGTTGGTTTTAAGCGTGTGCTCGTCAATCAACGCCTTGGTTGACGGCTCTTGAATATAAGCCTTGACCAAACCCACATCATTGACTACCTGGTTAGAACGCAATTCAAGAGTTTGTTTATCAAAGTTTCACTGGCGACCAACTACTTACCTCTGTGGTCAGCTTCTACTTGCTCAACATCCTCAGCGCTCCAGTAGAGGCCGATGTGAGCTCGGTACTTGTCTAAGACATCAGAAATGAAGGTGCCAGTCCGCAGTTTCACAAGCTGCGCGGGAAGCACTGGTGGCGCAATGCTTCCTGCGTTGTTTCGCTCATCTCGTTCCGCATGGACGTCAGACCAACCGCAAATGAGTTGCAAAGTGTATTGACCAACTTCATGCAACACATGCGATTGGTCTTCTGCGGAAAGAGAATTGAACAGATCGCGGTCCCATGATCCCTGATCATAAATGTGCTCCCACACACTCTGTGTTTGGATCCAGTATTGCCCGCGAACGTAACATAAATCATCCAGAGGGTTCCCATCTGCTTCCACATCCATTACCGTTACCAAGTGGCCAATAAAGCTTTTGATCTCGGCCATTTGTTGGCATAGGATCATGTCATGCGACTGGAGGATGGTCATCGTGGTGTTGCAAAGTTCCGCCAACGGTTGCACTGAAGCCCACATCACCCACCGGTGGGTGATGGTGCAGATACTGGCCGTTTCTCTTCAATCCACTGCTCCAATCGGCGACGATGTTTCAGCATGAATGAAAGGATGCGCTCGAAATACATCCATCTGTTTGTATCTCTGGGTCACTGCACCTGCATATCCAAATTTAAAGATTGTGACATGTAAGACGAAAGGTAAGATCCGCTTAAAAAAACATTATCTGATGGAGGGTACTGCACCTGAATTTCCAAGATTAGATTCTGTTGTTGCCGCAAGTGTACAAAAAACGCATGCGCTGTTTTTTAAAATGCCCCGTAGTCCATTTCATTGGTTGCGGCGCGAATGACAATGTCTCCTTGGTGAGGCACCAGACACGCATGAGTTGATGTGTCGCCATCCGGATCAGACGAGCAACTACACCATTGCGCCAGCCAGTGTTGGTGTATTCACCGTCCGTTGTTATGGCAATAATCTTGTCCTTCCACGGCGCGCAGACCGTCTCAAGTAACGTGGTGATGAGCTTTACCGTATTTTCGGCAGTGTGCCGATCGAAAAATTGCACGACAACTAAATGAACGTTATGCAAGTTGCCATTGACACAAACTCGGATGCTCATGTCGAGGAATGGGATGCCATTATGTGTCGAACCATCACAGGCCAAGGCGAATGACCACACGCCTTGGTCGCTCAGTATCGATTTTATTTTCTGCAAGTTGATGGCGACAAGCACGCGCACAAATTGGCCGACCATATGGTCGTTCAGACCAGAGAGTTTCGGTTTTTTTTACGCATCTCGGTGCTGTTTGAATACTGCTTCCGTCTGCCGCATCGAAAGGCCCATCGACGTGTGGTCAAGCGCCAACTTGAATCGGTATGGGTTTTTGATTGTGACCAAGTAGGAGCTGTCAGACTACTTCCTAAACAACTTGAGCGCGTTTGCCTTGGTGATCGGCTCGCCGTTTTCCTCTTCGTTGTCCACAGGAGTAAAAAAAAGATCGCCAATGATTTTCTCCACAATCGATGCATCGATTCTGAATTCAAGATGCGAATTCGACGTGTCAAAATATCCATCCAGTGTGGTCTTTGGCGACCTGCTTTCAAAAAAAATTTCTTCTCCGACCCAGGGAGCTTTTGATACTCTTGCCAAGCAATGGTGTGCTGTTCCTGGTTATGATTACGATAATTCTCCTTCCTGAAAGGTGGCTGAAAGAAGTGAACATTCCCTGTTCGTTGCCGTTTTGATCCAACTGACGCCTTTTCACGCCCGTGGACCGCGCAAGAAATCGCATCGAACTGAGCAAACAACTCCCTTTGAGTCCCGTGCCGCAATTGACAAGCCAAACTCGAAAAGATGTGCTACTTGAAACGGCGTCTTGCGTGCTGACATTCTTTGATTTGAACGTGAACGTTGATCTGAGGCACGTATGGAGGTAGGAGCGAGAGCGAAAACGGTGGCAGAAGTAAAGTAAACTTGTAATGGGAGTGGACGGTGGCAGAAGGGAAAGGAGGAAGAAACAGGACGTGGACGGTGCAAAATCAAACAGGAGAACGAAGCAGAATGTGGACGCGCTTCGAAGTCTTAAACACGCGCTTCAAAGTCTTAAACACATCACGTGTGACTAAGCAAAATGTGGACGCGCTTCAAAGTCTTAAACGTGTGGTCTATGCGTCAATAAAAAAGAGTAGGGCTTATTTTCGGCGTCAGATTTTTTTATTATCGGTGAAATCGGCGTTTATTTTTAGAATACCGAAAATTATGAGGCCTACCCTAGGGTGGAGGGGGGGGGGGGGCGGGTAGGGCGACCCCTTTTTTATTGTTTTAAATTCAAAGAGATTTATGTTAGTAGACTAGTAAGCTGAAACTACAAACTATAAGCCATGCATGAATATTGATTGAATGGAGGATGAGTTTAACATTGAATTACTTGGTAAGTTGGTAAGTCGCTAGTCGTTACTCGATGTAATGTGATTACAGAGTCGCAATGTACGCCATCTTCGTTACAGAAGACGTCGGCCTCTGATCATATAGGTATGGCTTGATTCCGATGGCACACGCCATCGTCATGATTGGTTGAAGAAAAACTAACACTTTCAAGGCTATCCACGACAATCAAATTAAACAAGGCAGCTGGCTGAGGCTCTTCGGTGAAAAAGTCATCCTCGAGTGCTTAAGACGCCATTATGCGCTTCTTCGGGTTTAGCTGGAGCATTTAAAATAAAAGATCAACGCCAGCGGCCGAGAGCATCGGAAAATGCTCTGCAAGCGGCGGCGGGTTTGGTTTTTTAAACCTGAGATAAAATGGCAGCTGCGTCGCATCGTCCCATCCGTTCTCAAGTGGAGATCCCAAGGCGGCGAAAATCTTGCTGAGCTGGCCAATATCCGTGGATCCGTCTGCTAAAGGGCGACGCAGCAGCATTTCAGCAAAGATACATCCCACTGCCCACATGTCCAACTCAAGTCTATATCTGTCTTCGCCGAAAAAGATCTCAGGTGCTCGATACGCCCTCGTGACTACTTGCACCGACCTTTTAGGTTTCCTTTTTTCTGCCGCTCCATCGTTTTCTCCTGCATTTCCTACTTCCTCCTTCACCTTATCGATCAATGTTGCCATACCAGAATCAGCAATCTTGGCGCAATGCTTCGCCTTAGACAGCAGCAAGTTATTGGGCTTCAAATCGCGATGCATGATTCCTCTCGAGTGAAGCTCTAGACACCAAGCAGCAACATTTTTAAATATGCCTTCACCTTCGCCAGATTCAAATTTGGGACGCTCTCCATAGCACTGATTAGCGTTTCCAAATCGCTATCCATGTGCTCCAAAATTAAATAAAGCTTGCCATGGCATTCGATCACCTCTAATAGCTATACAATTTCAAACCACACAAACAGTAAACAGATCGTCCGGTTGGTATATTTGCTCTTGTTTATGCGCCATCAGACCTGCATCACGTGCGCGGCGCCCTGGCACATGGCAAGGATGTCGGCTTCGTGTCGTCTTTGTGTGGGAGCTAATATTTAGGAGCTAATTCTATTGGTCGAAAGTCACGTGGGGGGTGCCCCTCGGGGGAGGGCGGTGCGGCCTTCTTACAAAGCACTTAATAAGCTTTAGCTAAGAATTAAGATCAGCAAATCGGACATCTTTACATAGTAGTATCCTTGTTAGCGCAAGCCACGAACAAAATAAAATCTTTGAGAGGCACTCCAACTTGCACATCTATCTCAGTCGCCGGCCTTCACCTTGAAAAGGTTCGCTCTTTTTCACTGGCTCAGCTTTCTGCTCTTCATCATTATTATGAGTAAGGTTAACTGCTTCACCATTCAGTCGATAGCCCACGGACGGTTTGGCCCCGCGCGCACAACCGCTGCCTCCATTTAGCGTAAATTTACTGTTTTCCACGCGGGAACTACCAGAATCCGCGCTGCTTAATACCGACGTCGTTCCGTTGAGCGACTGGCCTGTGCCGTGAAACGCCTCATACTTGCTTAATCGCGCAGCGCGGAGGGCGGCAGCGTCAGTTGAGCTGCTTTCGCCTTTTTTCTTTAAACGCAAACCACTGCCAAACGCAGCTGTATGTGCAGGTTTCATTTCTTCCGCTTTCATTGTGGGAACACCTATCGAAATCAATAAGGCATGGAAATGAATCAGAGTAAAAGCTTTTGAGAAAACTATCAACATCTATACCCCCATAAGGAATATTTGAAGGCGCTGCTGCTGCACGAACAGGAGCAGGAGGAATGTAGTCGGCAGGAGGCTCAAAGTCCACTTCGCAATCTGTCTCGATAATACAGGCAGCAGGCGAAGGCTTCACTTCACGAACATCCAACATGTAGTTCTTGTTGTTGTACTTGAGGCAGATTGTGTCGCCCACCGTCATGCACGAAAACTTTCGCAGAGAGCCTTCCAATCTATTGCAATTATTTTTTATTAATGCTCCGCCAATACAATCGTTTGCGTAGATACGTACACTGCACGTGGGTTACTTATGTCTAGAAAATCTTGGGATTGTGGTCGCAATTTTACAAAAGTTGCCTTCGGTAACGAGACGTTTTGAATATTCAGGATTCCGCCTTCCTTCACAAAAAGGTTTTGCATCATCTATCGTAGATTTGGACGCAACACAAAGTGTTGGTCTCCACTAAATACTAAGCACATCAGCTGGAAAAACAGTTATTACGTACCCAGTACGGCATGTAGCAGCTTCCCTCCGAAGCACTGAACTCCAGCACACCACAGTGAGACGAGCGTTCCACTCCCTCGTTTGTCACCTTGAACAGCATCGGGTACTCAATGTGCAAGCGTGCTAATCAACAATTAGATTAATAGAAGCATTCAAAAACGATCTTTCCATCTTTTTAGAAGCGACGAACCCAGTGTCTCAAGTGCTGAAGGCGGCAGCAAAACTGGCAACCCAACCCAAGAAGAACTGTTAGTGAAAACATGCTGTTTGTACCAACTAAATAATGCAAAATTACACACTCTTGTCGCCATCTTCCAAGTGCGCCTTGTCACAGAATGACACGGGGTACACTCGATAGTGCTCGTCGAATCTATTCACCCAGTACCAACATCAGTTTCTTCTCGTTCGCGTCTGGAACGATTTTGGTCCTTACCGCTGCGGAAAGTCCCCAAAACTAAACTGCACGCCAAAAGGGTTGCCGTCTCCACCAAAACCTCCAAACTATCAACGATAATGTAACAAGTTAGTGGTCGTCGAGTGACGAAAATGAGACGATTCACTCTGTCGGCACCATAATTCTTTCCTTCGAAGACCGCAGCAATAGAGCAATAGAATACGGAAAAAAATCGAGTGATCTCATTGAAAGAAATTTATACATTTAAGCCAATCAAAAGGAGACCCCTCTTACGTAGGATGGCTACACCTCTGTTCAAATGCTCAGACGCAGCCTACGTCCCTGCGTCGCAAGCCTTTTAAGACCAACGTGGTCAATATAGTCCATGAGTTGCGCTTCCTTCGCGTCAAGAGGAATCTTGCCTGTCGCCAAACGCTTCAACGACACAACTACGTATCAGAAAATGCAGGAAGAACAAGTGCATCTTGAAAACGTACCCGTGCAAGTGCACGACGCACGTCAGACGTGAAAATGCCCGGGGCCAGGCTATACCGCACACATAGCTTCGTTGTAAATTGTCTCGGTAGGAAGGCGTCAAGCTCAAGTGGGTTCTTCTCCGCGATAGACTGACGTTTGGTCTTTTTCCGTAGCTTCGCTTGGTCCTGCTCGTGCAACGCGCTCAACAAATCGTCTTCACGGAGCGAACTATTGGACTCATAGCAGCGCTCTATATAGGCACGCCATCGGTCCCTTTTCTCTTTCATATCCCAGTTACGAAAGATTTCTTTGTAGATTACTTGCGTTCGAAACTTTTGCACTGCCTTATCCTCTTCGTGGTTCAGGAGAACTCGATGCAACAGATCCTTACGCTCTTTTGCAAGAGCCGTGTTGATATCCTCGTATAACGAGACCGTATGAAGTCTTCCTCCAAATGTGCTACTTCGAAGAATAAGTCCTTCAGCTGGAGCAATGGGAACGCGGATGATTCGGTTTGTTGCTGTATCAGTTCCAAAACAAGTTAGAGACAAGTGTCTTTCAATTCATTTACAGCACACGCAACTGACACAAAGCAGCATCGAATGCAACACGGGACATGCCCTTCGTTGCCACGGCCAAAGCACCACCAATCATGCAACGAATCTGGTTTAGCAGAAACGCTTGTCCGACAATAAGTACTCGTACGTATGGTTCGCCAAAGAAATCGGTCACGATATGACCTGTGCACGAGTAAATGGATCGACGGTGACGAACCAGGACCTTGCGCATCCGCCCCTCTTCATCTTCGTACTGACTTGAGTCATCACAGTAGTCATGGACTGTAGAGCCCTCTATTTCCTCCGTATCGTCGTCATCTGTACCCTCTACTTCCACCATCACGTTGTTGTTTACCTCGCCAATCTCATCTCGAATTTGCACCTTCGCCTGCTTCCTCTTCGCCTCCACCTTGTAAAAGTGCGATCTAGAACGTGTAAAGTTGTGAAAGTCATGCACACCCTCGTAGCGCCGAAGTGCATCACAGAACTCGTCGAACGCTCTGTCCACGTTAAGCTTAGCGCGGTCCGATCCAATGACGCTGTCTTGGAAGAAGGAGACGGGCATAACATACTCGTATTCGCGTAGAACGCAATTTTTCCGTGCCGAAAAGCGTTTATTCACACGCGTACACGAGAACACGCGGATACTTATCGGTAGCGTAGCATTGAGCGCCTCGGTAAGACCCTTTACTCGACCCGTCGTGCTGTCCACCTTGTTCTCCTCATCAATGAGCAGCTTTCCAGAAAACTACAGTATAAAGAAGACGTGGAGCCTCAGCCATTATTTCCTTACTCGCATCCAACAGAGACTACCGAACGCACCACGATGCAGCCGGCGTGTACGCCCTTGTCCGTACGGCTGCTTCTGGACCAATCGATCTTTCCCAAATCTTCAAAGTTAGACTCACGCATAGCGCCAGCTTTGAAGACTGCATGGCGAAGTTCCTCCTCGATGGTAATCACGTTGTTATTGAGTTGTAAGCCGTGGTATCCTGTACCCAAGTAGCCAGCTACGATCGCCACCTTCCGCTTCACCAGCTTGGCAGATTGTGACGAGTCAGATGCAGCATTATCACCAGTACTAAATGGAGCAATGAAGCCGCGACAGAAGGAGCGGTGACAAGCGCGATGCCGATGAGCCAAGCGCGTCAACATTGTGCACCAACTGCTTCGACGACTGGCTTCGAAAGGGTAGCCATATGTATTTAATCTACATAGTACATGTAGATTAAATATATGTATGGACATAATCGATCAAGATGTAGCCACAGATGGGATGGCAGTTGACATTTTGAAACGTAACCTCAACGCTAAATCATGGCCCTACGCGTACTCTCGCAGACCCTCCGTGCCCGTGCTCTCAAGTCGGCAAACGCTCCTTCTGCTTGGCGCAGCGCCGTCTCGCAGCAACCTGCGGGTCTCTCCTACTTCTCGACCAAATACACTTTGCAGCACGAGTATGTGAAGATCAACGGGAACGAGGGCACGGTTGGAATCACGGACTTTGCACAGAACTCGCTTGGTGACGTCGTCTACGTGGATCTACCAGCTGTTGGCGATAAGTTTAAGAAAGGGTGCGTGCCGCTGTAGCGTGATGACTTGATGTCATTTTTTGGATCTGACGTGGGCTGTTGCGTGGCATTTAGTGAGGCGTTCGGTGCCGTCGAGTCCGTCAAGGCCGCCAGCGATCTGTACTCACCAGCAACTGGAACGGTTACGGCTGTAAACGAGGTAAGAAGTATAGTCTGTTGTTTGGCAAGTTCATTCACTAACTTGTTTGCCTTGATAAAAAGAATCTAGCTGATGAACCAAGCCTCGTGAATGAAGAGGCCATGACCGGGGGATGGTTTATTAAACTAGAGGTAAGTCCACCCGCTTCAACATGATCCAACTTCGAAGACAAAGTTTCCTAACCAAACTGTTGTGTGCATTGCAGCTGGATGATACGTCAGACCTCGACGATTTGCTTGACGAGGCCGCTTATAAAGAGCACTGCGAGAGTGAGGAACACTAAAGCCCATAACATGTCTCGCCTGCTTATCTTACTTACTACCACCAGGTCCTTTGCACATGTCACACAGAGATGAATGTCACTTAACTTCAAACTGATCTCGTTCTTTTCTGTAGAATTTCTTGGCGACATAAGACTAACTGAGAACCTATGTGAATGTGGTACACAAAATCAGTTTGAGGCCCTGATCTCTTGGTGTCACAGCCATTCAACTCCAAACATGGAATTACGAGATGGGGTCATTCCACATAAATGATGGAAGTCACATTATTTTGGGGAAATGTTAAATCGACCCATCCCCTTTGCTGCGCTAAAAAAATTCTAGATTCTATTTCGATTAAAGTTTTTTATACGCCAAAGCTACACTGATCATCGTATCTGAAGTCCCTTTTCAATGATGGGTCACAGCTATTAACCTGGACCAGACTATTTGTGAATCCAAGGCAATCAGTTACTAGTGCTAGTAGGCATCATGATTGTTGCATTTTATTACTATTAACGTGAGTTCCAATTTAGAATGGTCCAGACCAAATTAGACAGTTCATAATTACTCTGGTCAATACTGATTTATTCAATAACACTATATATCGCAATTACGATGATGATGATATATATGTTCGTCGGTGTCGACGCTCATCATTCATCATCGGCACCACTAGAGGAGAAAGCGTTCTCTTCCTCTTCTACTACGAGTCGTTTTCGGCGTTTTTTATGGCGTCTTCTCTTCCTCTTCTCTTCCCCGTCTGGTTCTTCCGCAGTAGAAATGGAAATGATGAAGTCCCGAACTTTTATGCCACCACGTGCACGACGACGAATGATGAGAAAAAAGTGATGATGAAGAGCTGCTGCTCCTTGCCTTCTTCCTCTTCCTACTGCCTCTCTTCTTCCATTCGTTATCGATTTGTTGATGGACGACACCCAATAATGGCTCATCCTCGGTTATTGGTTGACGAGGACGATACAGTGGTTCTTCGCCGAATGGATATCTACCTCCTCCTCCCGTATTGGAGGAAAATTCTTCTGTTTCTTGATGACCTTCCTCATCTTCTTCCAGCTTGGCTTCTTCCTCACCATATCCTATGATGTGACCTCCTTCCTCGTCATCCTCATCGCTGGTTACCTCCTCGCCGCCGCCATCATCGCCACCTCGTCCCGCGTTATTGTTGTTGTCGTAGTATGGCGATTCTTCTCCACTAAAAAACGTAGGATAATTCTTGGTTATTTACTGTAAGTGCGGCAGAAGTTGCTCAGGATGCCATATACCATTTAGATCTTTGGAAAGACCACACCGTATCATTGCTTTCCTCGCATATGTGATGTTTTGCTCGTCTCTCTGTGAGTTCACCTCGGGGACAGCCTTTGCTGCGAGTTCCATATAGAATTTCTTTCCAGGATTTTTCAGCTTTCCCGACCAAGAATTGTGGTGGAGTCAAGTTCAAAATCGAACACCGTAGTGTCGAGAACCTGACCACCGTAGTGTCGAGAACCTGACCACCATCGTGCCCGGCCGTCCAACTTACGGGGGCGGGTACCTCGCGAACCTTCCCTTACGATCCGATCTGATCGTCCGCTGCTATCAGACGACCGATCATCGGCATAGGACGCCTGGTACGATTCGTTTGTCATCTCACCTTGTGTACCCGATGGAATGGGTTGGTAACACACTCGATGGATCGGTTGTAGCCGGTGCGTATACGCACGGTGCGGCTAGCGCACAGAGGAAGACTCTTCCTTAAAGCGGTGTCTACAGCTACTTAGCTGATACGCCCTTATAAAGGGCTTAGTAGGAGAGATCTCCTACTCGGGGCCAATATTCCCCGGTTGGTTTACTAATTAGCCTTAACGGCTGTGTTCCCTTTACGGGATGTAAGTAAAGGGAGGGCTCCCTTTTACCTACGATACTCACTGCATGCGCGACCGGTCGATGTCGCGCGACTGCACTTTAGAGTGAAATGTAAACTGAATATATTTAATATGTAACTAGCCTAAATTAATTTAAACTAATATAAACTATATGTAATACTAAGTAGAATATTCCAAAATCGTACCTAGCTAAAATGTAGTGTACACACCTGTGTACCGACACGTGGATGGCTGACACACCACCACATCAAGGGCCCTGCCCTGATTGGTTAAAATAACCAAAGGCTCGAAACCTTTCAAACCGGTCAATACTGACCTCAACCGTAGTGTACTCGTGTACACCAACACTCAGTGTTACCCGAATGTAACCCCGTTACATCCTCCCCCATCAAGACTATTGCTTACGCAATAAACAAAATTTTGTTGGGGAACTCCAACGCCATACCTCTGGCTGTCCATTGTACACCCTCAGCGGTGCTATGGACGCAAACTATTCCAACAACTCGGAAGTGGACGCCCTTGGGGAGCTGTCCCCAACGGCTGGCCATGTTTCTAGCGCCGAACGGCGCTATCAGTCATCCAACCCATTCCCCACACGTGGGTAGAACGCACTAACTCGTGCGCCACCGTTACCCCTAGGGGTGATACCTCCAGGTTGCCACAGGCAACCACCACCAATTAACCATCTTTGGTTCAAGAGGCCCGACGTGCCGGACGGGCACGAAAGAGACCTCGCGACCCTCAAAAGAGGGCTAAGAACGCGGTCAAGAGAGGCTTAGCCTCTTATACCCCTGGACCAGCGGCTATACTGCCGCTTGAAATTGCGCGTCGGAACCAACTCCGGGCCCGACTACTAACACCCAAACATTATTCCGTTAAGGCCTACCGGACGCGCTCGGGAAACAGGCACGCGGTGTCCTCGTGGATGTTCTCCGCGATATTCCCCTTGTTCTACTGAGGGACGAAAGCGTCGAAGACGCAGAACAGGCGTTCCGCGCCTGGGCGGAAAGGGAGAAACACCTCCCCAGTTTCGATGCGCTGTACAAAAGCTTTTCCGAACACGACGTTCGGGTAGAGAGAGCGCTACGCTTGGCCTATGCTCAGACCAAAGCGCAAGGGCAACTACCTGCCTCCTATTATACGCGCTCTGCTCTCGATGTGGTGCCGGAGAGCAATGCAAGCACAGCATCTGCCTCCGGCGAACTCCCAGCTATTGGGAGTGAAGGGGCTTCTTCAGCCCCTTTGGTCGTTGACTCTCAGTGGGATTCTCCCGCTCGAAAGCGTCAACGACGTCACGGCAATCCTGCCACAGGGGAGTCTCGTACTCCCACGAGTTCTGGGAATGTGGATACCCTTTCCACTTCACCAGGTACTGGGTCTCACCCCGGTGATGGCGTCGTGCCATCAGGCGTTCCACATGATAATGTGGCGTACCCTCCGTATCGAGCACTGGAGGAGGGGGTCGCGCTATTGCGGCGTGATTTCCACGAGCGCTGTGATCGGCACAGCCTTCGAATCCAAGATGCTCAGGAGGGACTCCGCAACGAAGGGAGTGCGAATGAACGCATCGAGGGGCGGCTTGCCTCTCTCGAGTCTCTCGTTGCGGAGCTTCAGGGTCGTATTTCAACCGTGTCGGAGATGTTCCGACCTGTCGCGCCTTTCGGCTATCCGGCTTCTCACCCTCCTCCGAGAGGAGAACCGCCTCAGGGTTCCGGTATGGCTTAAGCATAACCACATAGAAGGTTGGATGCGTACGCATCGCCTTCGGGATGTCTAAGGTATACGACAAGCCCTATCGGGCTAATACCTTGAAGGGCCCCACAAATCTGGGACGCAGTTTATTGCCCAACACATTTGAAACTGCATGTGTAGGAAGATTTATAGCGTTTAATAAAACACTTTCTCCTACTTTGTATACATTTTCGTTACGCCGCCTCTTGCAGTCAGCTTGCTCCTTCTGCTTGTCTTGGCTTTCCGCCATGGCATCGCAGACGTGTCGTAAGACACTAAGGCGCGTCGATAAAAACTTATCGATCGATTTGCTTTCGCACAGATACAGGGCTGACATCAGGGAATCCTCCCCCCTCAAGCCCTGGGCCACACACACGTAGCGTCAACGGAACCCTCGGATTCACTAATACGTTCACGTGAAACGGGGTAAACCCCGTAGATGCATGGACCGAATTGTTGATAGCAAATTCAACCATCGGAAGCATCTCACTCCAACTCTTTGGAGAATCCGGACATAAACTCCGGAGAATATCCTCCACAACGCGATTAACGCGTTCCGTCTGACCGTCCGTCTGCGGGTGATCCGCAGTGGACATGAGGAGCTTGGTGCCTAACACCTTAAACAACGCTCCCCAGAATTGTCCCGTAAAACGGGGATCCCGATCCGATACAACGGAATCGGGTAGACCATGTTGTCGAAAGACACGGTCTAGGAACACTTTTGCTGTTCCTTGTCCATCTATGGACTCTGCACCGCCGCCAGGTGAGCCATCTTCCTCAAACGGTCTACAAAGACCAATATGCCGGTGTTCCCGTCCTTATCCTTCGGAAAACCGAAGATAAAATCCATGCTAATGGATTTCCAACACTCCGTTGGAACCGATAAGCTCGCCAAAGGCGCAGCTGAACTTGCAGAGGGTTTAACCCTCTGACACGTCTCACAGGTGCGTATATACTCACCGACCCACTTATACATATTGGGCCACCAATACAAAGCGCTTAAAGCGCTGTAGGTCTTATCCCGAACTAAATGACCCCCGATAGGGGCGTCATGTGCCTCAAAGAGGACTCTATACTTCAGTTCCTCATTATGAGGAACTACCACCCGCGGAGTGTCCTCCTCACTCGTACTATAAAATAGCAGACCGTCACAGTACCTGTAACGGTGTAAACGAGCTCTAGCTCGACTTGACAGGGTTGGCTCGGACGAGCCAAGACCCTTTTCACCTAAAGCGCGGATAAGCGCCGTACATTGTGGGTCTTTCTCGTACGCCTGGCGTATGAGATCCACCACAGACGTGGTGACGAATGTCGCGTGAGTGAGCTCGTAATCGGGACGACGCGACAACGCGTCTGCAAGAACGTTCTGCTTGCCAGGTTTATACTTAACCTCAAAGTTGTACTCTGCAAAGAAAGGAGATCCAACGGGCCATCCGTTGCGAGAGATGAGGCGACTTTGTCGCTGTCCGTAAGGACGCGTGGTCAGTATAAACCACGAACGGCTTTGAGCCGAGTAGGTGAACCCTAAATTTGACAAGAGCATACTTCATTGCAAGTAGCTCCTTGTCATGAACGGGATAATTCCGTTCTACAGCTTTAAGCTGCCTCGACTCAAACGCAATTACGCGTTCCCTTCCTGCATCGTCTTCTTGTAACAAAGCACATCCGATTGCGAAATCGGAGGCGTCGCAGACGACACTAAATGGTTTCCCAGAGTCTGGGAGAGCAAGAACGGGAGCTTTTAACAAGCTCCCCTTAACCACTTCAAAAGCGTTTTGGTGTTCAGTTTCCCAACACCAATCAACATCCTTCTTAAGAAGGTCGGTCAATGGCTTCGCCATTTCAGCGTAGTTCTCGCTGTACTTGTGGAGATAGTTGGCCAATCCAAGCCACCTCCGTAAATCTCTAAGATTTACAGGCAAAGGCCACTCCACAATGGCTTTCACCTTCGCGGGATCCGCCCGCACTCCATCCTTACCGAAGAAGCATCCGAGGAAAGGAATTTCCTCAGCACCAAAGATACACTTGGATGCGTTTGCATATAACTTATTCTCTCGCATACATTCGAGCACTGCTCGAAGGTGTATCAGATGCGTCTGAACATCAGACGAGTCGCCTTCCGCACGACTATGGACGAATATATCGTCGAAGTACGTCTGAGCGTACTTTCTATGAGGGTGGAAGAGTTGAGTCACCAAGCAATTAAAAGTCGCTGGTGCATTCGAAAGCTCTTGTGGCATAACAAGCCACTCCCACAGCATTCCACTAGGCGTGCTGACCGCTGTAAGCGGAATATCGGATGCTCGCATGAGCACCTGATAATACCCGTCCACCAGATCTAAGGCACTGTACACCGTACATACCGCCATATTGTTCTGGAGGACATCCTTCCGAGGAATCGGAGTCTGCATGGGCGCAGTAGCTGAATTCAGCTTGTTGTACGCATGTACAATGCGCCACTTTCCGTTCGGTTTACGAACACAAAAGGTGGGAGATGAGTGAGGAGACTTACTCTCCCGTACCATCCCTGCCTCTTCTTTCCCCTTGAAGAATGCGTCGATGACGTCGCATTGTTCCTTGGGGAGAGGCCACTGCCTAGTGACGCAGTATTTGGTTCCGGGAACCAAATCAATTTCATGTCGGACTCCCCGATCCGGTGGTAACCCCATCGGCCGGTTGTCACTAATGACATCTCCAAATTCCTTTAATAAGGAATGGTAAGGGTCCTCAGGATCCGCGAGGATATTGAGACCGCTTCGGGCATTTAATGCCTGTTTGGTTTTCACCAAAACTGACTCGTCCATCATGGATGAGGAGTTCAACTCCTCTTCCGGACGCAACACGACGACCTCGTCGATTTCATCTGCTTTCAAAGCAGTCTCAAACTCGTTGAAGGACATCTCCTCCAACGACAACAGTTCGCCTACCCCAGGCAACCGTTCCAGGCTTACGCCTTCTGTGACAACACCTGTCACACTACTCAGAATCCTCTAGGACTGCTGACTACTACCCTCGGGACTCATCCCGAGGCCCAGATGGGGGGAGTCAATTGCCCCATCTACTGGAAGCGCCACGCGCCTATCCACAGAGGTCTCTACCTCTACCACCGGTGACTCGCCGGTCTCGCCTATACCGGCGTAATCGGAATCATTTCCGACGTGCGAAAGAGACGAACTTCGGGTCTCTTCGCTTGGAAGCGCCTCGCGCTTAACCACAGGGCTCTCTACCCCTACTACTGGAGTCGTCTCAGAGGAATCCACCTCTGTTAATGGCGACTCGCCAGTCTCGCCTATAACGGCGTGGTCGGAATCATTTACGACGTGCAAAAGAGACGAAATACGGTTCTTTTTGCTTGGAAGCGTCTCGCGCTTAACCACAGGAGTCTCTACCCCTACCACTGGAGTTACCTCAGAGGAATCCACCTCTACCACTGGCAACTCACCAGTCTCGCCGTTAACGGCGTGGGGATTAACCGCCGAATCCCCCTCGTTAAGGAACTCTTCCTTAACGCCATTGGGAATGACCGTTTCAGACATCCCAATCTCTGGCATCTCACGCCAGAATTGCTTTTGCGATCGAGCAAAGGTGGGCTCATGACTCGCCAATGCTTCACCCGACCGCGGTTGCGTTGAGCCAATGGACTTAGACTTCCAGTCTATCCATGGCTCGTGGCGTTCCAGCCACTTCATGCCCAGAATGAGATCATACCTCGAGTCCAAATCCAGGACTATGCAACTTTCTAAGCTGTCGAAGACTGCAAACTTCAGTTAAGGTCAATCGAGACCTTGGGTACAGAAACCTGTACGCCCGTCGCAAGACGGACCGTGACAACGTCACGAGAACGTGCCTCTAGGTCCTCGGCATACAGCCGAATATTCTCCACAGAAGCCCGTATGACATAATTGTCAGACGCTCCAGAGTCTATCAAGACTCTACAAGGCTTATCAAAGCCTTTCACGTCCGCAAAAAACCTGGCTGGTACACCAACTCGGTGCTAGAAAGCACCGTTTCCCTCGGGGCTTTGTCCTGTCGTCCCCTACCATGGGGCTTAACAGCACTGAGGGGTCCCCCAGTAGGGCGCCCCGCACCTACTGGGAGCCGTCGTTTCCCGACGGCTTGGGACAGGGTTTCTTCCCAACCCTTGGCCCTTTTAAACGAGTATCTCGCTGGGAGTTCCGCGGACATTTGTTCCGCAGATGATCCGTGCTCCCACACTGGAAGCATCTCAGCGGTCCATGCCGCTGCAACATTGCAAGGATCTCCGCCTCGAAGCTCTGCGGAAACGAGTCAGTGTGACTCTTAGCGGAAGGTTTCTCCTCCGCTTCGACCTGACTAAGGTCAATGGGTTCGGGACCCACCTTAGAGGAACGGAAGTTCCTCTCGGCGTTGAACGCCATCTTGAACGCCTCCCCCAGGGATTCGGGTCGGCATCGGAACAATTCCGAACGTGCTGGCCATTCTTTCAGTCCACCCATGAAGACGGGGATGGACACATCGTCCGAATACGCTTTCACGTACATCCCTGCTAACAGGGTCTTAAGTTCCTGGATATATGTCTCCAGGTCCCTAGTACCCTGACGGAACCTCAGAAACGCCAGCTGATTCTGGAAAACCAGATCAGGCGTTGCGTACATGTCCATAAGCTTCTGCTTAAGGACCTCCCAGGTTGGGAACACGTCCGTGACTGACTCCGAGCACGTAAGCGCCCATGTACGGGCTTTGGCCGTAAGATGGGTCAGTGCAAGTCCCACTTGCAAGTGATCAGCGATCACATTCGCTGTGGCGAAGGCCGTTTCGACCTCTCGCAACCACACGTAAAGGTTGTCACCCTTCTCCCCGGTGAACTCCTTAATTTTGAATGATAATGGGGGGCGCACCCCCGTGGAACGACCTCCACTACAACTCGCCTCATGAGCGATGAGGGCATTTACCCTTGCCTTTACGGCCTCAAGGCCCTGCTCCACTAGGAGCTTCATGCCTTCGTCACCCATTAAGGGTAACAGACTTTTAAAGGCTTCCTGCTCGACGAGGGTCAAACTATCCCAATCGTCCTGATTCATTCTTTGCAGAGGATGCCTTAGTCTACCAAAACAGGTGTTGGATTGACTACAAGTGCTACCAGATGAAGCCGATGCGTATACGCACGGTGCGGCTAGCGCACAGAGGAAGACTCTTCCTTAAAGCGGTGTCTACCTCTACTTAGCCTATACTCCCTTATAAAGAGCTTAGTAGGAGAGATCTCCTACTTGGGGCCAATATTCCCGGGTTGGTTTACTAATTAGCCTTAACGGCTGTGTTCCCTTTACGGGATGTAAATAAAGGGAGGGCTCCCTCTTACCTACGACACTTACTGCACGCGCGACCGGTCGAGGTCGCGCGACGGCACTTTAGAGTGGAATGTAAACGTAATATATTTAATATGTAATTAGCCTAAATTAATTTAAACTAATATAAACTATATGTAATACTAAGTAGAATATTCCAAAATCGTCCCTAGTTAAAATGTAGTGTACACACCTGTGTAACGACACGTGGATGGCTGACACACCACCACATCAAGGGCCCTGCCCTGATTGGTTAAAATAACCAAAGGCTCGAAACCTTTCAAACCGGTCAATACTGACCTCAACCGTAGTGTACTCATGTACACCAACACTAAATTTAACTCAAGTGTAACCCCGTTACATCGGTTCTGTAAATCGATTTGTGTCTAAATGTGGGAGACCGTTCTGGGTAGTGTACCCTGGGCAGAACTCTTCACCCTGGGTACGGACAGACCAGTTATACTCCAAGTAAATATACTTAAAAGGGCAGAAATCAATAGATCGTAGAGCCCAAACAATACGAGAATATGAGTCCAATACTCCAATGTGGTGAAGTGGCTGAAGTTTATGGTGAAGTGTATACGGAAGTATACATAAAGAGTATACGGTGTCGTAATCGGCCATGAAGTGAGTTTTCGGTATTGAAGACAGTGCTGAAGTAACCAAGAAGTAACAGGGTGAACAGATACTGGAGGTAGATATAAGATTTCTTAATACTTTTAATATAATCAAAATTTCCCCCTTAGTGACCAGTCGACCTCCACCTAACAAAACCTTCTCTCTAAACCTATACAAAAACTAAGTACAACCCGAGGACACCTTTAAGTGAACGCGTGTTAAAGCGTGATAAAGATCCTCTGCGATTACCTAAGTTAAGGGGCAGCCTGAGTGTTACCAGGAAGTGTCCATTTTCAGCAACTTTGTATTAAGGTTCGGACGTAAGTACTAAGAACCTGGGAAGTTTAAGCAAAAGAGGTGTATTGTATCGCTTTCTTGTGTTGTTTTTGAGTGGAAACCTCGAAAATTTAAGTTCCTTCACGACAACTGGTGCCGCGACCCGGGACTTCACGTCGACTTAATACAATTACATATACAAAATGTCTTTAGTGTCTACTGAGGGAGAGAAAGAGCTGGTATTTACTTTACAGCATGCTCAGGACGACCCTAATAGAACATACACTTTCTCTGATGCCTGTGCAAGAATGGCACGGTATCAACGGCATGTATTGAAGTTACCTGGGAACTCAAGTAGTTGGTTTTCGCTATATGAAATCCGCAAGGTAGCAAGAGCTGCCCCTAACTTTAGACTTAGAGAAGATCTTACTTCCTTTGGAGGACTGAAAGAATCAATTGAAGCTATAGAAACGCTGCTTCGAAATTGTGGCTACGAATTTGTACGACGGGAAGAATTTGACACTGCATGTGACTTCAATCTGGATCGTACCGCAGAAGATATTGGTTTGATGATGTCACTATTGCTAGCGGAGAATCAGTGGGAAACATCTTTAATGGTGTACCGGAAAGAGGCTACTGACATCAGCCCGACTTATTACATTGTGGAAGACACCACTCAAACACCAGTGAAGGAGTCCAAACCACCAGGTATGCAGGAGCTGTGTAATGATGATGAGGTGGAAGACGCTATGGATTGGAAGCCAAAACGTGGCCGTCGAGTACAAAAAAAGTTGGAATTTTCCTCGGATGAGGACGAGGTCATGCCACCACCACGACCAGTGTCGCATCAACAGGACCCTGTGGTAGCAAATTTAGTTCAAATGATGCAAGATGGACACTTAAGTTTGGAGGAGTTGACTAAGATTACAGCAGCTCTATCAGGTAGTCGCACGCCTGACACCACGAGAGGGGCTAATAGTGCAGCCTATCGAAGATCGGCGGTTCCGGAAAAGGCATATCCCAACCCGCCGAAACCATCAAGACACAGCATGTCAAGTAGAAGACACAATACGTGGGCATCATCAGGTCAGCCTGTCACAGCTATCATTCAGAATACAGATATCAAGACATTTGACGGGAATAGACAAGACGCGGGGAGTGCAAGGGCATGGGTAACAAGATTTTTCCATGTGGCAAACATCTCACGTTGGGATGACGATCAACGGCTAGGAATGTTTGTGGATAGTTTGACGAACACGGCGTCTTGGTGGTATGAACAATTAGCGGATACCGTAAATTATGATTGGAATGCGGTGATAGACTTATTTCAACGGAAGTTTTGTGTGGATAAAGTGTCGCCTAGGGTCATGTATTCAAAACTGACCCAGAAGCAAGACGAGTTAGCGACCACTTATCTATACCGGCTGAATGCCGCGGCGTTACGAGCTGGAATGGATTTCAGTGATGTCTATAACGCCTCATTGTTGGAGGAGCACATCCAAAAATTCTTTGACGCCATTCATGATCGTGTAATACAAATGCAATACCAGCATATGACATTCAATAATATTGAGGAATTAGAAAATGTGTTCACGAAGCATGAGGCACGCCTGACCAGGCCAGGGAAGAAAATGACTGCACGCAAGAGTGCCGAAGTGATATATGAGGATGCGCAACCCAGTGTACACGTGATGGGCGGAGAAGTACATACCATGCAGCGGTCACGCTCTAATTATGATGACAAAGGTGCGCGAACGAGTGCGCATAATAACAATGACGGGGGGTGGTATGTGAACATTGCAATCGAAGAGGACATGATAAAGACAAATGTTGGAAATTGCAAACGTGTGAGAATTGCAAAGCAGTCGGCCATGATGTGAAGTATTGTCGGAAGTTCATCGAAGAGATGGCCGAGATGCGGAGCAAGCTGAAGTCTGGAGAACTAACCCAGGATCAGGTGGTCGCACAGTTAAATGCTAACCCCACAGTGCGTTGCGACCACTGTCGAGAGAAAAGGGGGGGGGGCATTGTCAAGCAATGTGAGCGCAACACCGCGTTCACCCTTCAGTATAAAAGAAACCAAAAAAACGATACATTTTGCATGGAAGGATCACTCACAATGGACGAGGATCAAGAAAAGAAGAAGTTACAAGAAAAAACAAAGAAAAAAGTTACATTTGAAGAAAAAGAAAAAGAGAAAGAAGACGCATCAGCGACTACCGAAACAACAGATGTCTCGGCTTACGTCACGCTGGTGGATAAAAAAGAGGGAGAACGGGAAGTATGGCAAAAATTGACCGAGACGACGCAGCCGGCAACTCAAGTATATGTCATAGGGGCAATTGATGATTTGGAACTGCCGTTAATGTTGGATTCTGGCGTGAGCATTTCAGTATTGCATACCAATGTGGCGAAGATGTTACATATAGCAGTCCGGATGTTTTATACCCCGACTAGTTTTTGTGGCGTAACGGAAAGTACCATTGGCGCAATTGGTTTGGCCACTGTCAAGGTTCGGATGGGCCCATCTGTTATTTTTAATTGTGAGATGTGGGTGGTCAACATTGATTCGCAAGCTTTAGCGATACTTGAAAAATATTTCCTGGTGAAGGCGGGAGTAATTCTGAATATGAAGGATCAGTGTTGTCAGATTCCCCATGAAAATCCGCTACCGTTGATGACTCAGGAAGATCTAATCTCCAAGGAATATGTGCAAGTACATTAGCGAATTATGGGTAGTGCTGGCATGATAATTAATTGGACCAGTGTACATGCGGTACAGATGGTCGGAGATAACCCCCCCCCCCGCTGTATATGTGATGGATGCTATAGACCGATTGAAGGTAGATCAGACCAAATTTGAAAGGGAGGTTTACCTGCATGAAGGGGTGGAAATGTCGGCTGATTCTATGGAAGAACAGTTGGCGCTTATACCTGAAGTGGAAAAGGGGCCGATAACGCCACCTGATATGGAAAACGCGGACATAGGAGAGCCTGGTATTACCACCAAGGAACAAGAGGACCAGTTACGATCATTGCTATACAAGTATGCTGATGGATTCATAAGCTCTGGTAATGCGCTGCCACCACCGGACAAGGGTGTGGTTTGCGATGTGGATGTTGGAGACACTTCGCCTACAGCTCAGAAAGCGCGCAAGGTACCAGCGCATCTCCTACCAAAGTTGTTCGAGTTAATACGAGGATTGTTGCAAGCTGGCTTAATCAAGTACTCGGAATCAGCTTGTGCATCACCAATCGTGATCGTGTTAAAGAAAAATAAAACAGACATACGATTGTGCATTGATTATCGAGCAGTGAACCAAAAGACAAGACTGATGGTGTATGCTATGCCTCTGATAGATAATTTGTTGGATAACTTTGAAGGAGTTAAATGGCTATGTTCGATGGATAACGCGAGTGGGTATTGGGCTATACCCATGACGAAAAGGGCTCGGTTGATTACTGCCTTCATTTTTCCGCTAGGACATTTTGAATGGCTTCGAATGCCGCAAGGACTAAAGAATGCGCCGCACATATATCAAGGTATAGTGGACAATGCCTTGTGGACAATGGTCCGACGCTCACAACAAATGGGGTTGATGTGCAAGATCATGAACGATGATACCACTATGGATATCGATGATGATGTAACATATGTTTTGGAGACAGACGTACCCCTGTCACAAGATGTATTTCATAATGGTCAAGCGGTGGAAAATGAGGAGCGACCTATCATTGGGAGGCGCTCATACATTGATGACATTACGTTCGGGGCAAGTACTTGGGATACACTATGTTTAATTCATGGAACCTTTTGGAGTCATTCAAGTATTGGAGAATCACCATAAGTCTACCCAAAAGTGCATTTGGGAAGCACAGTGTAGAGTTTCTGAGTCATCGCATATCTGCAAAGGGAATTGAAGCGTCACTACAAAATTTGGAATCAATTATTAAGATGGCATTTCCACAGACATTAAAGGGGGTTCAGAGATTTACTGGTAGTCTGATTTATTATCTTAGGTTTATCGACAACTTCGCGACGTTAGCGGCATCAATATATGAATTGACAGACCTGCAGTTAAGGGATGGAACTCAATTGGAACACGCTGAGAAGTCTTTTGCATTGTTGAAGGATCGGCTTGTGCACGCACCGTTGCTACGACATATCGAGCGTGCGAAACCATTAAGTGTAATTATATACACTAATACGTGGGCATTTGGAGCTACAGTGTGTCAAGAGCACGATGGGATCTTGAACCCAGTAAGATATGTCAGTAAAGTGTTCAAAGATGCGGAGACGCAATATACAGGAGCTTAACAGGAAGTGCTAGCTTTGCTGAAGACGTTACATGACGCTAGTCATATTTTATTTGGACAGCATATAACAGTATACGCAAGGTATTCCACGATGCGATGGCTATTCACGTCCAAAAGTTTAACTGGGAGAGGAGTTCAATGGGCGGTGATGTTATCCCCATGGTCGTTAGAGATTATTAGAATGGACCATGAAGGTGTTGGCCTGCCCGCATTATTGGCCACATCGATTGTGCCTGTGGAAAGAATGAATGAAGTATTAAAAGGCATTGCTCCACTAAAGACACTGAAGGACACGCCTATTATTAGACCAATTCCAGGATTGCGTCGCCAAAGTACTGGATATGTCTTGTCGTTTGATGGTGCAGTACGGATGAAAAATAATCCCAAAGGCACGTTTGGCATGATAGTATGTGTAGCCGGTGCGTATACGCACGGTGCGGCTAGCGCACAGAGGAAGACTTTCCTTAAAGCGGCGTTCGCCGCTACTTAGCCGATATGCCCTTATTAAGGGCTTAGTAGGAGAGAGCTCTCCTACTCGGGGCCAAGATTCCCGGGTTAGTTTACTCTAGCTTTGCTAGTGCCTTAACGGCAAGGCTCCCTCACAAAGGGTGTAGCTAAGGGGAGGGCTCCCCTTACGCTACGGCAATCACTACACGCACGACCGGTCGAGGTCGTGCGTCTGTACGAAAGAGTGAAAAGTAAACTGAATATATTTAATATGTAATTATTTAAACTAATATAAACTATATGTAACACTAAGTAGAATATTCCTAATTCGTACCTAGCTAAAATGTAGTGTACACACCTGTGTACTGACACGTGGATGGCTGACACACCACCACACCAAGGGCCCCTGCCCTGATTGGTTAAAATAACCAAAGGTTCGAAACCTTTCAACCCGGCCAATACTGACCTCAACCGTGGTGTACCCATGTACACCAACACTCAGTGTTACCTGAATGTAACCCCGTTACATCCTCCCCCATCGAGACTATTGCTTACGCAATAATCAAAATTTTTGTTGGAGAACTCCAAAGCCAGCTCCCCTGGCCATCCATATGTACACCTCCAGTGGTGCTATGCCGTCTCCTCTAGAAGAGGTAGACTACTCCGAAAATTCGGAAGTGGATGCCTTTGGGGATACCTCCCCAATGGTGAGCCGCTCCGACAGCGCCAAACGGCGTTGTCGGCAGCCTAATCCCTTCCCCACACGTGAGGAAAATGCACTAACCAGTGCGGTACCCCTGACCGTATCGGATAATACATCCGAATCGCCAAAGGCGATCATCACTAATGAGCTGGACGCAGCTCAAGACTCCCAACTTGCCGCACAGGCACTAAGGGCTGCGTTACGCGCCCCCAAACGCCCGTCAAGGGCGGCTTATAATTTCGATGGTCCTCGTGACCTTCCAAGGTGGTCCAGGCGTTTGGTAAGGACTAGTCTAGCGTCCTATACCCCTGGCCCCGCGGCTGAACAGCCGTATCAACGCGAACGCCGTGAGAAACTCCGGCAACAACTGCTTACACAAAAGCAGTTCACTAGCGTCTCGTACCGAGAGCGCTTAAACAGGCAGGCACAGGTGCCCCTGTTGAGAACCTCCGCGAGGTTCCTTTCGTTATTTCTCCGGGAGAAAGTGCCGATGATGCAGAGAAGAAGTTCCGCGCTTGGGCGGAAGGGGAGAAGCTTCTCCCCAGCTTCGATGAGCTGCATGACAGCTATTCCTGTCGAGACATTTGGGTGGAGAGGGTGTTGCGCCTTACATTTGCCAAAGCCAAAGCGATGGAGCAACTACGTGCTCCGTATCGCACGCGCTACGCCAGCGCCCCTGTCTCCACCCTGGTGTCCGGAGACAGTGTGGTTGCCACATCTGCCTCTGGCCAACTCCTACTTTTTGGGAGTAAAGAGGCTTCTCATGCCCCTCTGGTCGTTGACCTACAGCGGGATTCTCCCGCTCAAAAGCGTCAAACCACGTCGCGGCATCCTGCCGTAGGGGAGTCTCGAACTCCCACGAATTCTGTGAGTGTGGATAACCTTTCCACTTCACCAGATACTGGGTTTGACCCCGATGATGGCGCCGCGCCATCAGCCGCTCGAAATGAACGTGTGGAGTACTCTCAACATCGAGCATTAGATGAGAGGTCGCGCAATTGCGACGTAAGATTCGCGCGCGCTGTGATCGACAGCCTTCGCATCCATGATCTCCACGAGGGGATCCGCGATGAGCGGGATGCCACTGATCGCTTCGAGAGGCGGCTTGCCCCTCTCGAGACGACCGTTGCGGAGCTTCGTGGTCGCATTTTATCCCTTTCGGGCTTCCTTCGCCCTGCGGTGCCTTACGGCTATCCGCCTTTACACCCTCCTCCAGTAGGGGCCCCGCCTCCGGGTCCTGGTATGGCTTAAGCATACCGACATAAAAGGTTGGATGCGTACGCATCGCCTTCGGGATGTCTAAGGTATACGACAAGCCCTATCGGGCTAATACCTTGAAGGGCCCCACAAATCTGGGGCGCAGTTTATTGCGCAACACATTTGAACTGCATGTGTACGAAGATTTTTAGCGTTTAATAAAACACTTTCTCCTACTTTGTATACCTTTTTATTACGCCGTCCCTTTCGGTCAGCTTGCTCCTTCTGCTTGTCTTGGCTTTCCGCCATGGCATCGCAGACGTGTCGTAAGACACTAAGGCGCGTCGATAAAAACTTATCGATCGATGTGCTTTCGAACAGATACAGGGCTGACATCGGGGAATCCTCCCCCCTCAAGCCCTGGGCCACACACACGTGGCGTTAACGGAACCCTATGATTCACCAATCCGTTCACGTAAAACAGGGTAAACCCCGTAGATTCATGTACCGAATTGTTGATAGCAAATTCAACCATCAGGAGCATCTCACTCCAACTCTTTGGAGAATCCGGACATAAACTCCGGAGAATATCCGCCACAACGCGATTAACGCGTTCCGTCTGACCGTCCGTATGCGGATGATCCGCAGTGGACATGAGGAGCTTGGTGCCTAGCACCTTAAACAACGCTCCCCAGAATTGTACCGTAAAACGGGGATCCCGATCCGACACAACGGAATCGGGTAGACCATGCTGTCGAAAGACACGGTCTCGGAACACTTTCGCTGTTCCTTGTCCATCTATGGACTCTAGCACCGCCGCCAGGTGAGACATCTTGCTCAAACGGTCTACAAAGACCAAAATTCCGGTGTTCCCGGCCTTATCCTTCGGAAACCCGAAGATAAAATCCATACTAATGGATTTCCAACTCTCCGTTGGAACCGATAAGCTCTCCAAAGGCGCAGCTGAAATTGCAGAGGGTTTAACCCTCTGACACGTCTCACAGGTGCGTATATACGCACCAAACCACTTATACATATTGGGCCACCAATACAAAGCGCTTAAAGCGCTGTTGGTATTATCCCGACCTAAATGACCCCCGATAGGGGCGTCATGTGCCTCAAAGAGGACTCTATACTTCAGTTCCTCATTATGAGGAACTACCACCCGCGGAGTGTCCTCCGCGCTCGTGCTATAAAATAGCATACCGTCACAGTACCTGTAACGGTGTAAACGAGCTCTAGCTCGACTTGACAGGGTTGGCTCGGACGAGCCAAGACCCTTTTCACCTAACGCGCGGATAAGCGCCGTACATTGTGGGTCTTTCTCATACGCCTGGCGTATGCGATCCACCACAGATGTGGTGACGAATGTCGCGTGAGCGAGCTCGTAATCGGGACGACGCGACAACGCGTCTGCAAGCAATTTCTGCTTGCCAGGTTTATACTTAACCTCAAAGTTGTACTCCGCAAAGAAGGAGAGCCAACGGGCCATCCGTTGCGAGAGATGAGGCGACTTTGTCGCTGTCTGTAAGGACGCGTGGTCAGTATAAACCACGAACGGCTTTGAGCCGAGTAGGTGAACCCTAAATTTGACAAGATCATACTTCATTGCAAGGATAATTTCGTTCTGCAGCTTTAAGCTGCCTCGACTCAAACGCAATTACGCGTTCCCTTCCTGCATCGTCTGCTTGTAACAAAGCACATCCGATTGCAAAATCGGAGGCGTCGCAGACGACACTAAATGGTTTCCCAGAGTCTGGGAGAGCAAGAACGGGAGCTTTTAACAAGCTCCCCTTAACCGCTTCAAAAGCGTTTTGGTGTTCAGTTTCCCAACACCAATCAACATCCTTCTTAAGAAGGTCGGTCAATGGCTTCGCCATTTCAGCGTAGTTCTCGCTGTACTTGTGGAGATAATTGGCCAATCCAAGCCACTTCCGTAAATCTCTAA
>CM047584.1:14889435-14902179 GCA_026184515.1 Peronosclerospora sorghi
CAGACTCGTCCACGACAGACCTGGAATAGTATGCAGATATATGGTCGTACCTGATTGGATGGTATTTGACCAATCACGTGATATGTGTTCGTCCACGACATGTTCGTTCACGACATGACCGTTCACGACAGTAAATCCCAGAGTGTGATTGGTCTATAAGGTGAGTATTACAAATAGATCACAGTGTTTGACTCGACAAAGTGCCGAGGATTTGCTTATGACGGGAGCGTTCACGACAGCCAACATCACGGATTTGGTCAACCAGACGAATAGTAGAAGCTTATATTATACCAGCGCTGGGCTAACTCAGTGACATATTAGTCTCAGAGGAGCTAATTTTTGGAGAGCCATCAAGCGATTCAATTGGAACGGTATAAGATGGATAACGTGGATATGGTACACACATTGTTGAGTCTGAAAGCGTCATGAGGTCCACCCAGTGGAGTAGAACACAACGAGGAAGAGGTCGACATCTCAAGAGCTGCCCCTCATAGTATGCCCGCTCTACGACCTATGACTGAGCAAGACTCTGCACATATATATTACCCTCCTGCATGTACCAACCGTGAGAAGGAAGAGTTTTTACGTATACAATGTGGGAGTAAGGATCGGACGAAGTCAGTTTCCGAGATAATTAACTCATACAATCAGCGATGTCAAGTAAACGAATGGACCAAGAGAACCGAAGCTAGTGTTGAGATTATGCTAAGGCGATTGGGATCTAAGCTAAAACGAGATAATGAGTGGACTGAGGAAGAGGTGAAGTGGTTAACAAGTCTAGTGGAACAGAAGAACACGGCCATTCACATAGCTGAGATATATCCGATACAGTTCCCGCAAGCTAAGAATATGCGCACCAAATCATCTATAAAAAATAAGATACGAGCCTTGCGCCAGGAGAATGTGGGCAAAGCCCGAATAGTATCGGATGGGGATGATAACCGAAGTGAATGCAGAAAAGGTGGTAGGAGGTGGACCCCACAAGAGGATCTCATACTGAAATAAGCGATCGAATGTGGAGAAATGGGTGTGAAACTAATTGCGAAGAAGCTACATGATACATTAAACACGGGTGGAGTTAAGTATACGCCGAGATAGTATGACGGGATCAGGCAGAGACTCCGTCGATTAAAATGTAGTGTACAGAGCGTCGAGCATGCCGTTATAAGACCAGGTCCACAGTCGGAACAGGAAGTTTCTACGAACGTCGAGGAAGGTCAAAATATTATAGATCATGCGATACCAGAGAGCCCGAGTACATCATCAGGAGAAGAAGGAGAGTCAGAAAGTGCGCAAGATGTTGTGTTGAATCAACTTGAATTACAGAAGATGGGTGCTGAAAATGTCAACATGTGTAAAGAGGTGGAGCTTGCAGGTACAGTGCAAGAAGTAAAAGAGACCAACTCCGGTGAAATCTCCGAACAGCAGGAAATGGTGGACGAAACCACATTGGAACCAACACTGAGTGAGGGACAAATTGACAGCACCTTAAACGATGATGGAGAATCAAAGCGAGACAACCCCATGGCCGTAGACTTCATAGTGTCGACGGAAGGTCCAAATTTAAGTCTTAGTGGAGGTAATGAAGAAGAGTCCGTGACCAATGACGATGAGCTGCTGTATAGACGAGATTTCGGTGTGTCACGCGAGGAGAATAAGTGCGTCTCGGAAGACATAGACCTTCCTACAAGCATAACGCACGCATATGAAGAGGTGTGTGGAAAAGTTTCGAACAAACCTATTCCTACGCCACCAGGGGTGGAAAGGGAATCAGAAACGGCGGAAGATTTGGTGTTTAATCAATGTGAGCTACAAAGAATGTCGGCTGAAGATATCAATATATGCAAAATTGTGGAGCTAGGAGAAGGTACATTGCAATAAATAGAAGAGGCAAACTCCGGTGAAACCTGCGAAGGCCAAAGGTCGGTGGATGATAAACTAGTGGTACCAGCACAAGCGAAGAACAAGTTGACAACATTCTACCCGATGATGGAGAGACAAAACGAACCAACCCCACAGTCATAGATTTAACAGAGTTGACGGAAGACTCAAATTCAAGCCTTTGCGAAGGTAATAAAGAAAAGCCAGTGACTACAGGAGATGAGCTACCATATAGAAGATATCTCAGTGATCCAGAAGAGGCGAATAATTACATCTCCAAAGAGATAAATCCCACCACAAGCACAGTGCAGGACCATGATGAAGTGTGTGGGGAAGTTCTGAACAACCTTACTCCGATGACTGATATGAACACAGAAACACTCAAGACGGCTGTGCAGCGTAAAGAAGAGCATCGAGGCTACACTTTTAAGGAAGGTTTGCTCACAGCAGACTGTCGAGAGTTAGCGTGACGCAGCGCATGTAAGCAAGGCTCAACGACAAGGCGAGTAATAACGCGGATGTCAGAATTGGAAAGGAGTTGGTGTCAGGAAGTCGAAAAGAGCACTATCAGCCCGGGAACTATCATTAGTGAGAGTCGATCACTGGAGTTACAAAAAGAAATTGGTATGAGACGACAAATCAAATCGATCACCCCGGAGGATTCAAGAAACGTATTGTTTGCTGTCACGTTATTATTACGAGATTCAGCGTCTCTAGTGGTTTTCTTACGCGAATGTTGAGGTGGTGGTTATGGACCTTGCAGGGATGACTTGTGTAGTCTAAAATATGATGTGACAATACCACAATTTCATTACCAAGGAAGTTGAAGACATTGGTTATATGCAAAATATCGGGAGGTGTATGTGGATGGTCTCATATCAGTAAGTGATTACCTCCTTACTATGTGCCTAGTGACACATCTAGATGCATATTGGGCCACCAACCCTGATCAATACGACTGGATAACGGATGATGTTGATTCAACCATCAAGATTCAGGTGTTATCATACGGCATTGGGCAATGTTTAGCCAAACGATGGAATACTTACACCAATGATAGTGGCAAAACTCATTTCATGCCGTTAATGAGAGGGGTAATGTACCTGCAAATAGCCGGAAATGATACGCATGAACATGTAAATATGAGTACAGAAGATTTACAACGATGGGATTATGGACAATTATGCGTTCCACGAGGAAGAAACCTGGAATTTTTAGGTTGGGGGATAATATGTTCTGTAGGATTCATACATATCATCCTAACCACAGACCTGGGAGGACGTATTCACGAGAATATACATAAGTTAAGATGGATACCCAAAACCAACATTATGAACTACATCCGAAGATTCGGAGTGATAGATAAGCTGACTAGAGACTCACCACCAGAGATTTTGAAACTGATAATTCGACGGAAAACTGTTCAATCGCTGAGAAGTTCATCAGTAATGGCTGATGCAGAACAAACACCAGTATATAAGACATTTCAGCACAGCTTGGATATAGATCAAATGAAAGTGATCCGTGCAGCAATAGAGACGAAAGGGATAGTGTTGGCTCGTGGCCCTTATGGATGTGGGAAGACATCCACAATACGGCTGTTGTACTGTCTCTATTGGAAATGTTTCCTTCATATCGGATTGCCATCGTGTCCGAAACCAATGCAGCTATTGATGAAGATCTGAAAAAGTTTGATGGATTCAAAGCAGTTTAACGATCAAGATATAGTTCGGCTGGGAGAAATAAAGGGCACTATGTTAGCGCCAGATGCTGAGAAGTATCGACGAAGGTTCCTTTCGGAGATATTACGACGAGAGCGACAATCATTGGAAGGGTATGTGAATCGGAAAGAGATAGCTCCCACATTGAAGTTAAAAGAGAGAGACACATTGGATGGGGCACGTGTGATTGTTGCTACTTTGGCTCAATTGGGGCGACCAGATCTCTCGAACTTGCTCTATGACGTGATTATCAATGATGAGGGTGCACAAACAGCAGAAGTGGCATTACTACAAGCTATTAGACCGTGGGTAAAAGTGATTATCTCAGTGGGAGATCCGTACCAGATTTTTGCATACTCCCCTATGGATGAAAAAATGAAGCATCGATTCCGTGATGGCGTACGTCGTCATAAGATTACGTGGGGGTTGATACATTCCATGGAACATTACCGAGCGATGAGGAAGATATCACCTGCATTCCCTGCAGTTACTATGACGACAGAATTTAGGAGCCATCCTATGATCACGAGATTGTTACAAACATTTTACCCATACACTATTCGAGATCGAGCCTATAAGTCACAAGGTTATTTTGCACCAATGCACCTGAAGCATAAGGAAAAACTTAATTGGGCAAAGCCGGATGACCGCTACCCTTCTCGGGTGAAGCAAATTTGGGAGGACAGCGTGTTGTATGGATTAGCTTTCAAGAATGGGTTGAAGAACGCGAGCGCACCATGTATAAGCACAGAAACGTTATTGAATTGGCAATAGTGGTGCATGCATTGGATGAAGTATGGTCGGTTTTACGGGATGAGGCACGAAGATTGGGTATAGTTGTACAAAAGTCAGTTTTGATAATTTTCACCATATCAAGACCAAGTCTCGGATATGAGGAGAGAGCTGCGATATTTGAATGGAGTGTATGAAGATCATTTAGATATCGAAGTAGCTACTACCGACTCTGGTCAAGGCCGAGAAGCAGAGATCACTATTGTTACGATGGTGCGTTCGCATACTATCGGATTTATGGAAGGAAACCCTTCGAGGTCGTTGGTATCACTCAGCAGATCACGTGATTACTTATTCATTGTGGCTGCACGATATGTATTCGATCAAGATATAGATTGGGATCGGATGATGAAAGTGAGCAGGGGGTATGATACTCCTTGTTTTGTCGCCACTATGACGGACATTGACGCACGTCAATATTTGAAATGGGAGTAGAAAAAACATTGGTTTTGATAGGAGAAATAAATGGATTGCTTGCTTTTGCTCTCTTACGCTGAAGCTGCGCAAGGAGCGGTTGTGGTGAAGTGGCTGAAGTTTATGGTGAAGTGTATACGGAAAGTATACATAAAGAGTATACGGTGTCGTAGTCGGCCATGAAGTGAGTTTTCGGTATTGAAGCCAGTGCTGAAGTAACCAAGAAGTAACAGGGTGAACAGATACTGGAGGTAGATATAAGATTTCTTGAATACTTTTAATATAAGCAAAATTTCCCCCTTAGTGACCAGTCGACCTCCACCTAACAAAACCTTCTCTCTAAACCTATACAAAAACTAAGTACAACCCGAGGACACCTTTAAGTGAACGCTTGTTAAAGCGTGATAAAGATCCTCTGCGATTACCTAAGTTAAGGGGCAGCCTGAGTGTTACCAGGAAAAGTCCATTTTCAGTAACTTTGTATTAAGGTTCGGACGTAAGTATCAAGAGCCTGGGAAGTTTAAGCAATAGAGGTGTATTGTATCGCTTCCTTGTGTTGTTTTTGAGTGGAAACCTTGAAAATTTAAGTTCCTTCACGACACCAATATAGAGATCCAATAAGAACGTGATACACTCCACGAACGATATCTCCACGAAATAATCCAATAACTTGATAACACGGTCCAAACGTGTGCGACATGCGCTTGAAAAGCCGACCAATGTGTACTCCCGTCGAGGGACTTCCGGCGGGCTAAGTGATCCTGTAACGCGTCCCGGCCTGGAATAATAAGATGGAGGGGATTGCTCGACCTTCTGCTTCCAAAAAATCTGCGGCGTGCAGAGGCGACTGATGTACAAAGCGACGAAGCGACTTCTCGTTGAGTGTTAAAGGCTGAAAATTAACGACTAATTAAAACTATCCCCTATGGTCCCCAATATGTACAAAACATAAAAATATGTAAGTGCACGCCATATCATGTGACTCACCAAATCCGTGTTCTTGACACCTCCCGCACACGATTGGCCCAAAATCCTCCTTGATTTCCACCAATCCGATTGACGACAAGCCGATCGGTGTGCTGCTGACGCAAAACGACCAAAATTCTTGGGTCCGCTTCGCCACAGCCGCCCCTGAGTCTGGTCGCAGCCGCGCAACGGTAGCGGCCCGATCTCATCATATTCCAGATCTTCGCAGAAGCGGACTTCACCATTGGACGGATCTCCGAGTCCACTTTCGCTAGGTACTTGCCTTGTACACCCGATCGTCTTGTAACCTCTCTTGACTTTCTTTGCTACAGGTGCCCTGCGTTCCTCATCGCCCCATATCGGTTCGCCGACCGGATCGGCCCGATCTGACAGCCCTCTCAGCACTCCAGGGTCCGACATACCGGACAGGCATCAGATCGAGGCCGATCAGCTCCGGAAAACGGTCCGGGAGCTTCAGTCCCAGTTGGACATCAGGTTTCTTCACTCCTGCAACTGCGGAAGGAGGTGGATACGTTGATACCCATGTCCACGAAGTTGCAGGAGGTGACCGCTGAGAACGCACATCTCCGGGCCCAGATCGCCCAACAAGCAACGCGAGGTAAGCCAATCGGTCTTTTTTCATCTTGGGTCTGCTCTGAACCTCCTTTTCATGTAGATCGGTTGCCCGCCGACATCACCAAAACGTTCGACGCCTTATTTACGGCTGATCGGCAGTCGCATGATCACTGCGATCAGCTCCGACCGATCTTGGACGGGCTGATCGGCGCATGGCACGATCTGTCTCGCTTGGAGGGATACAGGTTGCACCTCCTGGAACAGCTCGCGGTGGTCAACCGGCAGAGGTTGGAGGACCAGTCCGATCGGACTTTACTCCGTACCCAACATGGTGACCTGGGGAGGCAGATCGGCGAGTTGCAGGTCGTGGTCAGGGAGAAGATTGGGAAGGTCGAGTCCTTCCAGAGCCGATCGGATGCCTGGACCCAGGAGTCAGATCGTCGCTGGGCGGCCGTAAATCGGTGCTACCAACAGTTGACCGACTTGTTGCACCGGCGTCCGGCTGCATGCTCTAGCGCTGACCGGTCTGCATCGGCCGTTCTGGTAGATCTGCATCAAGATCGGACCCGACGCCACTCATTGGCCAAAAGTAAGCACCCCGAAATTCCGAAAACTTCCAAGAAGCGTAAGGACGCGTCGCTCAAGGGCGCGGAGAATAGCGCGCGACTCCGAACTCGAGGAGAAGCGAGCGGTGCCCCAGAAGAAAGCCAAGACGCTGGCGCATCTCCCAAGCCCCGGATCGGACGCGGGTGATTCGTCTATCATCATCAAATCTCGTGCGCCTTCGCGCCCCCGTGCCGCTCACATCAAGCGTATAGAGGTCTCCTCTGGAGAGGACTCGGGGGGGGGATCGAGCGATTCCGAGTTCTTGATCACTGCTTTATCCAAGTCCCGATCCGATTAACGCCGAGATTACGTTCCTGCGAAGCCTGCATCGGGGGCTAATAAGTGGATCCGCTCCCAGGGTGATGGTGCTGCACCAACGCGCGAGTCAACCGGATCGGTACCTTCGTTCCAGCCCGGCACATCTGGGTTGCGCAATCACGCCCGATTGAAAGGGTTGTTGACCGGACTATCTCCCTCTCCCATCGCTGACTTCGGATGCCACTTCGCCATGGTCATTGATTGGCAGATCGGTAGCTTGTACCAATCAGCCCTGACCAAGCAGATATTAGCCCGATCTCTATCGCGCACAGGCTCCTTGCTTTTTCCTCCAGATCGAAAGGCTCCTGACGCTTCTGCATGGCGGGCAGACCTGGTCACAGCACCACAAATCGCCCTTCTGTACGCACATGAGCCATGGAAAGTGTTCGTCATCCCCAAGTTGCGGTCCATGTTTGCGTCGAATGCGTGGATCGACTCGTTCTTAGGTCGAGTGAAGGCTTTCAATGAAACCTACAGCCAAGCGATCTGGGAGTCTACGCACTACCTAGTTCTTCCTCCCGGTCGAGCTCAACATGATCAAGGCCTGATCTCGTTCCATAAAAACCTAAAGAGGCGCCGGAGTCGGGCGGGCGAGGCCTGGCAGACCCTATGCCAGTTCGTTCTGGGAGAGATGCTGGCCCGAGAATGCGACATCGACATCTTCTTATATCCTGTGGTTCTCCATATAGCCAAGAGTCGGGTTGGGAAAAAGGGGTATTAGCTGACGACGGCGTCTGGTATCCTGGTCTCCATTGTGACGAGCCGGTCACAGATCTGAAGGACGCTTTGGTCCAGATCTATCGGAAGGAGCCCTGGCGCAATCAGCACCAGAACTAGATCGGAGACCATCCGGCGCTGACGATCGGTCGTTTGTGGGGTGATTGCGACTCTTGATGCGTCAGATAGCTGACCAGATAATCCATAATCCATGTCATCATTCTTTTCAAATTCGTGATTATCCAATCACTTGACCAAATTTCATCACTTTCTCCAAACTTGCACCAACACGTTATCATACACAGTTTACATCCACATCGCGAAAATCATCACCACGTTCGTCACTCCACTACTCCAGTTCATCACAGTTCAGCACAAAATTCACAATAATTCAGACCTTACACATATTCACACCGATCGATATACTGATCCGTGCTACTGTGTGTCTTGATCTTTATACTCATGAGTCTGCATCACTGCAAAGCTATTCCGACTGACTCGTTCTCGCTCGAACTCTCGTAGCAGTGCTCCACAATTTAGATCAAGTTCGTCGATCCAAGTTGCTTCGTCATGATCCTTCCAGCGGACCAGATATTCTCGGTGGGTGCAACCGAAACGTGTCTTCTTGACCGATCGGACATCTAGCACCTTTTCTACCTCGAATTCGTCCTCTTAAATGGTCTTTCCCAACTGTCTTCCGGCAGCAGAGCTTCGTCAAAATCGAATCTCTCCGCTTCGTCCACCAGACAGGGTATTTTAGGCCGATCGGGGAACTCTCTGACCAGATTCAGTTTGGACGCATGCACGATCGGAAAACATTATAATCCGTGCCGATCGTGATCAGACGGGCATCGTGCTCACCGATCAGCTCTGATACACGGAAAGGACCGTGCCACATATGAGCCAACTACTTTGCATAGCCTTCCTTGAACCGATCGAGTTATAACCATACCCTCGCCCCTGGTTCAATACCATGAGGGCAGACCTGACCGTTATTCCGATCGGCTCGATATTGCGTGGACTGACGCAACTTTTTGTTGACGACTTCTCTTGCGATCTGGTAATGCTTCTGGACCTGCATGCGCCAACGACGGGCATCGCGATCGCGGTTCCGAGTGCAGCCGATCGGTATCGCCGCTTCAAGTGTCGATCGAGGGTCCCATCCATACGCCAGATGTAACGGGGTTACATTCGGGTTACATTGAGTGTTGGTGTACATGAGTACACCACGGTTGAGTTCAGTATTGACCGGTTTGAAAGGTTTCGAACCTTTGGTTATTTTAACCAATCAGGGCAGGGGCCCTTGGTGTGGTGGTGTGTCAGCCATCCACGTGTCAGTACACAAGTGTGTACACTACATTTTAGCTAGGTACGAATTAGGAATATTCTACTTAGTATTACATATAGTTTATATTAGTTTAAAATTAATTTAGGCTAATTACATATTAAATATATTCAGTTTACATTTCACTATATCTTGCGGACGTGCGACCTCTACCGGTCGCGCGCAGTGAGTGTCATAGGTAAGAGGGAGCCCTCCCTTTACCTACACCCCGTAAAGGGAATACAGCCGTTAAGGCTAAGTTGTAAACGAACCCAGGAATCTTGGCCCCGAGTAGGAGAGTTCTCCTACTAATCCCTTTACAAGGGCGTATCGGCTAAGTAGCGGTAGCTACCGCTTTATGGAAGAGTCTTCCTCTGTGCGCTAGCCGCACCGTGCGTATACGCACCGGCTACATCTGGTAGCACTTGTAGTCAATCCAACTCCCGTGTTGGTAGACTAGGCATCCTCTGGAAAGGATGAATCAGGACGATTGGGATAGTTTGACCCTCGTCCAGCAGGAAGCCTTTAAAAGGCTGTTACCCTTAACGGGGGAAGAAAGTATGAAGCTCCTAGTGGAGCAAGGCCTTGAGGCCGTAAAGGCAAGGGTGAATGCCCTCATCGTTCATGAGGCGAGTTGCAGTGGAGGTCATTCCACGGGGGTGCGCCCTCCATTATCGTCTAAGATAAAGGAGTTCACCGGAGAGAAGGGTGACAACCTCTACGTTTGGTTGCGAGAGGTCGAAACGGTCTTCGCCACAGCGAACATGACCGCTGATCACTTGAAAGTGGGACTTGCATTGACCCATCTTACGGGCAAAGCCCGTACATGGGCGTTTACATGCTCGGAGTCAGTCACGGACGTGTTTCCAACATGGAAGGTCCTTAAGCAGAAGCTCATGGACATGTACGCAACGCCTGATCTGGTTTTCCAGAATCAACTGGCGTTCCTGAGGTGCCGTCAAGGCACTAGGGACCTGGAGATTTATATCCAGGAACTTAAGACCCTGTTGGCAGGGATGTACGCGAAAGCGTATTCGGACGATGTGTCCATCCCCGTCTTCATGGGAGGCCTGAGAGAAGGGCCAGCACGTTCGGAATTGTTCCGATGCCAACCTGAATCCCTGGAGGAGGCGTTCAAGATGGCGTTTAACGCCGAGAGGAACTTCCGTTCCTCTAAGGTGGGTCCCGAACCCATGGACCTGAGTCAGGTCGAAGCGGAGGAGAAACCTCCCGCTAAGAGTCACTCTGACTCTTTTTCACAGAGCTTCGAGACAGAGCGCTTGGCTATGTTGCAGCGGCGTGGGCTGCTGAGATGCTTCCTTTGTGGGAGCATGGATCATCTGAAGAACAGATGTACGAAAAATCCCCAGCGAGACACTCGCTACAAGGGACCAAGGATGGGGAAAAAGCCCTTGTACAAGCCGTCGGGAAACGACGGATCCCAGTAGGTGCGGGGCGCCCTACTGGGGGACCCCTCAGTGCTGTTAAGCCCCAGGATAGGGGAAGACAGCACAAAGCCCCGAGGGAAGCGGTCCTTTCTAGCACCGAGTTGGTGTACCAGCCAGGTTTGCTGGTAGTCCTTGCGGACGTGAAAGGCTTTGATAAGCCTTGGAGAGTCTTGATAGACTCTGGAGAGTTTGACAATTATGTCAGACGGGCTTCTGTTGTGAAGAGTCGGCTGTATGCCGAGGCCCTAGAGGCACGTTCTCGTGACGTTGTCACGGTCCGTCTTGCGACGGGCGTACAGGTTTCTGTACCCAAGGTCTCGATTGACCTTAAGCTGAAGTTTGCAGATTTCGACAGCTTAGAACGTTGCCTAGTCCTGGATTTGGACTCGTAGTATGACCTCATTCTGGGCATGAAGTGGCTGGAACGCCAAGAGCCATGGATAGACTGGAAATCTAAGTCCATTGGCTCAACGCACCCGCGGTCGGGTGAAGTATTGGCGAGTCATGAACCCACCTTTGCTCGATCGCAAAAGCGATTCTGGCGTGAGATGCCAGAGATTGGGATGTCTGAAAAATGATCATTCCCAATGGCGTTAAGGAAGAGTTCCTTAACGAGCGGGATTCGGCGGTTAATCCCCGCGCCGATGTACGCGAGACTGGTGAGTCGCCAGTGATAGAGGTGGAATCCTCTGAGGGTAAGCGCGAGGCGCTTAGAGAAGAGACCCGAAGTTCGTCTCTTTCGCACGTCGGAAATGATTCCGATTACGCCGGTATAGGCGAGACCGGCGAGTCACCGGTGGTAGAGGTAGAGACCTCTGTGGATAGGCGCGTGGCGCTTCCAGTAGATGGGGCAATTGACTCCACCCATCTGGGCCTCGTGATGAGTCCAGTGGCCAGTAGTCAGCAGTCCTACAGGATGCTGAATAGTGTGACAGGTGTTGTCACAGAAGGCGTAAGCCTGGAACGGTTGCCTGGGGTAGGCGAACTGTTGTCGTTGGAGGAAATGTCCTTCAACGAATTTGAAGCTGCTTTGAAAGCAGATGAAATCGATGAAGTTGTCGTATTACGTCCGGAAGAGGAGTTGAACTCCTCATCCACGATGGACGAGTCAGTTTTGGAGAAAACCAAACAGGCATTAAATGCCCGAAGCGTCCTCAAGATCCTCGCGGATCCTGAGGACCCTTACCATTCCTTATTAAAGGAATTTGGATATGTCATTAGTGACAACCCGCCGATGGGGTTACCACCGGATCGGGAAGTCCGACATCAAATTATTTGGTTCCTGGAACCAAATACTGCGTCACTAGGCAGTGACCTCTCCCCAAGGAACAATGCGACGTCATCGACGGATTTTTCAAGGGGAAAGAAGAGGCAGGGATGGTACGGGAGAGCAAGTCTCCCCACTCATCTCCCACTTTTTGTGTTCGTAAACCGAACGGAAAGTGTCGCACTGTGCATGCGTATAACAAGCTGAATTCAGCTACTGTACCCATGCAGACTCCGATTCCTCGGAAGGATGTCCTCCAGAACAATATGGCGGGCTGTACTGTATACAGTGCCTTAGATCTGGTGGACGGGTATTATCAGGTGCTCATGCGAGCATCCGATATTCCGCTTACGGCGGTCAGCACGCCTAGTGGCATGCTGTGGGAGTGGCTAGTTATCCCACAGGGGCTTTCGAATGCACCAGCGACTTTCAATCGCTTGGTGACTCAACTCTTCCGCCCTCATAGAAAGTACGCTCAGACGTACTTCGACGATATATTCGTTCATAGTCGTGCGGAAGGCGACTCGTCTGATGTTCAGACGCATCTGATATACCTTCGAGCAGTGCTCGAATGTATTCGAGAGCATAAGTTATATGCAAACTCATCCAAGTGTATCTTTGGTGCTGAGGAAATTCCTTTCCTCGGATGCTTCATCGGTAAGGATGGAGTGCGGGCGGATCCCGCGAAGGTGAAAGCCATTGTGGAGTGGCCTT
>CM047584.1:14902279-14913347 GCA_026184515.1 Peronosclerospora sorghi
ACCAACAGCGCTTTAAGCGCTTTGTATTGGTGGCCCAATATGTATAACTGGTTTGGTGCGTATATACTCACCTGTGAGACGTGTCAGAGGGTTAAACCCTCTGCAAGTTCAGCTGCGCCTTTGGCGATCTTATCGGTTCCAACGGAGTGCTGGAAATCCATTAGCATGGATTTTATATTCGGTTTTCCGAGGGATAAGGCCGGGAACACCGGAATATTGGTCTTTGTAGACCGATTGAGCAAGATGGCTCACCTGGCGGCGGTGCCAGAGTCCATAGATGGACAAGGAACAGCGAAAGTGTTCCTAGACCGTGTCTTTCGACAGCATGGTCTACCCGATTCCATTGTGTCGGATCGGGATCCCCGTTTTACGGGACAATTCTGGGGAGCGTTGTTTAAGGTGCTAGGCACCAAGCTCCTCATGTTCACTGCGGATTATCCGCAGACGGACGGTCAGACGGAACGCGTTAATCGCGTTGTGGAGGATATTCTCCGGATTTATGTCCGGATTCTCCAAAGAGTTGGAGTGAGATGCTTCCGATGGTTGAATTTGCTATCAACGACTCGGTACATGCATCTACGGGGTTTACCCCGTTTTACGTGAACGGATTGGTGAATCCGAGGGTTCCGTTGACGCCACGCTTGTGTGGCCCAGGGCTTGAGGGGGAAGGATTCCCCGATGTCAGCCCTGTATCGGTGCGAAAGCACATCGATAAGTTTTTATCGACACGCCTTAGTGTCTTACGACACGTCTGCGATGCCATGGCGGAAAGCCAAGACATGCAGAAGGAGAAAGCTGACCGCAATGGGCGGCGTAACAAAGGGTGTACAAAGTGGGAGAAAGTGTTTTATTAAACGCTAAAAATCTTCCTACACATGCAGTTTCAAATGTGTTGCTTAATAAACTGCGCCCCAGGTTTGTGGGACCCTTTAAGGTACTAGCCCGAAAGGTCTTATCGTATACCTTGTACATCCCGAAGGTGATGCGTACGCATCCAACCTTTTATGTCGGTATGCTTAAGCCATACCAGGACCCGGAGGCGGGCCCCCTCCTGGAGGAGGGTGGAAAGGCGGATAGCCGTAAGGTACCGCAGGGCGAAGTAAGCCCGAAAGGGCTAAAATGCGACCACGAAGCTCCGCAACGGTCGTCTGGAGGGATGAAAGCCGCCTCTCGAAGCGATCAGTGGCATCCCGCTCATCGCGGATCCCCTCGTGGAGATCATGGATGCGAAGGCTGTGTCGATCACAGCGCTCGCGAATCTCACGTCGCAATTGCGCGACCTCCTCATCTAATGCTCGATGCGGAGAGTACTCCACACTTTCATGTGGAGCGGCTGATGGCGCGATGCCATCATCGGGGTCAAACCCAGTATCTGGTGAAGTAGAAGGGTTATCCACACTCACAGAGTTCGTGGGAGTTCGAGACTCACCTACGGCAGGGTTGCCGCGACGTCGTTGACGCTTTTGAGCGGGAGAATCCCGCTGTAGGTCAACGACCAGAGGGGCATGAGAAGCCCCTTCACTACCAATAAGTGGGAGTTTGCCGGAGGCAGATGTGGCGATCACACTGTCTTCGGACACCATGGTGGAGACAGGGGCGCTGGCGTAGCGCGTGCGATACGGAGCACGTAGTTGCTCCATCGCTTTGGATTTGGCAAATTTCAGGCGCAACACCCTCTCCACCCAAATGTCTCGACGGGAATAGCTGTCATGCAGCTCATCGAAGCTGGGGAGAAGCTTCTCCCCTTCCGCCCAAGCGCGGAACTTCTTCTCTGTATCATCGGCACTTTCTCCCGGAGAAAGAACGAAAGGAACCTCGCGGAGGTTCTCAACAGGGGCACCCTGTGCCTGCCTGTTTAAGCGCTCTCGGTACGAGACGCTAGTGAACTGCTTTTGTGTAAGCAGTTGTTGCCGGAGTTTCTCACGGCGTTCGCGTTGATACCGCTGTTCCGCCGCGGGGCCAGGGGTATAGGACGCTAAACTAGTCCTTACCAAACGCTTGGCCCACCTTGGAAGGCCACGAGGACCATCAAAATTATAAGACGCCCTTGACGGGCGTTTGGGGGCGCGCAACACAGCCCTTAGTTCCTGTGCGGCAAGTTGGGTGTCTTGAGCTGCGTCCAGCTCATTAGTGACGATCGCCGTTGGCGATTCGGATGCATCAGCCGATATGGGTAGGGGTGCCGCACTGGTTAGTTTATTCACTTCACGTGTGGGGAATGGATTAGGCTGCCGACAACGCCGTTCGGCGCTGTCGGAGCGGCTCACCATTGGGGAGGTATCCCCAAAGGCATCCACCTCCGAGTTTTCGGAGTAGTCTACCTCTTCTACACGAGACGCCATAGCACCACTGGAGGTGTACATATGGATGGCCAGAGGAACTGGCGTTGGAGTTCTCCAACAAAATTTTGTTTATTGCGTAAGCAATAGTCTTGATGGGGGAGGATGTAAGGGGGTTACATTCGGGTAACACTGAGTGTTGGTGTACATGAGTACACCACGGTTGAGGTCAGTATTGGCCGCTTTGAAAGGTTTTGAACCTTTGGTTATTTTTACCAATCAGGGCAGGGGCCCTTGGTGTGGTGGTGTGTCAGCCATCCACGTGTCAGTACACAGGTGCGTACACTACATTTTAGCTAGGTACGAATTAGGAATATTCTACTTAGTATTACATATAGTTTATATTAGTTTAAAATTAATTTAGGCTAATTACATATTAAATATATTCAGTTTACATTTCACTCTATCTTGCGGACGTGCGACCCCGACCGGTCGCGCGGGCAGTTAGTGTCATAGGTAAGAGGGAGCCCTCCCTTTACCTACACCCCGTAAAGGGAATACAGCCGTTAAGGCTAAGTTGTAAACGAACCCGGGAATCTTGGCCCCGAGTAGGAGAGTTCTCCTACTAATCCCTTTACAAGGGCGTATCGGCTAAGTAGCGGTAGCTACCGCTTTATGGAAGAGTCTTCCTCTGTGCGCTAGTCGCACCGTGCGTATACGCACCGGCTACACCAGATAAAAAGGAGTTTCTCCTCGGACCCAATCGGTTGAAGAGTTGAGTGCGAATACCAGTCTCTCTGCATACTCGTCCCAGTCATGTTGTTCCGGATCGGCCACATTCATCTTGATCACCCTTGTGATTGTCTGCACCATGCGTTCAGCCGATCCGTTAGCTTGCGGACGATATGCCATCGTCGCGCTCTGCTTCTGGCCTAGCATGTTATTGAACGATCGGAACACCTCATCCATAAAACCGGGTTCCCGATCGTGTCTGATAACTTCGATGGTACCGAACCTTCTGAACACGCATTCCTCGTAACTCTGGGCGATCTGCTCCGCAGATCGGGATGCACTAGCCTTTGCGATCACCAGACCAGTGAACAGGTCGATCCAGATCAGCAGTTCAGTGTTGCCGCGTGTCGATCTGGGCAGCGGCGGTATGTGATCCATTGCTATCACCTGGAAAGGGTAAGTAGCCTCGATATTCCCGGGCGATCGCCCCTTGATTATCGGTCTTCCCTTTCCGGTCTCGCAATCTGTGCAACAGCCCACATATTTCTGCACGCTCCGAAAAAGTCCTCTTCAGTGAAAATGAGCCCTGATCTTTGTGGTATGTCCTGCCTATGCCTTGATGTCCCCCTTCTAGACTCACATGGTAGTGATGAAGGACATCCGGCTGTAGTAACTCAGGGATCACCAGTTTCGCCAGTCGATCTCGATCGGCACTGTCTTGGTCAACGTCACGGCAGTAATATAGCAATCCATTGTCATCCACATCGTAACTGTCCGCGATCTTGGTACACTCTTTCGCTTGATCATTCGTTAACTTCGACAGTTCACCGCGCAGATAGGCTTTAAAGTTGACGATCCACGCTTCTTCGTCCTGCGCCTTGAGGATCCGTTCCACCCTTAGCTGTTGTACAACGCACTCACTCATCCTTTCCTTTGGGAACGATCGGCGAGACTTCTGATTTCGCGATCTAGTCGCCGCCATCACATGTACCTGATCGAGGCTGTCCTTGGGCTTGATAAACTCCGGGAGCCTGTTTATGTCCATAAGTTCAAGTAGAACGGCCTCCTCGGTGATCGTCGCCCCGATCTGGTCCCGCATGGCTTGGGTCGCGAGGTGGTCGGCGCTTCTGTTCCAATCCCGTTTTACGTGCAATAAATAGCTCGTGGTTGGGGTAGTCTTTCAGCGCCTTCATCACCCGATCATTCAGCAACTTCAACCGTGGTGCCTTACAGTCCCGGTGATCTGCCTTATCACTAGGTTGGAATCACCACATATGATGATCCGACCTTTCTTTTGTGATGACAGAAGATCAAGACATAGAAGGAGCCCCCGATATTCCGCCTCGTTGACCGTTATGTCAGACGTGAAATCGGCGGCGGCTGCTATTATAGACCACTGTGGTAACGTCCACAGTATGGCACTATAGGAGACCTTCTTCTTCACGCAAGCCGATCCATCGAAACTCAAGACCAGGATTTCCTCATCCCGATCGACGATCGGTGGCGGTAGTGAGATTGACTGTCGAGGTTGTTTCCTTGGGGCAATCGCCACCAGAGCTTCATCCACTTCAGACCGAGGGGTGATACTGGCAGCCAATGTGCCCAATAACTCTTCCTCTCCTTTGGAGCACTTGACGACCTCGAGGGACACTGTGACAAGATCGCTGACCATCTGCCGAGTCGACCGTCCATCCCATTGGCCGATAGTAGCCAGGCCAATGTCGACTTTCTCGAAAGAACTTTTACAGATCGGCCGACCAGTAGGTTGTAGCACACATCCAAAATCCGTAGCAAAGCCAGAACTTCCTTTTCGACGATCCCATAGTTGAATTCGTTCGGATTCAACGTCCGGCTCGTAAAAGTGACCGGGTGGTACACTCCATCATGTTCTTGCACTAGAGTGGCTGAAATGGTCCACTTACTAGCATACACAATGACGATCGGCATTTTTTCCGGATCGGAGTGCCTGAGAATCGGTGCCGTCGCCATCTTGGCCTTCAGAATACCGAAAGCAACCTGTGCACGCTTCATGTGATCCTCTGCCTCCACCTGCAAAAATCTGCAGGCAGATCAGAGTCGCAGCCTCCCGTAAAGTTGCCCGATCTCCTTCGCGCAACATATGGTAGTCGACTTCCCGGAGATCGTACAGCACGGCCGCGTAAATCGCGAAGTCTTCAATGAAGCGGCTGTAGTAATTTAGGCTCCCTAGGAAGGACTGCATTGCTTTCAGTGATCTGGGAAGCGGGAGGTTGCTCAGTGACTCCAGATCCTTAGGATTAGCCTCCAGTCCGCTGATTGACACCATATGACCCAAATAGGCGACCTTGGACATGCCCCAAAAACTCTTCACCGCACTGATCTACAGGTTCCAGCGATCGCATGTCTCCAACAACCGTTCGACCTTCTCGCACAGATCGCTCCATGACGAAGCAGGGATCAGAATGTCGTCGATATACGATCGCCTCCCCAGAACGGACGGTCTTTTCCCGATCGGGTTCACCCTCTTTAAATACATTATGGTTTTCGGTGGGGTCCCGATCGGTACTGATCTTGAAATGTCCATACAGTGCGTAGTCGATCAGCCTCTGGTAGATCTGGGGCGCATTCTTCAAACCGAATGGCATACGGTTCCACTCGAACAGACCGAACGGCGTAACAAATGCGGAAATCTCGCGAGCCCGATCGGTCATCGAAACCACCCAAAATCCACTTGCCATATCCATTGAGCAATACCATAGGGTCTTGTCCAGAGATTCTAACAGATCGCTGATCAGGGGCATCGGGTACACCATAAGCTTGGTCAACCGGTTTACTAACCGATAGTCGATACACAACCTGATGTCGACGCCGTTCTTCTTGATCACAATCACGATCGGCGAGGCCCACGGCGAGGTCGACGGTTTAATAATCTTGGTAGCCAACAGTCCTTTAATAAGATCAGACAATTTTTCACGGTACTGTGGCGCTACACGTCGGCATCGCTGGGCGATCGGCTTGGCATCACGAAAATCGATGTCACAGATCGCTCCGCGAGCAGCAGGGGGTAAGGCATTGCCTTTTCGATCAGCAGATGTTTCTTCTTCCATATGATCTTCTTAAGCTGATCGATCTGGTCGGGACTGTTGACACCCCGGTCACCCACTTGTAGATCGTCCAAGGTGACTTCGGGCGGATCGGCAGACACTTCAGGGAGGACTTCCATCTGGATCTCCAGCTCCTGAATGTATTGATCCCCGCCCTCATGTATACAAAATTGATCGTCTTCTGGGGAAACATCACCTAAAGCGTCCTGATCGGTTGCACACTGCTGTTCCCGATCGGCGGGCTTCTCTTCAACGACGTCGATCTGCTTAGGCGCGCCATCGTGGTCCTCCCCAGCCATCCCATGTTCCCCTTTTTTTATTTCCGGCTCCGCTGTCGCCTGTTCTTGTGACGCCACCATGTTGACGAAACTTGTCTCATCTGCTTGATGGTCCACCGTGTCCGGCGACTGCGGTACCTTTCTTCGAATAAACATCTTCTTTGGGGTTACATAGCTGGGTCGTTCCACCATAGTTGAGGTATTTTCTTCCACCGGTCCATCATCGCTGATCAGATCGGTGGTCGCTTGGTATGCCAATTTCTGCCACTCAACATACGTCTCGAGACGATCGAGACGAAACCCGACTTTCTTGGCACCGTCCCTTCCGCCAGCCTCATGCCAACAATAGTGTTGTTGTCGAGCGTAAGCGGCTTGTCACCGATATTAGTGACTCGGACAAAATCAAATCGTCCGGCGCTCTTCACAAAGGTCGGCAACCACCGATCGCCCCTGGTCACCCATAACTTCCTTGAGCGAAAACCTTTGTCGACCTGGGTATCAGCGGATTAGCCGACTGGAATGGTGACGTCTTGGTTCCACCTGACCAGATCGGTGTGAGATCCGTATAGGGGCCGCCGTCCAGCTAACTGGATCTGGACCTCATCCGGGAGTGTAAGCACTCCATGAGACAGATCAAGGCGAATAACTGCCGGCACCATAAAATCCATGCCTAACAGGGTATTCTGACCAGCCAACTTGCCAACCCAAGCGCTGAAGAAGTAGACCAACGAACCCTATAGGGTGATCTTCACGCGCGTCATTCTTTCGGTCATGTAAGAGTTTTCACCGACTCCAACGAATTCTTGTCTCTTGGTATCTTCTATACGACATCCGACCATACGAGCAAAGGCGGAGTCTATAATTGAAACTTCGGCCCCAGAGTCGAACAACATCGTTGCCTTCTGGTTGTTAATCTTACCACAGGCTTTCGCCCGCTCGAACCATTTGTCGGGCGCATGATACGTCCCGTATCCGCGAGACTCTCCAGGCAGCAGATCCAGCCGCATGACCACCTTCGATCGGGAATATTCATCGGTCGTGAGATTGTAGACCGGATGATCCCGATCGACGCAATTGAAAACAGAACATGTATTGTCGGTTTTATTCTCCCTTCCGACATATGCATAGATGCCAAACGTAGATCGCTCGGCTCGATCCATATTCCAACCTGGCGAGCGTTCTAGTTTAACATCTTAACATCTTTTCCACGTAAGTTGGGAGCATCCCCTTGTGCTTACCCGGCACATACCACTTGCGCATCAGATTGAAGAACTCCTCGATCTTGCACTGTCCGGCCTCGTGGATCTCTCCACATGACTTGCACACGAAGAGGCAGTGATTGGTGGGATGACCGCGTCTTTCGCACTTCTTGCATATCAATTTCTTCCAGCAGTCCCCACCGTCATGATTGCTTTAACCGCAGTGAGAACACTTCTTGCAAGGTCGGTCCGGGTCGGAATTGTACCTACTCCTGCCCTTACGATCTGCCTGGTTAGGCGTCGATATGGTTCTTGGGGCAGGTTCCGTGACGAAAACGTGGCGATACTGGTCTTCGTCTGACTACCGACTGGACAGGCCGCTACTTTCCTCTTCCGATATAGTGCTGTCTTTAGTCACGATCGCCTTAACAGCACGGGCCGATCTGGTTAGGGGCCTCTTCACAGGGTCGGTCTGGGTCTTCAATCTGTAGCAACCCGATCCAACGGCGACCTACGACCTCATGCTGCGTGAGTTGCAGCGTCCGAAACGTCTGCTCCACTTCCCCCACATCTTTTAGGCGCAGCAGAGTGAGCTGATCTGCCAGCTCTTGGTTATCAAGGGTACTGTAGCCGGTGCGTATACGCACGGTGCGGCTAGCGCACAGAGGAAGACTCTTCCTTAAAGCGGTAGCTACCGCTACTTAGCCGATACGCCCTTGTAAAGGGCTTAGTAGGATAGTTCTCCTACTCGGGTCCAAGATTCCCGGGTTCGTTTACGACTTAGCCTTAACGGCTGTATTCCCTTTACGGGATGTAAGTAAAGGGAGGGCTCCCTCTTACCTACGACACTCACTGCGCGCGCGACCGGTAGAGGTCGCACGTCCGCAAGATATAGTGAAATGTAAACTGAATATATTTAATATGTAATTAGCCTAAATTAATTTTAAACTAATATAAACTATATGTAATACTAAGTAGAATATTCCTAATTCGTACCTAGCTAAAATGTAGTGTACACACCTGTGTACTGACACGTGGATGGCTGACACACCACCACACCAAGGGCCCCTGCCCTGATTGGTTAAAATAACCAAAGGTTCAAAACCTTTCAAACCGGTCAATACTGAGCTCAACCGTGGTGTACTCATGTACACCAACATTATATGTAACTCGAATGTAACCCCGTTACATCCTCCCCCATCAAGACTATTGCTTACGCAATAATCAAAATCTTGTTGGAGAACTCCAACGCCAGTACCTCTGGCTGTCCATTGTACACCTTCAGCGGTGCTATGGACGCAAACTATTCCAATAACTCGGAAGTGGATGCCTTTGGGGATACCTCCCCAATGGTGAGCCGCTCCGACAGCGCCGAACGGCGCTATCAGTCATCCAACCCATTCCCCACACGTGGGGAAAACGCACTAAATCGTGCGCCACCGTTACCTGCTAGGGGTGATACCTCCAGGTTGCCACAGACAATCACCACCAATGAACCGTCCTTGGTTCAAGAGGCCCGACGTGCCGGACGGGCACGAAACGGACCTCGCGACCCTCAAAAGAGGGATAAGAACGCGGTCAAGAGGGGTTTAGCCTCCTATACACCTGGTCCAGCGGCTATACTGCCGCTTGATATTGCGCGTCGGAACCAACTCTGGGTCCGACTACTAACGCCCAAACATTATTCCGTTAAGTCCTACCGGACGCGCCTCGGAAAGCAGGCACGCGGTGTCCTCGTGGATATTATCCGCGAGATTTCCATTGTTCTCCTGAGGGACGAAAGCGTCGAAGACGCAGAACAAGCGTTCCGCGCCTGGGCGGAAGGGTAGAAACGCCTCCCCAGTTTCGATGCGCTGTACAACAGCTTTTCCGAACACGACGTTCGGGTAGAGAGGGCGCTACGCTTGGCCTATGCTCAGGCCAAAGCGCAAGGGCAACTACCTGCCTCCTATTATACGCGCTCTGCTCTCGATGTGGTTCCGGAGAGCAATGCAAGCACAGCATCTGCCTTCGACGAACTCCCAACTACTGGGAGTGAAGGGGCTTCTTCAGCCCCTTCGGTCGTTGACTCTCAGTGGGATTCTCCCGCTCGAAAGCGTCAACGACGTCACGGCATCTTGCCGCAGGGGAGTCTCGTATTCCCACGAGCTCTGGGAATGTGGATAACCCTTCCACTTCACCAGGTACTGGGTCTAACCCCGGTGATGGCGTCGATCCATCAGGCGTTCCACATGGTAATGTGGAGTGCCCTCCGTATCGAGCACTGGAGGAGGGGGTCGCGCTATTGCGACGTGACTTCCACGAGCGCTGTGATCGACACAGCAGTCGCATCCAAGATGCTCAGGAGGGACTCCGCAACGAAGGGAGTGCGAATGAACGCATCGAGGGGAGGATTTCCTCTCTCGAGTCTCTCGTTGCGGAGCTTCAGGGTCGTATTTCAACCCTGTCGGAGATGTTCCGACCTGTCGCGCCTTTCGGCTATCCGGCTTCTCACCCTCCTCCGAGAGGGGACCCGCCTCAGGGTTCCGGTATGGCTTAAGCATACCCACATAGAAGGTTGGATGCGTACGCATCTCCTTCGGGATGTCTAAGGTATACGACAAGCCCTTTCGGGCTAATACCTTGAAGGGCCCCACAAATCTGGGACGCAGTTTATTGCGCAACACATTTGAAACTGCATGTGTAGGAAGATTTATAGCGTTTAATAAAACAATTTCTCCTACTTTGTACACCTTTTCGTTACGCCTCCCCTTGCGGTCAGCTTGCTCCTTCTGCTTGTCTTGGATTTCCGCCATGGCATCGCAGACGTGTCGTAAGACACTAAGGCGCGTCGATAAAAACTTATCGATGTGCTTTCGCACCGATACAGGGCTGACATCGGGGAATCCTCCCCCCTCAAGCCCTGGGCCACACACTCGTGGCGTCAACGGAACCCTCGGATTCACCAATCCGTTCACGTAAAACTGGGTAAACCCCGTAGATGCATGTACCGAATTGTTGATAGCAAATTCAACCATCGGAAGCATCTCACTCCAACTCTTTGGAGAATCCGGACATAAACTCCGGAGAATATCCGCCACAACGCGATTAACGCTTCCGTCTGACCGTCCGTCTGCGGATGATCCGCAGTGGACATGAGGAGCTTGGTGCCTAGCACCTTAAACAACGCTCCCCAGAATTGTACCGTAAAACGGGGATCCCGATCCGACACAAAGGAATCGGGTAGACCATGCTGTCGAAAGACACGGTCTCGGAACACTTTCGCTGTTCCTTGTCCATCTATGGACTCTAGCACCGCCGCCAGGTGAGACATCTTGCTCAAACGGTCTACAAAGACCAAAATTCCGGTGTTCCCGGCCTTATCCTTCGGAAACCCGAAGATAAAATCCATACTAATGGATTTCCAACTCTCCGTTGGAACCGATAAGCTCTCCAAATGCGCAGCTGAACTTGCAGAGGGTTTAACCCTCTGACACGTCTCACAGGTGCGTATATAC
>CM047584.1:14913807-14929269 GCA_026184515.1 Peronosclerospora sorghi
TTCCTCAGCACCAAAGATACACTTGGATGCGTTTGCATATAACTTATGCTCTCGAATACATTCGAGCACTGCTCGAAGGTATATCAGATGCGTCTGAACATCAGACGAGTCGCCTTCCGCACGACTATGAACGAATATATCGTCGAAGTACGTCTGAGCGTACTTTCTATGAGGGCGGAAGAGTTGAGTCACCAAGCGATTGAAAGTCGCTGGTGCATTCGAAAGCCCCTGTGGGATAACTAGCCACTCCCACAGCATGCCACTAGGCGTGCTGACCGCTGTAAGCGGAATATCGGATGCTCGCATGAGCACCTGATAATACCCGTCCACCAGATCTAAGGCACTGTATACAGTACAACCCGCCATATTATTCTGGAGGACATCCTTCCGAGGAATCGGAGTCTGCATGGGTACAGTAGCTGCATTCAGTTTGTTGTACGCATGTACAATGCGCCACTTTCCGTTCGGTTTACGAACACAAACAGTGGGAGATGAGTGGGGAGACTTGCTCTTCCGTACCATCCCTGCCTCTTCTTTCCCCTTGAAAAATGCGTCGATGACGTCGCATTGTTCCTTGGGGAGAGGCCACTGCCTAGTGACGCAGTATTTGGTTCCAGGAACCAAATCAATTTCATGTCGGACTCCCCGATCCGGTGGTAACCCCATCGGCGGGTTGTCACTAATCACATCTCCAAATTCCTTTAATAAGGAATGGTAAGGGTCCTCAGGATCCGCAAGGATCTTTAGGCCGCTTCGGGCATTTAATGCCTGTTTGGTTTTCACCAAAACTGACTCGTCCATCGTGGATGAGTATTTCAACTCCTCTTCCGGACGCAACAAGACGATCTTGTCGAGTTCACCTGCTTTTACAGCAAACTCGTTGAAGGACATATTCTCCAACGACATTAGTTTGCCTACCCCAGGCAACCGTTCCAGGCTTACGCCTTCTGTGACAACACCTGTCACACTATTCAGCATCCTGTAGGACTGCTGACTACTGGCCTTTGGACTCATCACGAGGCCCAGATGGGTGGAGTCAATTGCCCCATCTACTGGAAGCGCCACGCGCCTATCCACAGAGGTCTCTACCTCTACCACCGGTGACTCGCCGGTCTCGCCTATACCGGCGTAATCGGAATCATTTCCGACGTGCGAAAGAGACGAACTTCGGGTCTCTTCTCTAAGCGCCTCGCGCTTACCCTCAGCGGATTCCACCTCTATCACTGGCGACTCACCAGTCTCGCCTATATCAGCGCGGGGATTAACCGCCGAATCCCACTCGTTAAGGAACTCTTCCTTAACGCCATTGGGAATGATCATTTCAGACATCCCAATATCTGGCATCTCACGCAATAATCGCTTTTGCGATCGAGCAAAGGTGGGTTCATGACTCGCCAATGCTTCATCCGACCGCGGGTGAGTTGATCCAATGGACTTAGATTTCCAGTCTATCCATGGCTCGTGGATTTCCAGCCACTTCATGCCCAGAATGAGGTCATACCTCGAGTCCAAATCCAGGACTAGGCAACGTTCTAAGCTGTCGAAGTCTGCAAACTTCAGCTTAAGGTCAATCGAGACCTTGGGTACAGAAACCTGTACGCCCGTCGCAAGACGGACCGTGACAACGTCACGAGAACGTGCCTCTAGGGCCTCGGCATACAGCCGACTCTTCACAACAGAAGCCCGTCTGACATAATTGTCAGACGCTCCAGAGTCTATCAAGACTCTCCAAGGCTTATCAAAGCCTTTCACGTCCGCAAGGACTACCAGCAAACCTGGCTGGTACACCAACTCGGTGCTAGAAAGGACCGCTTCCCTCGGGGCTTTGTGCTGTCTTCCCCTACCCTGGGGCTTAACAGCACTGAGGGGTCCCCCAGTAGGGCGCCCCGCACCTACTGGGATCCGTCGTTTCCCGACGGCTTGGACAAGGGCTTTTTCCCCATCCTTGGTCCCTTGTAGCGAGTGTCTCGCTGGGGATTTTTCGGACATCTGTTCCTCAGATGATCCGTGCTTCCACACAGGAAGCATTTTAGTGGCCCACGCCGCTGCAACATAGCTAAGAGCTCTGCCTCTAAGCTCTGTGAAAAAGAGTCAGAGTGACTCTTAGCGGGAGGTTTCTCCTCCGCTTCGACCTGACTCAGGTCCATGGGTTCGGGACCCACCTTAGAGGAACAGAAATTCCTCTCGGCGTTAAACGCCATCTTGAACGCCTCCTCCAGGGATTGGGGTCGGCATCGGAACAATTACGAACGTGCTGGCCCTTCTCTCAGGCCTCCCATGAAGACGGGGATGGACACATCGTCCGAATACGCTTTCGCGTACATTCCTGCCAACAGGGTCTTAAGTTCCTGGATATATGTCTCCAGGTCCTTAGTGCCTTGACGGCACCTTAGGAACACAAGTTGATTCTGGAAATCCAGATCAAGCGTTGCGTACATGTCCTTGAGCTTCTGCCTAAGGACCTTCCATGTTGGGAACACGTCCGTGACTGACTCCAAACACGTAAACGCCCATGTACGGGCTTTGCCCGTAAGATGGGTCAATGCAAGTCCCACTTTCAAGTGATCAGCGGTCATATTCGCTGTGGCGAAGGCCGTTTCGACCTCTCGCAACCACACGTAAAGGTTGTCACCCTTCTCCCCGGTGAACTCGTTTATCTAGACATAAAAAACCGTTCGTAATTTCTGGAAAAAAATTAAACGATAATGGAGGGCGCACCCCCGTGGAATGACCTCCACCACAACTCGCCTCATGAGCGATGAGGGCATTCACCCTTGCCTTTACGGCCTCAAGGCCTTGCTCCACTAGGAGCTTCATACTTTCTTCCCCCGTTAAGGGTAACAGCCTTTTAAAGGCTTCCTGTTGGACGGGTCAACCTATCCCAATCGTCCTGATTAATCCTTTGCAGAGGATGTCTAGTCTACCAACACAGGTGTTGGATTGACTACAAGTGCTACCAGATGTAGCCAGTGCGTATACGCACGGTGCGGCTAGCGCACAGAGGAAGACTCTTAAAGCGGTAGCTACCGCTACTTAGCCGGTACGCCCTTGTAAAGGGCTTAGTAGGAGAGTTCTCCTACTCGGGGCCAAGATTCCCGGGTTCGTTTACAACTTAGCCTTAACGGCTGTATTCCCTTTACGGGATGTAAGTAAAGGGAGGGCTCCCTCTTACCTACGACACTCACTGCGCGCGCGACCGGTAGAGGTCGCACGTCCGCAAAATAGAGTGAAATGTAAACTGAATATATTTAATATGTAATTAGCCTAAATTAATTTAAACTAATATAAAGTATATGTAATACTAAGTAGAATATTCCTAATTCGTACCTAGCTAAAATGTAGTGTACACACCTGTGTACTGACACGTGGATGGCTGACACACCACCACACCAAGGGCCCCTGCCCTGATTGGTTAAAATAACCAAAGGTTCAAAACCTTTCAAACCGGTCAATACTGAGCTCAACCGTGGTGTACTCATGTACACCAACATTATATGTAACTCGAATGTAACCCCGTTACAGCTACTAATATAGTGACCCACAGCTCCATAGCGGCACCGGTCGGCGGGTTGCCTTCCTTGATCACTATCCCGGCGCGAATTGCAGCCACGTTCAGACGGTGCAGGTACTCCATCGGCGTCTCGTCGCCCCGCTTCTGCATATGATGGTATTTGCGGGCGGTAGAGAATCCGTAGTTGCAGTACTGCCCCTCAAATTCTGAACATAGCAGATCCCAGTCAGATCGGACATCCCGACCCAACTGTTGGATCCAGATCGCCGCCGGTCCTTTCAGCAGATCCCTGAAGATCAGACACTGTTCCTTTTTTGGTTTCTGATCCCGTAAGAAAGAAAACTTGACCCGACCAAACCACGACCTGGCTTGCTCCTCGTCGGCGTCCTTGCCAGTAAAGTCCTTGAGATCCGTGGTCGCAGCCATGCGAATGCGTGGGATCGCGGTAGATCCACGATTAAAAGCGGTTGTAGAGGCTAGGTTAGTCTTGCGCTTTCTGCCCACCCCTGCACCGTATGACCGATAGTGGTCATCCGGATCGCCGACTGACTCCATGTCGTAATCGCTATTCTTGCTTGATCGGCGCGGTCGGTCTGGCTGCGGCTTGCGTCTTCCTCTGCCAACTGGTTTGCCACCTCGGATAGCCTTATCCGTTGATGCCACTGACTCCATATCGACATCCCGGCAAGTATTGACATTTTACCGGACAGATCGGTCCTGAGCATGCGGGCGCGCAGGCGATCGGCATCGGTCTTTCATGGAACGCTCCATCATTGCCTCAAACATGGCTTGGACGTTAGCTTGGGTCATGGGCAACGTGTTGGTATCCTCCTTTGGAGGTACTGAAGCCTGTGGGGGCTCCTGGGGCCCCGACTGGCATGCAGCCCCTTGCTGCCGCACGTCCTTTTTATGCTACCATGGGGGTATATTCCGCCCCCATGGCCATCCGCTCAACACCGACCTCCAACTCCGATGAGCCATTAGAGGCAGGTGGAGACTGATACAACGACTTATCGTCGGAGCACACATCATCGTATGCTGCCGTGACTTCAGCGTCTTTCAATGCCAAGGTGGGAGTTGGGCGGCGAACCGCCCCCACCAACGACACCAAATGGTCATGGAGGGTCGACATCGACATCTCCAGCCTCCAAGTATCCAGATCGAACAATTTTGTACGCTGGAGAGGTTTCGCACTTTTATGCCGACCTCAGCCAACATCGCCAGCAGGTTCTTCACCAATAGCAACGGACGATCGCTCTGGATCGGCTCGGTGGTGGGTCCGAGAAGGCGATCGGGGATCTGGAGGTTTAATATCCGCATGACCTGATCTTCACGAGTAAATCGCTTTAAATCGTGGATGTAATACATCCTGGTCAGGTATTCCTTGATAACCCCACCCCCGACCTGCGACTTTTCTTCCAAGTCGTCTTCCTCGGACGGCATTATGAGCCTCTGCTTGGGGACCTTGGGAACATGGATCGGATCGTTCCGATCATCCTCCAAGTCTTTTTCATCTTTAATTTTCTTTTCATCAAAAAATCCATTTAAATGCATAGGATAAGGACAAAATTCCTGATCCTTTCCGGAACTATAGCAAGACTTGCTATAGTCCCGATCGGCTCCGGTGGGAGCCTTATGGGGAGGAAAAAACTTATTAATCCCGATCTGGTCCTCCATCCGGCCAAATCGTACATCGCCATCTTTGTCTACAACGAGAACATAAAGCGAAAGCCATTCCTTATACCCTCTCCAGAACGATTCCACATTTAATTCATTATAGTCGATTCTTCGCGAGATATCATCTCGTTGATATCCACGATCACCAAGTGATCCGGTCACGCCCACCATTGTGGTGGAGTCAAGTTCAAAATCGAACACCGTAGTGTCGATAACCTGACCACCATCGCAAGTTGGACGGCCGGGCCGTCCAACTTACGGGGGGAGTACCCTGCGAACCTTTGCTTACGATCCGATCTGATCGTCCGCTGCTAGCAGACGACCGATTATCAGCATAGGACGCCTGGTCCGATTTGTTTGTCATCTCATCTTGTGTACCCGATGGAATGGGCTGGCAACACACTCGGTGGATCGGTGCTGTAAATCGATTTGTGGTCTAAATGTAGGAAACCGTGCTGGGTAGTGTACCCTGGGCGGAACTCTTCACCCTGGGTACGGACAGACCAGTTATACTCCAAGTAAATATACTTAAAAGGGCAGATCTCTCAATCGATCGTAGATCCCAACCAATACGAGAATAAAAGTCCAATACTCCAATATAGAGATCCAATAAGAACGTGATACACTCCACGAACGATATCTCCACGAAATAATCCAATAACTTGATAACACGTTCCAAACGTTTGCAACTTGCGCTTGAAAAGCCGACCAATGTGTACTCCCGACGAGGGACTTCTGTCGGGACAAGTGCGCCTGTAACTCGTCCCGACGGGGTATAAAAGGCTGGAGGGGATTGCTCGACCCTCTGATTCCAAACACTCTGCGGCGTGCAGAGGCGACTGATGTACAAAGCGACGAAACGACTTCTCGTTGAGTGTTAAATGCTGGGAAAACGACACACAGTCGGGTGTTAAAAGCCAAGAAAATTAACGACTAAATAAAACTATCCCCTATGGTCCCCAATATGTACAAAACATAAAAATATGTAAGTGCACGCCATATCATGTGACACAACCAATCCGTGTTCTTGACACCTCCCGCACACGATTGGCCCAAAAGCCTCCTTGATTTCCACCAATCCGATTGCCGACAAGCCGATCGGTGTGCTGCTGACGCAAAACGACCAAAATTCGTGGGTCCGCTTCGCCACAGAATCATCTCCACGAATATCGTTCTGCCATTCGTTGTTCTTCATGAGCTCCATTTTCTTCTCTTTCCATTCCCTTTTCCAGGCATCCTTTATCTTTGAGATAACAAAAGAGTCTGCTGGTTGGCAAAGATTTGTAGCATTGGGTGGTAGCTTCCGAAGTATTGCATTGAGCTCAGCCAAGGAAGCTTGACTATCTTCGGCATCGTTATGACCACCGCAGTTGTCTAGAAAGATCATTTTCTGTCGGCCGTGTGGATCTGGTCGAATTGCTCTCCTCTCCCTAATCCACTGAGGAAAGACCGTTTTATCCATCCATCCTTTAGGCCCAGTCCGATAGCACACGCCAGGGACGTTGTCGGGTAAGCCTCTTATCGGATAATTCCTGCCCTTGTTCTCAAATATCATCATGGGTGGCTCTTTGATAGCCATGGGACCTCCTGTGATTCTTACCACCATTGTCATACCGACACCTCCAGACACCATGTTGGCATACTTGACTTGCTCATCTCCTGCGACCAAGAGTCCTACCGTCATCCATGTTTATGAGAAAATGAGTCTCGTCCATGTTCTTTACCATATCTTCGTTCAGTTCACCACTATGGAACTGCCTTGAGACTTCTCTTAGGTGATAAGCTACAGTTTTCTCTATGTGGTCCTGTTTCTCCTTGCTGACTTTCCCAGACTGCTTTCGAACGACGATGTTGAAGCGCTCCATGAAGCTTTGCACCCACCGATGAGTTATCATTTCGAAATGGGATTGTTCGTCTTTGCATCAACTGTGGTTGAGTTGAACTCCTCGTGTGAAGAATCCTCAATGATCTTCTGAGCAATATTTATCAGAAGAGATGGAGACATCTTGAGCTCCGACTTCTTAATCCTGTCAAACTTCTCACGAAGCTCATCATGAAGCCAATTCACCCAAGAAGATCTTTTCCTTCCGCGCCCAGACGCTGCCTTGAGCTTGACTGTCCTTCGCACTCCGTAGTGGGCACTACTGACAGAGTTCATTTCGTCCTCTTTCTTCAACGTTATCAGGTATTCATTGTGCGTCCTGCACCAAGTTGTCGCTTTTTGGATGTTTGCCTTGTAGTTTCCACGAAAGTGCTTCGCGAAACGCTTCACCGTGCGCGAAGGTAACCCCTTCACTCCGTTCACCTTCTCTTTCTCGATCATCCACAGAATAACCTTCTTGCGAGCAGCCTTGGTTACACATGTTGGAGTGCCCGTTTGCGAATTCCTTCTTCGAAACTGCCATCCAGAGGTTGTTCATCATCACCAGCAGCGTCATCGTCGTCCACGACTACTACAGCAATGCCGTCAGCACCACCAGCTCTCCTCCTGCTCGCTTCAACTTCAGAGGTAAGCCGTTCTCGATGGCGACTGAGGCCATTGAGTATAGGGGAAGCTGAAGAGATTTGCATCGGTGTTTTTGCTCGACTGAAGGAGGAGGAATGTCAAAATTGTTGGGAGAAAACGTGATGTGATGGAAAGGAAACGAGAGTTTAAGTGGTAATAGTAATGGTCTGGTTGTATCCTGCCTTTGCACATACATATTATATAAGAAGAAGAGAGTAAATGTAATAATAGAGTTTTCTTACAGACCAGCATGGTTCGCTGACAAATGTCCGTTATTAGTATGGACCAGAGTAATTGTGGAATCCACACTATTTGAAGAAATGACTTCACGGAAATTAGTATGGATCGTAGGTTGGCGAGCTTCCTCACAACAAATACTCTGGATCAGACTATTTTGCAATCCAGTCTAACTCGGTATCCAGACTAAATCCGATGATCAATGTACTAGTTGCAACTTCGTAAGAATGAATATTGTTGAAGGGACCCGAAATTCGGCCGCGCCGTGGGTCGGACATATTTGGGCATTTGCGACTTTCTGTAAAGAGGAATTGGGTAACATTCAATTTCATTATGGGAGTTACCCAAATTGATATATACATTTTGTTAGATTAGTTTTTTTTTACTTATTTCTAATATAGTCACTTCAGAATTCTAACTGTAGTACAGAAGTACAAAGGAACAGCATAGAACGTTTGTTTCTCGCGGGGTGTGAAGTGGAATTGCATTGTTTTGTTGGAGAGTAGAAGTGGTACTTACGTTACGATTTGGTCTGCTCACGTTACTCTGAGATTTTGTGTGTTAGAATTAATTACGTGGAATAAAGGTGTTTTATTGTTACGTTCTTATAGTACGCGCATTGTTTCGTCTAGATTACTGTACCTTGGAAGCACGCTATCGCACGCACGCTAGTGGAGCCAGTACATCGTGGTAAAGATGACGGATGAGAAGAAATACGAACCGATATATACGGTAATATTGGCACAGAACGGTAGAAGAAGTGGTAGAAGTTAAAGAGTGGATTAGTGGGAAGAAGGAAAAAGAGGGAGAGGAGGTGATACCCCGGTGTATTTTAAAAAGTGTTGTCGATTTAACATTTCCCTTTTTTATGTTAGCTTTTAATTTTATGTAATACCATAGGGAATTGCTAGACACATGCTTGGCAGCCCCCCTCCCTGTACGGGCCAATAAAACGAAGAAATAATCATGCTGCAAAACAAAAAAATCCCTTTATTAATACCTCATAACTTTAGTCACGCCAACAAGTAATAACAATGGGGGAGGCGTTTTCCTGGAAATTCCTTTTTAATAGCTCGTTCAAATTTGAACTTTAGCGAGAATCTCGTTTCGTTTTATTAAAATAGTATGTATATTTCTTAGTTTTAATTATTAAATCTAAGTAGGACTATTTTATGTAGCAAGTTGTATTGCGTTGTTATTAGTAATTAGTGCCATCGGTGTCATGTACTATACTTGAGTACATATGTTTTTGAGGCACTGATAGCTTATGTGATGTGTGGCGCGCTCAACAGATGGGAGTGTGCCATACTTCAACGTGCATATTTTCACGTTAGGATAGCTAACCACTTCTCAAAAAACATTCCGTTGATCAACTCCCTGATTTGGTCTTCTTCCACTACTTACTGCAAGCTGTCTACGGTACTACTATCGCTGAAAACGACTATTGATTGCAGAGATATCGACTGTATACAATTTTACTATACTCGAGCTACATCACTACATCTACGGTGAAAGTTTCCTACTTTCTGTGCAAGAATGAATAAGGACAACGTTCAACACGTTTGACGCAAAAGTTTAGGTGTTATTCAAGACCAAGACCTTCAGTGGCATGCAGCAACGGGCTGTTAGGTGTGTGTGACATTTTAGGTCTATGTCGTGAAAACACCAACGTCATTTAGGCGCCTTCATCTATAGAAAATAAAAGCGGACAAAAAAACAATAAAATTTCTTTTTTTTCATTTGCTTAACCACTGTAGTAACCGTGCGCAAAACCTTATGGTACTGAAGAAACTATTAAGATTTTCGATTTTGATGGTCGTGGTTCCCCTGAGTACGTTCTACTGTGTGTATAACCTTTTTCCCCAGAATGGTATCGACATTCAGCTTTGCCGAGCTAGAAAACAGTTTATTGCTGTTGAAGTGGTTGCTTATGTGAGTTCATATTTTCCGGGCTGTCAATACGCAGATGCATGGAGCTTGCATTTGAATATACTGAGATCTTTTTTGAATTTTTAATATAATGGCTTGTTCTATCTGCTGCAATGATTGGTAGTATGGGTGCCGCAGTACTTTCTGTAAATATCTTCACTGGACTATATTTTGTCTGCGGGGAAAGAGAATGACGAGAAGGAAGTGCTTCCACCTGTTGTACGCGTTGCCAAGACAAAGAGTTGTAGTCACTACATATATTATAGATATTATGTGTGAATCAGTGCTATTACTATTTTAGACGTCATTTTTTTCATATGATAGGGCCAACAGATTAGATAGAAATATCCATTTGCCATAATTATATATGTGTTCAGCTCCTCACGCACAGTGGAAACATCTTCCCAAATCTCCACTTACCATTTTTGTAGTGATAGGACCTACCGTGGTCCAGTGGTTCACTGCTCACTACGGGACCAGAAGGTTGTGGGTTTGATCCCGGACCAATCCAACTTGGTTTATCAAAAAAGTGTGATGTGACGAACAAACCATTTTGGTAGTGGTCAATGAGTGATATGAGCGCACTATAGATCAAGCAACATTTGTTTTGTAGCGAACTTGGTCTGACGGTTTTAATCAGGTATGATCTTGCGTAGCAAAGGATTAGTGCGTGACGGATGCCACGCAGCGGATATATTAGCTTGTTCTTTCCTTATGAAAAAAGGAAATTAAAAATTATGTTAAGTTACTTAACTCAAGTATAACAATACTAGAAAGTTAAACTTGAATTCTAACCTGAAAACGCAAATACACATTTCAGTTAATGGGGTTTCATCTCCATGAAAAGACGCTAAAGCCAAAATGGTTACACGTAATTTCAACACGTACGACTTGTTCATGCCGTTAAATCCCGATGTGAGAAGCCAAAACAGGCGATGAGAAGAAGAATGATACTGCTGCAAATATACTTTAATAGTGATAAATAAAAAGTTTTTTTTGTCTTGCAGCAGGATTAATTCTTGGTTTTTTGGTCCGTTCAGGGTGTGTGTGTGTAGCAAAAGGGGGAATGCCTAGCAATTCCCTACAATATTTGTCTTGATATTTACCTTCGCCGTAGAGATATTTAGTAACCACCCCATTTATTTGAGATAGGTTCAGCCATGCCACGCGCGTGCTGTAGGGCCGCTTTAATTACACTTGTACCCGACTCTACTCCGACCTTGTATTATGTCCACTGCGGAGCTCGAACGCATAATCTCCCGCTCCCGTTGTAGCGCCTTTAACCACTGCACCAAAGAGTCGGTTTACCTTCAGTAGCTCGAACAGTGAATTAGTTTCTAAGAAGAATAGTAAGAGTGTCATTATACCTAAGCATGCCAATGTATTTGCAAGGACAAGGGGTGAATCCTGCGAATCGAAATAAAGCCGAAGAGGTGGTAACGAAAGCTATAACTAACGCTGACCAATGATGCAAACGTGGCTGGATTACATGCCGCTTTTACTTCTGGGAAGACAGCCATGACAGAAGCTGTCCAAACTCACTCCCTACTGTCGGGTTGCTCCTCTTTCGAGCTATCTGTCAGTGACATTCACCCGTAAGTCATACGTCGTTAGTGTGCTTTCTCTACTGCCTACTATTAGTGCGAAGCCCACAACTGTCTCTGTGTTAGGCAGAATGGGACTGGCTTCTATAACCGGCACCTTTATTTTGGAAATGCTAGAGCGCCAAATTGTATTATTTGACAGAAACATACTGATAGTGCTAAATCGATTGTCCAAAAATATAGGCGTGGAACTACATTGATCATAGGATTTAGTCTGGATACCGCATTAGACTGGATTGCAAAATAGTCTGATCCAGAGTATTTGTTGTGAGGAAGCTCGCCAACCTACAATCCATACTAATTTCCGTGAAGTCATTTCTTCAAATAGTGTGGATTCCACAATTACTCTGGTCCATACTAATAACGGACATTTGTCAGCGAACCATGCTGGTCTGTAAGAAAACTCTATTATTACATTTACTCTCTTCTTCTTATATAATATGTATGTGCAAAGGCAGGATACAACCAGACCATTACTATTACCACTTAAACTCTCGTTTCCTTTCCATCACATCACGTTTTCTCCCAACAATTTTGACATTCCTCCTCCTTCAGTCGAGCAAAAACACCGATGCAAATCTCTTCAGCTTCCCCTATACTCAATGGCCTCAGTCGCCATCGAGAACGGCTTACCTCTGAAGCTGAAGCGAGCGGGAGGAGAGCTGGTGGTGCTGACGGCATTGCTGTAGTAGTCGTGGACGACGATGACGCTGCTGGTGGTGATGAACCACTTCTGGATGGCAGTGTCGAAGAAGGAATTCGCAAACGGGCACTCCAACATGTGGTAACCAAGGCTGCTCGCAAGAAGGTTATTCTGTGGATGATCGAGGAAGAGAAGGTGAACGGAGTGAAGGGGTTACCTTCGCGCACGGTGAAGCGTTTCGCGAAGCACTTTCGTGGAAACTACAAGGCAAACATCCAAAAAGCGACAACTTGGTGCAGGACGCACAATGAATACCTGATAACGTTGAAGAAAGAGGACGAAATGAACTCTGTCAGTAGTGCCCACTACGGAGTGCGAAGGACAGTCAAGCTCAAGGCAGCGTCTGGGCGCGGAAGGAAAAGATCTTCTTGGGTGAATTGGCTTCATGATGAGCTTCGTGAGAAGTTTGACAGGATTAAGAAGTCGGAGCTCAAGATGTCTCCATCTCTTCTGATAAATATTGCTCAGAAGATCATTGAGGATTCTTCACACGAGGAGTTCAACTCAACCACAGTTGATGCAAAGACGAACAATCCCATTTCGAAATGATAACTCATCGGTGGGTGCAAAGCTTCATGGAGCGCTTCAACATCGTCGTTCGAAAGCAGTCTGGGAAAGTCAGCAAGGAGAAACAGGACCACATAGAGAAAACTGTAGCTTATCACCTAAGAGAAGTCTCAAGGCAGTTCCATAGTGGTGAACTGAACGAAGATATGGTAAAGAACATGGACGAGACTCATTTTCTCATAAACATGGATGACGGTAGGACTCTTGGTCGCAGGAGATGAGCAAGTCAAGTATGCCAACATGGTGTCTGGAGGTGTCGGTATGACAATGGTGGTAAGAATCACAGGAGGTCCCATGGCTATCAAAGAGCCACCCATGATGATATTTGAGAACAAGGGCAGGAATTATCCGATAAGAGGCTTACCCGACAACGTCCCTGGCGTGTGCTATCGGACTGGGCCTAAAGGATGGATGGATAAAACGGTCTTTCCTCAGTGGATTAGGGAGAGGAGAGCAATTCGACCAGATCCACACGGCCGACAGAAAATGATCTTTCTAGACAACTGCGGTGGTCATAACGATGCCGAAGATAGTCAAGCTTCCTTGGCTGAGCTCAATGCAATACTTCGGAAGCTACCACCCAATGCTACAAATCTTTGCCAACCAGCAGACTCTTTTGTTATCTCAAAGATAAAGGATGCCTGGAAAAGGGAATGGAAAGAGAATAAACTGGATCTCATTAAGAACAAGGAATGGTAGAACGATATTCATGGAGATGATTCTTGGTCGGGAAAGCAGAAAAATCCTGGAAATAATTTTTTATGGAGCTCGCAGCAAAGGCTTTCCGCGAGGTAAAATCACAGAGAGACGAGAAAAACATCACATATGCGAGGAAAGAAATGATGCGGTGTTGTTTTTCCAAAGATCTAAATGGTGTATGGCATCCTGAGAAACTTCTGCCTCACTTACAGTAAAAAATCAAGAAGTATCCTACGTTTTTTAGTGGAGAAGAATCGCCATACTACGACAACAACAATAACGCGGGGCGAGGTGGCGATGATGGCTGCGGCGAGGAGGTAACCAGCGATGAGGATGACGAGGGAGGAGGTCATATCATAGGAGGTGGTGAAAAGAAGCCAAGCTGGAAGAAGATGAGTAAGGTCATCAAGCAAAAGGATAATTTTTCTCCAATACGGGAGGAGGAGGTAGATATCCATTCGGCGAAGAACCACTGTATCGTCCTCGTCAACCAATAACCGAGGATGAGCCATTATTGGGTGTCGTCCACCAACAAATCCATAACGAATGGAAGAAGAGAGGCAGTAGGAAGAGGAAGAAGGCAAGGAGCAGCAGCTCTTCATCATCACTTTTTTCTCATCATCATCGTCGTGCAAGTGGGGGCATAAAAGTTCGGGACTTCATCATTTCTTCTTCTACTGCGGAAGAACCAGACGGGGAGGAGAAGAGGAAGAGAAGACGCCATAAAAAACTCCGAAAACGACTCGTAGTAGAAGAGGAAGAGAACGATTTCTCCTCTAGTGGTGCCGATGATGAATGATGAGCGTCGACACCGACGAACATATATATCATCATCATCGTAATTGCGATATATAGTGTTATTGAATAAATTAGTATTGACCAGAGTAATTATGACCTGTCTAATTTGGTCTGGACCATTCTAAATTGTAACTCAAGTTAATAGTATGGATTCACAAATAGTCTCGTCCTGGTTAATAGCTGTGACCCATCATTGAGAAGGGACTTCAGTTTTACTCTGGTCCGGACTAAACACAATGATCACTGTACCACATCGAACTGGGTATGTTAACAGGTCTACTGTTACTTGATTAAACTGTAAGATTGCGTTGATGAAGCGCGCAATAGGTAAGAAGTCAATGTAAAATTCAATAATAAACTTTAAAATTTTAAAGTTCAGTATTTCTTATTTCCTATTTTAGGCCTAAAACGTAGACTACAGATAAAGAGAAATTCATTATGGTTGTCTTAGATTAAAACGTATAACTATATTTAAACAAAAATCCAAATTGTAGTAAGTAGCTTGTTTAACGATAAAATTAAATCTTTTTTGGATTCAGTGAAGTGAACCGAATCAAGTTACCAATGGTTATAAGACAAATTTCACTTTTCGATCAACCTAAATGTTCCATTTAGAACAATGATATTTCGACTTAGGCCCCGACTAGGGGCACACCACACTTTTGCTAGGGGCACACCCCACTTTTGCTAGGGGCACACCCCACTATAGTAAAATACCGGCTAATAATAAATACCGGCTAATAATACCGAACCTGCGTAGGTGCTTAAGAACAAACTAATATGGGCATATGGAAACAGAAGCACACAGCAGCTTGGGTTGTGTACCGCGTCAAGATTTTCCAGCTTCACGTATTATACAGTACAGTAGCTATTTTTTCGGAAGCAGGACGGTGTCAACATGGTCCAAGAGGACACAGTCCGGAAAGGGGTATCACACATTGTATAGGGATGCATGCGAGCCCAAGCCTTTGGAATCGCTTTTGGGTCAATGGAATGGTAGGGCGATGCGGCCTGGTGATCTCGAGCGGCATTTACGTCAAGCTGTCCTGAGAAGGGATCTGTCCGTATTACGAACGTTAAGAAGAAGAGCACCTCACCGTTTCAGAAAGCAGAAAGTATCATGTCTTCACGAACTACGTCGTTTATGGTGAGAGTCGTGCTCTTTATATATATTGCGTGATTATGGCAGTCGAGGACCTGGTACTACTACATCGGGACCAACAGTGGACTA
>CM047584.1:14929369-14947038 GCA_026184515.1 Peronosclerospora sorghi
GGCAGTCGAGGACCTGGTACTACTACATCGGGACCAACAGTGGACTACTCCAGATGGCATTGGAAAAAGATCACCACTCAAGTACGAACGGTCGTAGAATTCAGCCTTCTCTACGTATTCAAGGGATATTGCTAGGAGTGTTTTCACGCACGAGTGGCAAAAATTCAACCAGAATGAGCATACGTCATCTACACGTCCCGACGTGGACAAAAGTGTTAGTTCAGAGTAGCAGCACATTTGCGACGGTTTGTAGTAGCTGATTCAACAAACAGAATCGGCTTGATTTTTTGGCTCGCCATTTTGAGGCGCGGCCTGAAAATGTTTCACCGAAGTTGTCGCCGTATTTAGAGGAAATGGCAACACACTATGCGCTCTGCGATGCTGTAAAACTAACTAGTACCAGATGTGAAAAGAAAGTCATCGAGATGTGGATGTGAAGAAAGTCATCAAAATGCGTTAAAACACTTCCGTCCGAATTGTGACTGATTGCTCATAACTGCCAGTTGCAATGAGTTCATCAATATGTCACTCAGAAGTCATGAGATAACTCCAGCGAGAGCCTAAAGCCACTGGCACGGATGAAGATGCCATGATTTAGTGCACAGCTAAAATACTTCTCGCCGTCACTAATGCCGCTGTTCTTGCCTTTTTTTACAATGTAACCCTAACCCTAGGGGGTGCCTTATTATTAGCCGGTATTTTATTATAGTGGGGTGTGCCCCTAGCAAAAGTGGGGTGTGCCCCTAGTCGGGGCCTTGGACTTAAATATCATCGGTTCTTATGCAATGGATATGACCCTGGTTGGAAGTAGTATTATTGGACAATCAGGAGTCGCATGGATTTTAAAAAATTAGACACTACATAACGCTCTATCTGTTGTCAGAATGAGTGGCAAGAACGGCGGTGGATCAATAGCAGTCGCCACCTTTCTTTAGCGGCATACGCGCTGGAAGCTGTAGTGTCAACATACCTGCTGCAGAAGCATCTCCAACTGTCCATTAAGGGGACAGTTTGACCCCAGCTACAGATGTTGCTAAGGCACATCAAGATCTGCTCGTAAGCAAATCGACAAAATCTTCTATGACGTTTACTACTGTAGCGACAGTGAACCGATTCCGAAGATGACGAACTTAACAAGCAGAGGCTTGAAGAATCTTTTGCTTCTAAACGTTCGCGGAGCCTGAGTGAAGACTGCGCTAAGTGTTTGATCTCCTGGTGCTCCTTTTGCGGAGAGGCAGCACGCGGAAGTACATCTGCTTCCTTTTGTGCGGAACCCGTGTTTCCGCACAAGACGGGTGATTGGAACCATTTCTTGGCTCTCGTGGTAATCGCAACTCAGACTATCGACATATTGCGGGTTCTTATTTTAAATGTCCGAGAACTTCGCTTAATCAATCCACAAATTGTCCACCCGTGAAAAAACATTTCCCATGCTATAAGGAAGTTATCGTAAACGTTCAAACGCTTCTCCTTCAGGCTGTATATCACCTATTCATCCCGCAAAAATATGCTAACAAAATCACGGTGATGATCGTGCATGTCGCCATACCCAGAGCGAACTAGATGCACGCTCGAGAAATACGCATTGCGGGATGAATAGAATCGCTTAGTCAGCGAGCGTCGTCCAGCTCTGAGTCTTCTTCGACAAACTTAGCGACGGACGCAGTCTCACAACGTGTCCATATCACCCTTGAAATTGACAGAAACAATTCCGACGATGATGTGTCTGGACGTTGCTTGTATCCGTTCGTCGTCAGCCGATTGTCAAGTCAAACAAGGCAAAAAGCGATTATCGCGCCACCGTTTTGAACAACGTTGTGGCTATTGGATACTCGTTCCACGAGATTCTCCAGAAGCTCTGGGACGAATACATCCAACGAGTGAGTCTAAAGCTACGCTATGAAGAGTGAAGATGGCGTGTGGTCAGTCCAAGTTCCAGTCATCGCCGTGAGGACGAAGGTAATAAAGTTCAACGATGAAGAAAAAGAGTTTGACGGCAAAACCACACTGATTACAAATGGCTTCAAATGCTTGTGTGCGGCGGACACAGACCGACAAAGTATCTCTTGTACGCGTGCGGACTAGATATTGTGAAACAGATCGATCTGAATGAGTCCATAGCTGCGTGCCACAGCACACAGACCACGCGGGTGCGACAAGTTAGATAACCATGCGTGTTGTTATCGCAGATCTCCAACAGCATTAGAGCTCAATATCGGGGGTGATATGATCGTGTAGCGCCTGTGGCCAAAAATCATAGTAAACCCGTAATATCGATCGATTTGTATGGGTCAGCGTATACTGACCCCCCCATTTCGGTAAACCGACTCCCCCCGGTGCATAGCCATGATAACCTAATTATCGTCCGGACAAAGCCGTCGGAATATATGCCGAAACATCACCAGCTTGAATTTCTATAATAGGTAAAGCTGTTAATCAATGTAACAGGGTTCCATTCTGGTTACATTTAGTTATGTGGTGTATGTAAGTACACTACGGTTGAGGTCAGTGTTGACCTGTCCGAAAGGTTTGGACCTATTGGTTATTTTAACCAATCAGGGCAGGAGACCTTGGTGGAGGCGTGGCAGCCAGCCACGTGTTAGTACACAGGTGGTGTACACTACATTTTGGCTAGGTACGAATTTAATAAGTTCTACTTAGCATTACATATAGTTTACATTAGTTTAAATTAATTTAGGCTAATTACATATTAAATATACATTCAGTTTACATTTCACTCGAAAGACTGCTAGGCGCACGACCTCGACCGGTCGCGCGTGCAGTGAGTGTTGTAGTGTAAGGGAAGTCCTTCCCTTAGCTACCCCCTTATTAAGGGAGCCTTGTATCAAGGGGTTAGCTTGTGCTAACTTGTAAACTCAAAGGAAATCTTGGCCCCGAGTAAGAGAGTACTCTCTTACTAAGCCCTTTTATAAAGGCGTATCGGCTAAGTAGCGGCACACCTCCGCTTTAGAAAAGTCTTCCTCTGTGCGCTAGCCGCACCGTGCGTGTACGCACCGGCTACATCTGGTAGCACTTGTAGTCAACCAACACCTGTGTTGGTACGCTACGGAATCCTCTGCAAATGATGAATCAGTACTATTGGGAAAGGTTAACCCTCGTCCAGCAGGAAGCCTTTAACAGGCTGTTATCCTTACTGGGTGATGAAAGCATGCAGCTCCTAGTGAAACAGGGCCTTGAGGCCGTAAAGGCAAGAGTCAATGCCCTCATCTCCCATGAGGCGAGTTGTAGTGGAAGTCATTCCACGTCCACAGGGGTGCGTCCCCCGTTGTCATTTAAGATAAAGGAGTTCACCGGTGGAAAGGGTGATAACCTTTATGTGTGGCTTCGAGAGGTTGAAACGGTCTTCGCCACAGCGAATGTGATCGCAGATCACTTGCAAGTGGGACTTACATTGACCCATCTTACGGGTAAAGCCCGTGCATGGGCGTTTACATGTTCGGATTCGGTCATGGACGTGTTCCCGACCTGGGAAGTCCTTAAGCAAAAGCTTATGGACATGTATACAACGCCTGATCTGGTTTTCCGGATTCAGATGGCGTTTCTGAGGTGCCGTCAGGGCACTAAGAACTTGGAAACATATATCCAAGAACTTAAGACCCTGTTGGCAGGGATGTACGCAAAAGCGTATTCGGACGATGTGTCCATTCCCGTGTTCATGGGAGGCCTGATAGAAGTGCCAGCACGTTCGGAGCTACTCCGAATCCGACCCCAATCCCTGGGGGAGGCGTTTAAGATGGCGTTTAACGCCGAGAGGAACTTTCGTTCCTCTAAGGTGGGTCCCGAACCCATGGACCTGAGTCAGGTCGAAGCGAAGAGAAAGATTCCGTTAAGAGTCACGCTGACTCTACTTCACTGGGTTCTGAAGCGGAGCTCCAGGAAATGCTGCAGCGGCAGGGGCCGCTGAGATGCTTCCTGTGTGGAAGTGCGGACCATCTGCGGAACAGATGCCCGCGGAACCCCCAGCGAGATATTCGATTTAAGGTTCCGAGGGTAGGTAAAGGCCCTCGCCAAAGCCGTCGAGAAACGACGGCTCCCAGTAGGTGCAGGGTGCCCTACTGGGGGATCCTTCAGTGCTGTTAAACCCCAGGGTAGGGGCCCACATCACAAAGCCCCGAGGGAAACGGTGCTTTCTAGTACCGAGTTGGTGTACCAGCCAGGTTTGCTGGTCGTCCTTGCGGACATGAAAGGCTTTGATAAGCCTTGGAGAGTCTTGATAGACTCTGGAGCGTCTGACAATTATGTCAGACGGGATTCCAACGAGTTTGAGACTGCTGTGAAAGCAGGTGAAATCGACGAGGTTGTGGTATTGCGTCCGGAAGAGGAGTTGAACTACTCATCCACGATGGACGAGTCAGTTTTGGAGAAAACCAAACAGGCATTAAATGCCCGAAGCGTCCTCAAGATCCTCGCGGATCCTGAGGACCCTTACCATTCCTTATTAAAGGAATTTGGAGATGTCATTAGTGACAACCCGCCGATGGGGTTACCACCGGATCGGGGAGTCCGACATGAAATTGATTTGGTTCCTGGAACCAAATACTGCGTCACTAGGCAGTGGCCTCTCCCCAAGGAACAATGCGACGTCATCGACGCATTTTTCAAGGGGAAAGAAGAGGCAGGGATGGTACGGAAGAGCAAGTCTCCCCACTCATCTCCCACTGTTTGTGCTCGTAAACCGAACGGAAAGTGGCGCATTGTTCATGCGTACAACAAGCTGAATTCAGCTACTGCGCCCATGCAGACTCCGATTCCTCGGAAGGATGTCCTCCAGAACAATATGGCGGTATGTACGGTGTACAGTTCCTTAGATCTGGTGGACGGGTATTATCAGGTGCTCATGCGAGCATCCGATATTACGCTTACGGCGGTCAGCACGCCTAATGGCATGCTGTGGGAGTGGCTTGTTATGCCACAAGAGCTTTCGAATGCACCAGCGACTTTTAATTGCTTGGTGACTCAACTCTTCCACCCTCATAGAAAGTACGCTCAGACGTACTTCGACGATATATTCGTCCATAGTCGTGCGGAAGGCGACTCGTCTGATGTTCAGACGCATCTGATACACCTTCGAGCAGTGCTCGAATGTATGCGAGAGCATAAGTTATATGCAAACGCATCCAAGTGTATCTTTGGTGCTGAGGAAATTCCTTTCCTCGGATGCTTCATCGGTAAGGATGAAGTGCGGGCGGATCCCGCGAAGGTGAAAGCCATTGTGGAGTGGCCTTCGCCTGTAAATCTTAGAGATTTACGGAAGTGGCTTGGATTAGCCAACTATCTCCACAAGTACAGCGAGAACTACGCTTAAATGGCGAAGCCATTGACCGACCTTCTTAAGAAGGATGTTGATTGGTGTTGGGAAACTGAACACCAAAACGCTTTTGAAGTGGTTAAGGGGAGCTTGTTAAAAGCTCCCGTTCTTGCTCTCCCAGACTCTGGGAAACCATTTAGTGTCGTCTGAGACGCCTCCGATTTCGCAATCGGATGTGCTTTGTTACAAGCAGACGATGCAGGAAGGGAACGCGTAATTGCGTTTGAGTCGAGGCAGCTTAAAGCTGTAGAACGGAATTATCCCGTTCATGACAAGGAGCTACTTGCAATGCAGTATGCTCTTGTCAAATTTAGGGTTCACCTACTCGGCTCAAAGCCGTTCGTGGTTTATACTGACGACGCGTCCTTACGACAGCGAAGAAGTCGCCTCATCTCTCCCAACGGATGGCCCGTTGGCTCTCCTTCTTTGCGACTATAACTTTGAGGTTAAGTATAAACCTGTCAAGCAAAACGTGCTTGCAGACGCGTTGTCTCGTCTTCCCGATTACGAGATCGCTCACGCGACATTCGTCACCTCGTCTGTGGTGGATCTCATATGCAAGGAGTATGAAAAAGACCCACAATGTACGGCGCTTATCCGCGCGTTAGGTGAAAAGGGTCTTGGCTCGTCTGAGACAACCCTGTCAAGTCGAGCTAGAGCTCGTTTACACCGTTACAGGTACTGTGACGGTCTGCTATTTTATAGCACGAGTGAGGAGGACACTCCGCGGGTGGTAGTTCCTCATAATGAGGAACTGAAGTATAGAGTCCTCTTTGAGGCACATGACGCCCCTACCGAGGGTCATTTAGGTCGGTATAAGACCTACAGCGCTTTAAGCGCTTTGTATTGGTGGCCCAATATGTATAAGTGGTTTGGTGCGTATATACGCACCTGTGAGACGTGTCAGAGGGTTAAACCCTCTGCAAGTTCAGCTGCGCCTTTGGCGAGCTTATCTGTTCCAACGGAGAGTTGGAAATCCATTAACATGGATTTTATCTTCGGGTTTCCGAAGGATAAGGCCGGGAACACCGGAATTTTGGTCTTTGTAGACCGTTTGAGCAAGATGTCTCACCTGGCGGCGGTGCCAGAGTCCATAGATGTACAAGGAACAGCGAAAGTGTTCCGAGACCGTGTCTTTCGACAGCATGGTCTACCCGATTCCGTTGTGTCGGATCGGGATCCCCGTTTTACGGGACAATTCTGGGGAGCGTTGTTTAAGGTGCTAGGCAGAAAGATCCTTATGGTCACTGCGGATCATCCGCAAACGGACGGTCAAACGAAACGCGTTAATCGCGTTGTAGAGGATATTCTCCGGAGTTTATGTCCGGATTCTCCAAAGAGTTGGAGTGAGATGCTTTCTATGGCCGAATTTGCTATAAACAATTCGGTCCATGCATATACGGGTTTACCCCGTTTTACGTGAACGTATTAGTGAATTCGAGAGTTCCGTTGACGCCACGTGTGTGTGGCCCAGGGCTTGAGGGGGGAGGATTCCCTGATCTCAGCCCTGTATCTGTGAGAAAGCACATCGATAAGTGTTTATCGACGCGCCTTAGTGTCTTACGACACGTCTGCGATACCATGGCGGAAATTTAAGACAAGCAGAAGGAGCAAGCTGACCGCAAGGGGCGGCGTAACGAAAGGGCATACAAAGTAGTAGAAATTATTTTATTAAACGCTAAGAATCTTCCTACACATGCAGTTTCCAACGTGTTGCGGAACAGACTGCGCCCCAGGTTTGTGGGGCCTTTTAAGGTGCTAGCCCGAAAGGGCTTGGCGTACACCTTGGATATTCCGAATGCGATGCGAACGCATCCAACCTTCTATGTAGGTTTGCTTACGCCATACCAGGACCCGGAGGCGGGTCCCCTCTTGGAGGGGGTTGGAAAGGCGGATAGCCGTAAGAGCCGTAAGACACGGCAGGAAGCCCGAAAGGGCTAAAATGCGACCACGAATCTCCGCAACGGTCGACTCGAGAGCCAAGCCGCTTCTCGAAAATTTCAGTGGCATACCACTCATCGCGGAGTCCCTCGTGGACATTATGGATGCGATGGCTGTGTCGATCACAGCGCTCGCGAATCTCACGTCGCAATTGCGCGATCTCCTCCTCCAATTCTCGATGCGGAGGGTACTCCACATTATAATGTGGAGAGTCTGATGGCGCGACGCCATCATCGGGGTCAAACCCAGTATCTGGTGAACTGGAAGGGTTATCCACACCCACAGAGTTCGTGGAAGTCCGAGACTCCCCTGCAGCAGTATTGCCGTGACGTCGTTGACGCTTTCTAGCGGGAGAATCCCGCTGCGAGTCGACGACCAAAGGGGCGCGAGAAGCTCCTTCACTCCCAGTAGTTGGGAGTTCGCCGGAGGCAGATATGGTGCTCACACTGCTCTGTGGCACCGCGGTGGGCGCTGGAGCGATGGCATAGCGCGTGTAATATGGGGCACGTAATAGCCCCATAACTTTGGCTTTGGCAAAGGCCAAGCGCAATGCTCTCTCCACCCGGACGTCACGGCGGTAATAGCTGTTGTACAGCTCAGTAAAACTAGAGAGGAGCTTCTCCCCTTCCGCCCAAGCGCGGAACTTCCTTTCTGCATCTTCGGCACTCTCTCCGGGAAAGAGAACGATGGGAACCTCGCAGAGGTTCTCAACAGGGGCACCCTGTGCCTGTCTGTCGAGGCACTCTCGGTATGAGACGACAGTGAACTGTTTCTGCGCGAGCAGTTGTTGCCGGAGTTTCTCCCGGCATTCGCATTGATACGGCTGTTCAGCCGCAGGGCCAGGAGTATAGAATGCTAAACCATTCCTTACCATAGTCCTAGCCCACTTTGGGAGGTCACGGGGACCCTCAAAATTGTATGCCGACCGTGGCGGGCGTTTGGGGGAGCGTAACGCATCCCTTCGTTCCTGTGCGGCAAGTTGAGTTTTTTTAGCTTCATCCAGATCATTGGTGATTATCGCGTTCGGCGATCCGGATGTACCATCCGACATTGGTAGAGGTGGCGCGCGAGCTAGCGTATTTTCCCCACGTGTGAGGAATGGATTGGATGACTAACAACGCCGTTCGGCGCTGTCGGAGACTTTGGAGAGATATCCCCAGGGGCATCCCTCTCCGAGTTATCGGAATAGTCTAGCTCCTCTTCTTGAGGAGAATCCACAGCACCACTAAAGGTGCTCATGGTTAGCCAGAAGTTCTGGCAGTTGGAGTTCTCCAACTAAAATTGTTTTATTGCGTAATCAATAGTCTTGATGGGGGAAGATGTAACAGGGTTACATTCTGGTTACATTTAGTTATGTGGTGTATGTAAGTACACTACGGTTGAGGTCAGTGTCGACCGGTCCGAAAGGTTTGGACCTATTGGTTATTTTAACCAATCAGGGCAGGAGCCCTTGGTGGAGGCGTGGCAGCCAGCCACGTGTTAGTACACAGGTGGTGTACACTACATTTTGGCTAGGTACGAATTTAGTAAGTTCTACTTAGTATTACATATAGCTTACATTAGTTTAAATTAATTTAGGCTAACTACATATTAAATATACATTCAGTTTACATTTCACTCGAAAGACTGCTAGGCGCACGACCTCGACCGGTCGCGCGTGCAGTGAGTGTTGTATTGTAAGGGAAGTCCTTCCCTTAGCTACCCCCTTATTAAGGGAGCCTTGTATCAAGGCGTTAGCTTGTGCTAACTTGTAAACTCAAAGGAAATCTTGGCCCCGAGTAAGAGAGTACTCTCTTACTAAGCCCTTTTATAAGGGCGTATCGGCTAAGTAGCGGCACACCTCCGCTTTAGGAAAGTCTTCCTCTGTGCGCTAGCCGCACCGTGCGTGTACGCACCGGCTACAATCAACCACCACCTATTTTTCTATTCATTTTTGCAGCTCTTTCTACTAAACGTGTAGGTAAATAAAATACATCACCTGGATAAGTTTCTCGACCAGGAGGTTCATAGTAATAAGATATCTGTCTATATGCTACAGCTTGTTTAGATAAGTTATCATAAAAAATAACAGCATGTTTTCTATTATCTCGAAAATATTCATTAATAGCGCAACCAGTATAAGAAGCTAAATATTGCCCAGGTGAGCAGGGGCATGGCTACTGCTACGACATGCAACCCTTCGCATATTAGAGGTACGGAAACAGTAAAAAGCAGAAGGCTGTACGAGATACACTTCACCCACCAATGGATCCCAGACCACATAACCCTCATTCCGGCGTCATTTTGTAGTAGAATGTTCGGGGAAACGCAAAAATAGGACCGTGACGTGACGGTTGCTGTAACTGTAATGAATTTGTTAGAAAATATCATGGCTATGCACCGGGGGGGCATTTTACGGAAATGGGGGGGGGTTAGTATACGCTGACCCATCTATATGGGCAGTTACAGTCATCAAAATCCCATTTCAGACGATATCTTACTAATGTTCGATCGCGACGGCAGTGAAGCCGAGAATCATATCAAGTCTGTAACAAGATCGGAAACGCTCGAGCTCGAAACGATTAACGGTACAATTTCCGAGTACGAGCAATGGCACGACTGCAGGATTCTCCGGTCATCGCCTATGGGAGAAACCTACATCCAAAAACTTTTAGGAATCGTTAGTTAGCGACCTGAGACCCGTTCCTCACAGCGCTGTCGTCAATGCACTCGATTAACTACAAAATATCGAAGATACTCGTTGTCTGTTTGTAGAGCGAGCGCGCATTCGAAATAAATTGTTGTTGAATTGCTCTACACATCAGCGCTTTCGACTGAATTCGTGAATTTCTCTGTGATATCTCTTGAAAGTACCGTGCAGGATCGAAATATCTCTTGTCCACAAAGCTCGTCATATATAACTTTAGAGACGGTGAAAATTATCAACACTAAATGCGTCAAAATGCGTTAAAATGATTCTTTAAAATGCCGCTGGAAAGAGCGCTTAAATTAACTGAATAAGATCTCGAAGGGATTATAGTACGGACAGTACGCCGACAGGAAATCGGCACAAAAGCTCGATAGTGAATGATCTCAAGACCGCGATGGTTGCTCACACCAATAATTATCCAAACAAAGTTTCTCTTGGATACGTTTGGACCGCTCAAGTTGCTGAGTCAATCAAATCTTGATACGGCAATAAAAACTCGTTAATAGAACGCCCCATCGGTGTCAGTGCTGTCGCTGATATCCATTGTCAAGCCACAACTACGTACACGAAAGCAACCGAATGGCGGCGCTGAATGCGGCTACCTACACGATCTGTGCTTCATCGAGTACATCAAACGATGGTTCTGGTAGAAGCGCATCAAACAATGCCGGTGCGGTCTCGGTAAAAATAGCTTGACGCTAACAGAACCAGTGGTCTCATAGCGTTGAATCCACCGTATAATTGTCCGTTCGGACTTATTGTAGACGTACGCTCGCGGGTTCCTGGAATATCTCTAGAAGAAGTAGCCATAGCGGTAATGGTATATTATATTGCGATGAGCATTTTGCCCCTCTATCTTGTTCAAAGTTTCTATAAAACTGACACACCCGACCCATCTGGAGTGGGCGGCGATAATTGATATGTATTTAATGATTTTGTTGTAGAGCCTGGCAAAATAACCTGTGTCTGGAGGTTGTGGAGCGATTCCGCCCTTTGAACCGAATCCATCCGATCCTAATATTTGAGTAAAAGCGAAATACATTATTGGGTGTGGATGTGTTGGAGGACGGTGAGAACTTGCGCAATTGCTTTTAAAAGCATTTGCTTTTAAGTAAAGAAGAATGGCATCACTACGCCTGTGCCGAAGCAGGATATCCTTGCGGATTTTCCACATTTGAAGTATTCCCATCCTCCGAACGAAGCGGATGATGCACATCCGAGGGGAATGCGTGGGTACTGTGGTTACGCAGTACCAGATCACGTGGCACATCACATTAATGTGATTAACGAGTACTACGGAAAACAGTAACCTGAAATTCAAGCATAAGCCTGCTGTTTGAACACTAAAAAAGGTCTGTAGTATCCGATTTCAATAAACTCGAAGGGCCTTTAGGAATCAAACCATTGGGAGTAACCAAGACAGCGTACCGAGTACTCGGTACGCGCGTACGGTAAGGCTTGAGCGTTTCACAATCAACTGCTCAAGATCTGTGCTTCATCGAGTACACCAAACGATGGTTCTGGTAGAAGCGCATCAAACAATGCCGGTGCGGTCTCGGTAAAAATAGCTTGACGATAACAGAACCAGTGGTCTCATAGAGTTGAATCCACCGTATAATTGTCCGTTCGGACTTATTGTAGACGTACGCTCGCGGGTTCCTGGAATATCTCTAGAGGAAGTAGCCATAGCGGTAATGGTATATTATATTGCGATGAGCATTTGCCCCTCTATCTTGTTCAAAGTTTCTATATAACTGACACACCCGGCCCATCTGGAGTGGGCGAAGTTGAGGTGGCGACAGATGTGCACTGCCATCGTTGTCAAGAAGCACGAAAAGCCGAGCAGAATTCGGCATCAAGGAAAACCTTGATGCCGAATTCTGCTCGGTGGATAAATCATTTTGTTATCTTTGTGAGGAAATCCGTGATTTGTTAAAGGCAAATCTTTTCCTTCAGCGGATAGTTAATTGAAAGCAAGCATATGGAACAGTGTGTTGTTGAATTCTCACACAAATTTAATTCGGATTATTAGCCAATGCCTGCCACGACATTCGTCGGGGGGGGACTCGGGTGGACTTCACGGTGAGCCAAAACGTAAGGTTTGAGATGCTCGACATAAAAGGTCGTGACAAATCGCAATGCGGTGGGAATATCTAATGTATCCCTCTTAACACTCGGGCCCATAATGGGTCCAATGAACTTAGGCAGCAACTTCCGTATTGGGAAGAGGCTTATTGCATACTTAGGTAGATTATTGGCAGATAACATCACTGGTGACCGTGTTGAATTAAATTTTATTCTCTTGTCCACTTCTGTCGGCTTTCCGCTTCTTCTTACCAAAAGCAGAGATAGTGCGTCTTTCACGTAGCGTGGCAATATAATTCAAAGCCATGTACTGCTTTATTAGCAATGGATTTATCATTTACATGAGCCACTTTCGCAGCAGATGCACATCCATGTTAATAGCTTCATAGTTTCGGCTGAAACTTAAATTTAAGTCAGTTTCTAATTCTGTTTTCAGTTTTTCTTCTTTTGTCAATATGACGGGAGTTGTGGGTACATCTACTGCTACATCAGCAGAAGGTGGATTATATTTGAAACGGCTACTTCTATATACGTGTGCTCGTCATGACTTCGTAAATTGTAGTTCCACTTGCGCATTGTTTGCATTAACTCGCCTAAACCTCGAGTGGTTTTTTCTTCCCCATTTCGATTTTTCGTACTTCCAAGAAAAACTGGGGTGCACGCATGCTTCACGGCATTCACGAAAAACTCAGTGGTCTGTATTGAAGCATGAACCGATTATTTATAGCAAACTCAGCGAGTGGCAAAAAGTGACCCCTACAAAGTTTGAAGGTATGTGCGTAAGAACACATATGTCGCTCAGAAAGCGATTGATTCGTTCTGTTTGCCCATTCGTTCCCGGATTGTTCATGTTTATCATCTTTAACTGCTTACCCATCAACAAGATCGTTTTATGACAGGAACGTCCTGTAAAACTCGGATCACTACCTGAGACTATGTTTCGTGGTTTTCCGTGTAAGCGAAAGATCGCATTGACAAATATCCGCGTTGTTTTTCGCGGCAGTTATGTTCGAGTAAGATGTATCATCTTACTGATCGGACCACAAGGACAATACCTCTCTTCCGACTTTTATCTGGACGAGGACTAAAAACGTCCACGGAAATGGATTTCCAACAATCTGTAGGAACTGATAGGGATTTAAGTGAAGCCTGCGCAGATTGAGCAGACTTTAGGTGCTGGAAAATCTCGCAATCGCACACGCACTTGCGTATAACCACTTGCATATAGCCACTTGTAGTGAGCGCTCCAGTAAAAGTCACGTGCGGGAGAATCGTATAGCTTTTATCGACCTCGATGCCTTGAAATCAATGTATGATGTTACTCGAACATAATTACAGGGTTGCGTATCATCATTAGGGACAATGAGCGAAATCTTTATCATCATAATATGTGCTATATAGCAGCGCACTATCATGCAATCGATAGCAATGCACGCTTGCACTTATGAGCTCTGGAAGGTTTTTGCGTTTAGTTTCTGATTGATTGCTTAGGTAATTCTTCAATAGACGATATACCTTGTTTCTTACATATATTTCTTGTACCTTGTGTAAAAGGGCCAAATCATGTGCAGTACACCGGACTGTTTTTTTACTGGCCATTTCTGTTACGGACGGTTTCGTTTCGTTATCAGGCCTACATGATGGCTCACGTTTAATCTTCCCGGTTTGTATTTAACCGTGAAGTTGTACTCTGCAAAGAATGACAGCCATCTTTCCATTCTTTGGTGCATTTACGGATATGAATAAAGAAATATGGTCGGTGTAAAACACAAAGGGTATAGATAGTTCTTAAATTTCACCAGTCCAACTCCATTTCAAGGAGTGCACCGAATAATTAACCACAGCTGAACACTGCTAACGCGATTGATAAAATATTACGCGATCAAGATTATCGTGACTACGTGACATCAGAGAGCAGCCGGTTTCATGACCGCTCGTACTGCAAACGACGTGAGAATAGCGAATATTAGCGGCTATCGCTAGAACCGGTGCTTCAGTCAGGCTTCGATTGACACTTCTTAACATTGGATACTTCAATTCCATTCAACGTCCTTCTTAAGCGATTTTCAAAGAGGGCTATTATGGATGTAGAATTGTATGAGTATTTATGCATGTTGATTGTTCGTTGTTTGGCTGTGTCTATCCCATAACTTTTCTGGAGTGTTTTTTTGTCGACAACCAGTATAGAATGCATATTAGTTTTACCTAAGGTGCGTTTCTGTAAGATCGTATAGAGAATTTGATTACGACATCGAATTCGTCATCAGGTACAAGAACGATGTTTGATCCTCGAATGAAAGTTCGTACAATTCAAAATGTGCGCTACTTAACACTTTTCATTTTCACAGTTAGACTCTTCCTAACGGACTGACAAAATAATCAGTGGTTTTTCACTTCCAGGAAGTGTTGCTCCCACAAATTTGCTAAATGCGCCGGTATCAAACAATCGATGCATGGTGATATCGGTCTCATGCCGCTTTACCTTCAAAGTGATGATCATATTCGCAGAACCTTGAAGTCGAAGGGTTCGTTCGCTCTTCGAATGTTTTTGATTGGATGCCAGTAAGCTAAAATCTTCTTGGTCAATTTGGAAAATAGCATCCTGTTAAATCCTGTTCAGATGATGCCGGCTTGACGGGCCGTTATTCGATCCCATCCATGCCCTTCATGTACAAGCGTAGAGGTTCACTCACAATATTTGAAAGCGAATCCTTCTGCGAGTAAGCTTATGTGTCAAGCATACCCTGACGCAGGTCTAAAAATTCATATTGATAGTTCATTTTGAGGAGGATCAAAGGTGAACTTTAATTTCCACTTAAGCGCTTGTGGGGACAAATACAGGCTAACCCGTTTCAAATGCAGACGGGTTAACCTGTACCCCATGATCATGTCTTGGCGCGTCTGCCGAAACATCTAACTGTGGTGGAGTCCAGTGCAAAATCGAACACCGAAGTGTCCGGAACTGGAACACCATCGTGCCAAGCCGACCAACGAACAGAGGGGTACTCCGCATACCTTCGCCTGGGTGCCGATCAGGTGAGCGATCTGCACTGCAGGACGCCAAGTCCGATTCATCACGCGTCTCAACTTGTGTACCCATTGGTATGGGCGCTAAACACTCGGTGGCCCGTTGCTTAGTGGAGACTTCAAGGAAGATCGATGTGGGTGTACCATTTCTGGGGTACTGGTCCAAAATTCCAACGAAAAAATAATGCGAAATAGCCGATAGGCAAACGAAGCAGAAATCTTCACTCCGAATGGGATTAAATCTGACATTTTACCGGCCTAGGCAGTGAGTAATCATGTAACAGGACTGATCTACAGGCTTACACTGTGTTGTGCGAGGAAGCGCGCAATACGGGAGGGGTAGGATTAGTTGATGACAACTAATCATATACTAAAAGCAAATATAATATTTGCTTTAGAGAGAGAACTCAAAATTAAGAGTGTTTATTAAATGGGTGGTTAGCGGCTAACAGTATAGTAATTACCTAACTAATATAATAATATCAATTCTTAAACTAACTGTACTATTAGTTAACCTGCATGATTCGGTATTTATACCGAATCGACTTTTCCTTCGTAGATTATAATAACTTATAATCTATTATTTGAATTTCAGACAACGCGTCTGAAATTCAACTGTGATATTCTAGCTTGAATATCAATTATGTAATGGCACCCCATTACATCACCCCCCACTTAAGGTGGTTGGCCAATAATAATTCTTATTTTGGCCAATCATAAATGGCACTTGTTGGTCGGAATTTCTCATTCACCAACTGATTGACCATCGAGTCGATGGTCGAAGCACGCGGCGGCGCTCTAAAGAGCGCTGCTGAAAACATCGAAGGAGCTTCTTCCTCCGCCTCAGCACTAGGTGCTGAGGGGTTGAGTGACAACAGTGACGCTGCATTAGCAGCGTCGACTACGCAAAGGTTGGAAGACGTACCGTCTTCGACCATGAACAAAAGAATTAAAATTTTAAAATATATTATCGTTTACAGATGCTGCTAAGGCGGCATCTGGCAAGAAACAGAGAGATGTTGCTAATGCAACATCTCGCACGATGACAACCCCCGAATGGTGTGTTGCCAGGAAGGTTTCTTCCATGTTCGGAGACAGTTGTGACTCCGAACAAGGTGATTGGGGCACAGCTGTCCCCGAGAAAGGATCTAGCGAGTCGAAAATCGCGAGGTGCTCATCGCCTAACAGCGATGATAACTCTTGTGTCGCTGTCAGCTACGACAGCGACAATGATCATCACAGATGGTTGCGGGAACGCAGAAACCCACCTGGACCAAGTACGTCTCCACGTCGGGGTGGTTTAACCCCGGCGCGTGGTGTTGAAGCAGGCGGTGTTCCGCCTGCTAAAAGAGCTCGAACAGAAGCGGCGCCTGCGGCTTCTGAAGCTTATCATCGTACGGAACCACATGTTCCGTACAAAGTGGGGTTTTGGACCCCTGGATGGGCTATTGCCCCCAACAGTGGCGGTCACCGTAAGCGAGACTGCCAATATGCGTTGTTCGATATCAACGTGCTGGATGACTGCGAAGACATCCAGGCACGTCGATTCGATCGAAGTACAGTCGATAGACGTCTGTACTTTATTGACCTCTTTTTCCAGGTTCGATATTATTCGAGCCAGAAAGGGTCAAGGAGGAACAGGGACGATAAAGACGCCCTGACTCAGAGTTGAAACGCTTTTGTTGACAACTACAGCAAAAGCCCAGATGATTACGTTAATAAAGTTCACGTAATGCGCGAGCGCTTTTTAAAGCACTCGCGAACAGGCAAAATGGAATACATCCATTTTGCTTGCATCAAAGAAGGGTTGAACTGTGGTGTCCCTTCTCACCTCGTTTGCCCGCAGTGTCCGCAGGGCGCTCCTCGTCTGTCAGAGGGGAGTTGCGGGGGTACGGTGGTTTTTCCGTACCCGCCGAAATTCAGGGCTTAATCGATGCCCTAAATGCATCAACACCTAGTGTTGATGCTACTTCGCATTATGAGTTTGAGACTCCTTCTCAAAATCAGTTAAAAGGTCTGGGGCGTCGGCCCTCAGAACCTCAATCGGCTCCCAAGAGTCGAACTCTTGGGGGTTACCCAGCCAGCGTACTAAGTACTCGGTACGCTGCACCTTCTTCGAAGGAACCGAGCGCTTCGAGATCAAGCGCTCGAGAATGTATCGCCTTTTCCCCTGATTATCGATCAGGGGCGGCGGAGGTTGAGAATTCCCTCGCCGTTGTTGTTGCGGAGCATGGTTCTTTTCTCCGCAAACTCGAGGAGGGTTGTTCCTCCTTGAGCAGCGATATGTCTCACTCTGTGAAGACATATCGGTCTCTTCGCGAAAATGTCCGCGCCATCCTCGGGGCGCACACTGCCCTTCAGCAGAAGAATGATCTTCTGTACATCGAGCTTTCCCGCTGTAAGGGAGAGCTCGATCGGCGCACGGCTGATCTTGAGCAGTCGAAGGCGGAGGTAATGACTCTCCGCTCTGCTCATCAACGGCTGGAAGCCAATTACAAGTCTCTCTTGGGAGACTTGGAGAGGCACGGTATCTTCCGTGGTTCTGTGTCTAGTCGTAAGACGAAGACGAATGATACGGTTTGAGCCGCCCAACATAGA
>CM047584.1:14947138-14966927 GCA_026184515.1 Peronosclerospora sorghi
GTCGTAAGACGAAGACGAATGATACGGTTTGAGCCGCCCAACATAGAATATTGGGTGAAGCCGCATTGCTGTGGGAATGTCTAAGGTATAGGCATTCCCCCGAATCTCTTGGACCTTGAAAGGTCCAATGTACTTAGGAAGCAACTTCCGTGTAGGGAAGTTGCTTATTGCATGTATAGGCAAATTAGTAGCACTTAATAATACCAATTCGCCTTTCCGAAAGGAGCTTTTGTTCTTCCTTCCTTGCTTGTCTGCATTTTGCTTCTGCTTATCCAAAGCAGAAGCAATTGCATCTTTTATATAGCGTATTACAGCTTGGCGCTGTAATACGAATTCATCTACTGCTTTATCAGCAGTAGGTTCTTTGGCCTCATTGTCTGCAGCCATTGCTGCAGACACATATTCATCATATGCAGCTTCAGTTTAATTTGAAGCTGCGTCCGCTTCTACTGTACTTTCAGTAGAAGGTCCATCGTTTTGTTCACAAGTTGCAGTTGCAACTTGCGCATTGACTCGCTCAAAATTTGAGCGGATCCCTCCCCCACTTAGATTTGGCGTACCGCCAAGTAAAGCTGGGGTTCGTGGATGCCTTAAGGCATTCACGTAGAACGGTGTATGCTTAGTTGAAGAATGCACCGAATTGTTAATCGCGAATTCAGTGAGTGGCAGGTAGTCACTCCACTGTTCAAAGACATGTGCGTATGATCGCAACATGTCTCCGAGAACGCGGTTAACCCGTTCCGTCTGCCCATCCGTTTCCGGATGGTCCGCAGTTGACATCTTTAACTGGGTTCCCAACAATGAGAACGTTTCTTGCCATAAACGTCCTGTAAATCTCGGATCTCGATCCGAGACAATGTCTTCCCGCATTCCGTGCAAACGGAATACCGTATCAACGAATATTCGCGCTGTTTGAGCGGCGGTTACGTTCGCTGATACTGCAGTAAGATGTACCATCTTACTGAAACGGTCTACAAAGACCACTATTCCGGTCTTCCGACTATTGTCGGGTGGAAGACCGAATACGAAGTCCATTGAAATGGACTTCCAACACTCTGTCGGAACCGGCAGAAATTGCAGCGGAGCCTGTGCAGACTGCGCAGGCTTAACGCGCTTCCAAATCTCGCAAGCGCGTACGTATTTCCGTACCCACTTGTACTGGTTTCGCCAGTAAAAGTCACGTGCGAGAGAAGCGTATGTCTTCTCTCGACCTTGATGCCCCGAAATCGGTGCATCATGATACTCAAACATAATTTGATGTTTGAGATCATCGTCGTTTGGAACGACGATGCGACTTTCATCTTTTTGGTCTGTGCTGTAAAGCAGCAGACCATCGTGCAGTCGATATCGATGCACGCAAGCGCGGAGGAACTCTGGGAGTTCGTCGCGTTTCTCACTTGATTGATTACGTAAGTAATCAATCAACAGACGTGTCCCCTCGTCTGTTTTGTACGCCTCACGTACTTGTCGTATAATTGACGACGACAAAGCAGTGCAACGGATCGCGTTTGCACTCGAACCTTCGGTTACGGACGGTTTTGTCTCGTAATCGGGCCTTCGTGATAGCGCATCCGCTATCACGTTCAACTCTCCGGGTTTGTATTCAACCGTAAAGCTGTATTCAGCAAAGAATGACAGCCATCGAGCCATTCTTTGAGAAATGTGTGGTGAATTCATGGCCGTGCGTAGCGAGCATCGTCCGTGTAAACCACAAACGGTCTATCTCCCAAGAGATAGATCCGAAACTTGGCCAGTGCATACTTCATGGCAAGGCGTTCCTTGTCATGCACTGGATAGTTGCGCTCGGCCGGGCGCAACTGACGCTATTGATAGCAGATTACGCGATCACGATCATCGTGATCATGCTGCATCAAAGCACAGCCGATAGCGAAATCGCTCGCGTCGCAAACGACGTGGAACGGACGTTCGTTATCGGCTATAGCCAAGACAGGCGCTTCAGTCAAGCTTTTCTTGACTGCATCAAAAGCATCTTGGCATTGGGTATCCCAATGCCATTCGACATCTTTCTTAAGTAATTGAGAAAGAGGTCGTATTAACCCAGCATAGTTGCACGAATACTTGTGCAAATATGTTGCCAACCCAAGGAACTTTTTTCGAAGTTCCTTAACGTTGTTTGGCGTAGGCCATTCAACGATCACCCTGATCTTTTCTGGATCAGGACGCACCCCGTGCTTGCCCACAAAGCATCCAAGAACGGGTATATCAGGTGCACCAAAGGTGCACTTCTTTAGATTTTCATAGAGCTTATGCTTACGCATAAGCTCTAACACTCGACGTAGATGTTCCCTATGGACATCTACATCGCTTTTATCGTGTTCACCCTTACTATGGATGAACACGTCTTCGAAATAACTCGGTGCGAATTCTCGCACCGGGCGTAATAGATGCGTTACGCATCTGTTAAACGTAGCAGGGGCATTTCAAAGCCCCTGCGGCATAACAAGCCACTCCCAAAGCATGCCGCTTGGGGTGCTTACCGCCGTGAGAGGGATATCCTTCTCACGCATTAGGATTTGATAAAATCCATCTCTTAGATCGAGAACACTAAAGATGGTGCTCTCGCACATGCCATCAATGATGACATCTTTTCGCGGTATCGGCGTCTGCGCCGGTACCGTCGCTGCGTTCAGCTTGTTGTAAGCGTGAACGATTCTTTACCCACCTGTGGACTTTTCACACAAAAGGTGGGGGTTGAGTGCGGTGAGATAGACTCCCGCACTTGGCCTGCTTTACGACGAGCTTCGAAAAACTCGTCGATCGCTTTTACTTGATCACGCGGCAACGGCCATTGCCGCGTGACACAATACTTCGTGCCTGGCACGAGGTCAATTTCATGACGAGTTCCCTTATCCTTAGGGAGATCGCTAGGTACTTCTTCTGGGAATACGTCAGCGTATTCCCGAAGTACCTCATAAAATGGGGAGTTCGCTTTAAGCGACTCCCAGCTCTGCGCTTCAAAGCGCTGAACTTTGGTTTGATCATTGGGAACCTCTTTCCCAATGTTTTCCACTTGTAATGTGGATATTCGTTCAAGAATATCCACTACATCATCTGTTGCTACGATAATACAGATCTGTTCGATCTGATCATCGTGCAAGTTTCTCATAAACTTCTTCCATCTTAGCGCTGGAAGAGCCATCACCTCCGAACCTTCTTTCGGAGGGTGTTCCATCAACAGAGACTGGGTAGCTAATCCGGTCTCCGTTTGCGTCAAGACGTTGATCGTCTCGACGGAACTGTCCATGCAATCAGACGCACTCGTCTGATTGACTGCTTCACGGCGATTACGATTCACCGTGTGCGAATACTCATCCTCATGGTGGCCGCTGCCTACCATGGAGTTTTGGTGATCAGATGTGCTCGTCGGATCGGCCGCCTGTTCTGCGACACGGTGGTCTTTATAACCCGTGTGCATGGCTAACGCAACGTGGTGGGCACTGGACACCACGGAGGTTTTGCTCACGATTACACTCGATCGTGAGTTCACTCTCATCAACACGTAATTCTTTCATCGTAATGGAACCTTCGGTCGCACAGTGGGTGTTTCCCACTGTGGATACTATTTCATTCTCACTGTGGGTGTTTCCCACCGTGGATATCACTTCATTCTTGCGGTGGTCTTTATCACCCGTGGATATCTCTCCAACACGCAACGACTCTTCTGTTGCGTGTGGTAGTCCCTCTGGACTCTCACCAGCGGAGGTACCTTCCGCTGATCGTGTCGGAACAGACCTGGTGGTGCCATCGCTATCCACCAGACTGTCCGACGCTGCGGTTGTATCCTCTGATACAGCCGGATTACACACAGGGTGATCAGATCCTGTGGGTCCGCCGCAGTCGATCGATAGGTCAACCCAGTCGATCAAGGTTTAAACTTGGACATCCATGGGATTCCACGTATCACATCGAACTTGTCATCTAAATCGAGGACGATGAATTCATTCTCGAATGACAGTTCATTCAACTCGATGCGTGTTTTAATCACACGCTTTGGAATAGTCACGGTTGCACCTGTTGCTAACCGGACTGACAACATACTTCGTGGGGTTTCTACCTCCACGAAGCTCAAAAGCGTTAGACTCTGAGTTCTAACGAAATTGTTTGACGCTACTGTGTCAAACAAAGCTCGCATGGGGACATCGCTCCCTTGCGGCTTAACCTCCAGGGTGATAAGAGGCTTATCATCACCCTGCACCTTTTGACAGGACATAGTCCCGTCTGGGGCTATTACCCTCACATGACCTATGTCGGCATGTGGGATAACATTCCCAGTAGGGCGCCCCGCCCCTACTGGTGATCTACGTTTTTTGCACCAACAGGGTGATGTCCCTGTTGGTGTCGCCGTGCATCGGACGGTTCCGTCCGCTGACTGCGTGGCACCGGACGCGGTGCCATACACTCATGGGAAAAATGCCCCACTCTCGCGCATCGATTGCAGCAAATATTCTTCTTAAATTTCGGTTGCTTCGTGTTCGAAGCAAACGCAACTGATAGGTCCATCGGCTCTGGACCTCCACCGCCATGCTCTGGCGCGGGTGGATATTTCTTGAGACGAAGTTTGAGCTTCGTCTGCCCGACTGCTGATTGTTGACATGCTGTTGCGGCATGTCAAAAGCGAAGGGCTGTTGAGCCCTTCGGCTGTACCCAGCATGCGATGACGCTGCTCGTATGCTGAACTCTTCACGAATGCTCATATCAATGGCATCCCTTAGACTCTTTGGCGGGTGCCGGTAAAGACTCTGTTTGAAGGGACCATCATTGAGTCCCTTCATCAAGCCAGTGACCTGCATAGCAGGGGGCACCGGCTCATACACAGTATTTGACAGCAAATATTGCGTCTTCGGAGCGTAAGCTTGAAGGTCAAGCTTACCTTGCCGGAGTTCCATGAACTCCTGCCGACTACTTAGCTCCATTTCTGGAGCTTCAAAGTTGAGATTTAGCTCAGCTTTTAATTCCTTATAAGTAAGGAACGCAGAGTCATCAGTGGCTCTGCGACTCATCGCCCATGCCCTGACTCTGCCGCCCAGACATGTTGTGGCGAAGTACGCCTGTTGACGTTCGTCAACAATATTTTGCGCAAAGATGGCATCTTCCACCTCTGCGAACCATCTACGAAGGGGCTCGCCCCCTTCGCCGGTAAAGGGAGGTACTCGCGCCATTACCACTTCAACGCTATGCGTTGCAGGTGCCGCCCGCGCTGCCTCTTGCGCGAGCCGTGATGGTGTTTCGAGGTGATTTCGCCTAAAGCGATGCACCACCTCTATCGCTTCCTCCGGGGTATTACCCAAGAGGAAGTTAAGGATGTCGGTCCCCATGGATCGAACCATTTCTACCGTCGCGTCATTACTACACGACGAGAAGTGGGGGAAGTGTTTCGTCACCACTTCCAGCGTTCTCTCTCGCTCGGCAGGCGTCATGTATCACGACTTGAAGCCAAGCGGCTCTTAATCTTCGCTCCGCTAGTTGACTAGCGGAACGGAACTGTGGTCGTTAAGACAGACCACTAAGTGCTACCAGGTGTAACAGGACTGATCCTGTTACAGGCTTACACTGTGTTGTGCGAGGAAGCGCGCAATACGGGAGGGGTAGGATTAGTTGATGACAACTAATCATATACTAAAAGCAAATATAATATTCGCTTAGAGAGAGAACGCAAAATTAAGAGTGTTTATTTAATGGGTGGTTAGCGGCTAACAGTATAGTAATTACCTAACTAATATAATAATATCAAGTATTAAACTAACTGTACTATTGGTTAACCTGCATGATTCGGTATTTATACCGAATCGACTTTTCCTTCGTAGATTATAATAACTTATAATCTATTATTTGAATTTCAGACAACGCGTCTGAAATTCAACTGTGATATTCTAGCTTGAATATCAATTATGTAATGGCACCCCATTACAAATCCATCCAATAGTAATCCTGGCACTTTATTGCAGAGCAATTAGTAATCCAGCCAATAAATGTTTCTGGCACTTGACCGCAGATCGCGATGAGTAATCCAGCTAATTCGTGGGACTTGATCGCAGCAGATCGGGATGAGTAACCCAGCCAAAAAATAAACCGCCTCCCTTGAGCGGGGCCGAACTTGAGTGTTGAGTGAACGTAGCGAGTGCTCCCTGTCGTGGGGATTCCGGTGGAGCTTTGTCCTGGTCGGGCTTAATAAGCGTGAGGGGACCCTGTTAAACCTCTGCTCCCAATGACTCAGCGTTCCATGTGTCCACAATGCTATCTGCATGGATTGCGCGCAAGAGCTTCTAGACGCCACACGGATTTGTCCTGTATGTCGACAGCAAATAAGGGAGGTGATCGGACTCAATCGGGTGTGAAGCTATAGTGAAGTTGGTTGATAAGTGAGGGAAAGTGTATACTTGAGTAATTACTTAGTTGTTTGTATAAGTGAGTTGAAAATTAACGCCACCGCTAGGGACACACGGTTTGTCCGGAGTAATTTTTGGTGTGTCCCTAGCGGTGGCGTAATTTTGGTAGTGTTTGAAACACTTGGGGGGGGGGTCCCTAATTCCACTGGCGACTTACGCAACCCGTTGTAATACGAACACTGTATTTAATACCCAATTAAAATACAATATGTAAACTATATGTAAACCGTGTGCCTTACCTCAAATCTGCGTAAAAAACACCCCAAGCACACGATTGGCCCAAAATACTCCGTCCTTTCAGCCAACCAGATCTATCTGCCTTGAAAACTGGTACACTGGTACAAACTGGTCAAATATTTTCACTTGCACTTCACCACATAACGGCCAAGTGTCGATACACTTATATTTGTCAACTCTACGTCGTTTAAACATGGGGTCGAGGGAGCTGATGGTGCCGGCCAACCGAACGAATTGCTCCGAAATATGTCTATGATTTTGATTGTCCGGCCTTTTAGGCTTGAGCATTGTTGTCATGTCAGGACCTATGCTCCTGAACATACCAGCGCGCTGAACTGGCGCGCTGAAACATGGAGGAATTACTTCATATAGGAGCTCCACTGAGCCTAACCAAGGACTATTTGTCACCCTACGTTCTGCTAGACATATACCAGTGGTGGCCTAAGTGCTAACAGGTGTAACAGTTCTACTCTTTCTCACTTACACCTTAAGATTTCGTTGAAGAAGCGTGCAATACAGATGCTAATTTGTTTCAATAATAAATTTTATGTCAAACCGAGTTCACGTTATTTCCTAATTTTCCGTTTTTGTCCAACATGTAAGAGTTAGACTTAAAACTACAGAACAATATACATATGGATGATTTAAATTTAGGGAATTTATCGGCACACATAGGCACACACACACCTCTTGCTAGCCCCCCTTCTGGCTTGCTAGGTGCTGGTCATCATTCTTCTCATATTATGTTGAGAGAGTTCTTTCTTGAGTTTTACAAGAAATATTCTGCGTGTTCGAGAGGTCGTACAGCGTTCTGTTCAGTAATAAACGTCTGCCAAATCAGTTTTCCACAATTGCAAGTGCGCCCTATCGCACTTTCATCCTTCTCTTTCTCCAATTCACTCATCCTCCAGGCTTCGTCCATACGCTTTCAAGGGAACTTTAATAATGCAGACTCCTCCGATAGATCCAATTTGGGAGAAGCAGAAAAAGATGTTAAGGATTTTTTGCACACAAAAAAGGCTACAGTCTCAGTCGCCTACGTATGAAGGCAAGCAAAGGCGGTGCGAAGCGCAAAGTGTGGCTTTCATGTGTGCATGCGGGTGACTACCGCAATGTTCATGATTACTTAACATACGAGACGCGGAAAAGAAGGACTGTCGGTTGCAAGACGAAGTGCACGTTTTGCATCCTCCTGTAACTTGTGAATGGCTATCATAACCACCTATCACACTGCTGGAGAAGTTAATTGACGATTTGCAATCAAACAACGTCCTACTTGAATATCAGCCAGAATACGAAGAACGCATTACCCACTTCTTCTTTGCTCTACCATTTTTGTGTTGCACTGGCAAGCGAGTTTTATCATGTCATGCGAGTGTACGCTACGTAAAAGACGAAAAGGTAAGTTCTCCTTCATTGTAATGAGTTTTTTCTTCGAAGTGCCTGTCTTATTTGATACTCTGTAGGTTCAAGATGTCTCGGCTACATGATGTTGGTATATCAAACACGTCGCAAACGTTATCGGCAGCATTAACTTTACTACGAAGCGAAACAGAGGCAGATTATAGCTGGGCACCGAGGCAAATCAAAAGCATCTTCCATGCTAATCACCTGTACCAAGTCATGTTGGAAGAGTGTGTACCCATTTTGGAGTTTAAACTCTTCCGTATAGTGGAAGCCCATTGGCTGATGCAGGTAAGACATACATTTTTTCATATGAAATCAGTTACTAGATTAAGTTGCATTAGGACTGGATAGTGACTTAAGTTACCATACATAATATATCTTTACTTTCCGTTTTATATTGTTTAGCACAAGCACACGCACTGAATCTCTACCGCCATTGCGCGCGCACGCAGTTACACCACTTCTACTGATCCTCCCGCGTCGAAACTTCGCACGCAGGTGAGTCTTGATCATACGAAGTGCACGCAACCTTTTTCTGTTGATTTTAACAGGTTATGAGCCCAAGTTGCGCCAAGTAATATCGTAGAGTTTTCTTGGTGATCGGAGTGTGCTTGTTTGAATATTTTCGTGTTGTTACGTTTCGTGGAGCTTGTGGAAAGTCCCTCATCGAAGGGGAAGCTATTGACGGAAGTGATTGAGGTTCTTTTATTAAGTTTACGATGGATGATTTTGATGGAGACGATGTGCCCTCTGTGGGCGATTTTCAGGGCATGGTGCGTGATTTGCGCGAGATTGCGCTGAATACAGATGCCGATGATGCAGGGGCGAACAAGGACCACATTTAAGAAGAGGTCCCCCGAGCGTAATAGGGAGACACCTATACGTATACCACAAGATGAGTTTCGTGAAAGTCTCCGGAACTACCGTCCTTTCGGTCAGCAGATGTCAATGGATGACCTGGCCGAGGACGAAGGGGTTGAAGCTGGCGCAAAGCCACGCCCCCGTGCAAGCGAAGTACCTCGTAGGGCGCCCGCTGCGGCGCAAGGTGCAGGCGATGCTGCAGCGCCCGCCGCATAGGCGAATGTACCGGTGCAATACACCGGGTACAAAATACCCAAGTTGTGTATAGATAAATTTTCGGGACGCGAGCTGTATCCCGGTTTGGGTGCAGGCTACCGGCAATGGGCCTACCTGTTCATGGAGGCCCTCGAGATCGCCGAGATGAGTTCTGGTTTTCAATGGAGTGAACGGTTGAAGGTAAACAAGTTTGGCGAGCATTTGGAGGGCACCGCCGCCGAATATTATCGGAAAAATGTTTCATGGTGGTGGTGGGTGCTACCGACGTTGGTCCACGTAATGGACCAGATGTATTTGGGTTTTCGAATGACCATATCGCATCATCAAGCCGCCACAAGGTTCGCGATGGAGAAAGATCCAAAGCGCAGTTGGACGGAGCACTACTTGTAGTTAGTAGCTCTGGCTCGCGAAAGCGGTTCGAGTGAAAAGTTAATCGTTGAAAATATTGTGAAGTATGCCGCACCACGCTTCAAGATAATGCTGATGGCTAGATATGACCCCAGACGGGGGGGTTATCTTCGTCATGCTCAAGAGTTGATCGCATGGGCTCAAGAGCTCGAGGATGATGCGATGAAGCCGAGGACCGCCCCTAAGCTGCACGTGCATGCAGCAACATCTGGTCAGGGGCGGCGCGTGTGCTACAGCTGTGGTGGCGAGGGGCACATACAAAGATATTACCCCGAAAAGCGCCGTAAGAATGGGGGTGAACGCACCCAAAAGCAAAGCCGTGGCGCAAACGAAGGGTCTTCAAAGCGTTTCGTGCTTTCGACCGTGGATGGTATTTTGAATGCATGTGGGACTGGAAATGCAGATGAAGACATCTGGATCATCGATAGTGGGGTTAGTAGACATTTAGTGTCGAACGCTAGTCTGTTGGAAGATGCCAGGAATTGCAGTCTCGACGACAATTTTACCTTGCCGGATGGTGGCACACTTCAGGCATCCAAGGTTGGGCGGCTTACGTTGCGAACGTGCAACAATAGTGAAACGGTTATTGTTTTAACTGAAGTATACTATGCGCCGCAACTAGCTAGAAACCTGATCTCGCTTGGCCGATTACGCGAAAAGGGTTGCGAAATTGTCGACGACGGCCACAAGCTGCGAGTTTTGGTAAAAGGGCAAAAGTTGTTCGATGTGGTGACTCAAGGGTCAGTTTTTGTAGCCAGGTTGAAGGCGCAAAAAACAGATGGTATTTCGAAAGGGTTTGAAAGTATGGTGATGAACAGTGTGCTGGAAGGTGTCGATTCAGACGCGCACAAAGGGAGCATGCATCATTTTCACGTGCTCCTGGGTCACCTGGTCTACGACACTGTCGAAAGGCGGGCGAAAACCCCAGGTCAGGCATCGTACTCACGGACACGAGTAGACCGAACTGCCTGACCTGTGCTGAAGGCAAGGGCACAAGGAAAGCGCAACCAAAAGCGGACTCTGGTGCAAACGCACCGATTGATCGCATTGGGGGTGTGATATGCAGCGACCTTAAGGGTCCTATCACCCCCCTCGATAGGCGTGGAAATCGATACTTGGTCGTTTTTGTCGACCATTTTTCGAACTATGTACGCGTTTTTGCAGCGCGCACGAAGGACAAGGCCGCACGGATGTTCGGACATTTCATTGCATGGTTCGAAAAAGAGTTCTCCTGCAGGGTGCACGTGCTGCGTACCGACGGTGGAGGCGAGTACCAGAACGTTGATCTGTTCTGCAAACAGACTGGTATCCGTCGTCACGTTACCGAAGCCGGCACCCCTGCGTCCAATGGAAAAGCGGAGCGCATGAACCGGACCGTTTTTAACATGATCCGGTGCATGATATTCGGATCAAGCGTACCATTGACGTACTGGTCGGAGGCGGCTGAGTATGCAGCATATATACTCAACCGCACTCCGACAAGGTCAAACACCGGTCGAATTTAGCCTCTCGAAGTAGTCACCGGCAAGCGACCGGCGGTGAATGACATTGTGGTTTTCGGATCCCCGTGCATGGTTTGGAGGGACCCGAAGAAGAAGGCGTTGTCGAAGCACGCAGAACGCGCACTTATCCTTGGAAAGAGTGACGAAACCAAGGGATATAAAGTGCTACTACTTAAGGATAGGGTGGTCGTGGTGACCAGGCACGTCACAGCGATTGAAAATATGAGTGCCGAGGCTAACAACAAGATCACCAAGGTATTAGAAGGTGAATGCAGCCAAGAGCTTGAAGAGTTAGCAAAATCTCGTGCCAGGGTCACCGATTCAAATACACAGATTTTAGGACATTCAAATGAAGGAATACCGGAGTCTGAAGCGACGCCCCAGCACGCGGAAACCACTGGGAAGGGTTCAAGGAAGTCACGCAGGAAGCAAAAGAAGACACCCAAGGGACGCGACTATGAAGCGTCGAAGTCTAGAAGGGCGGTTGCAAGCGACGTCGTTTCGGAAACGGTTGACAAAAATGATGAAAATGGTGGAACCGCACTATGCGTTTATGCAGTCTGTAAAACGGATGCTGGGACTGAAAGTGCACTACCGATGCAGCCGGATCCAAGGAATTACAGGGAGGCGCATGGTGGCCATCATTCGACGATGTGGAAACGTGCCGAAATGGAGGATATCAAGTCGCTCCAAGAACTAGGCACATGGGACATCGTGCGCCGTCCCGCCGGCAAGGTACCTCTTCAGAACAAGTGGGTGTACAAGACTAAAGTCTGTGCAGATGGTTCGGTTGAGAGGTACAAGGCCAGGTTAGTTTCCAGAGGCGACAAGCAAGTATTTGGAGATGGTTACTTATTCACGTTTTCAACCGTTATGGAGTTGAACAACGTAAAGTTGCTCCTGGTGCTGGCTCAAGTATGGGGGGGCTAGCGGCACGTCACGGCGATGTGCCAAGTGCCTACCCCAAAGCAAATTCCGAAAACAATGTGGAAATATACCTGCAAGTGCCGAAAGGTATGGAAATTACGGACGAAAAATTGCGTGATTATGGTGTGCAATCACCAAAGGAGATTGCGCTCAAGCTAAGGCGAAACCTATATGGTTTGAAGCAGGCTGGACGCCTGTGGCATCAGTGTCTGTGCGAGACATTGATGAAGTTTGATTTTGTGCAGTGTGTCACGGACAAATGCATTTTTGTAAAGCACGTGAGAAATGAAACAGCTGTAGTCGGGGCGTACGTTGACGATCTCCTGGTCACCGGTACCAGCGATTAAATAGTGGATGAGTTTTTCGACGACATGCAAGTGCTCGAGCTAAAGGATTTGGGTTGTGTTACTAAGTTTCTCGGTATTCGAGTCGCAGGAGATCCGAGAAATGGATATACTTTGGATCAAGAGGCGACGATTAAGAAAATTCTGGTTTCACACAAACTGGAAAAGATAAACCCAGCGCGTACACCGGTGCTGGTACTCGATGAAAGCAAAGAGTTTCAAGAGCAATTGCCGTTGCAACCACGGGGAAACACGCCCAGTATCAAGCACTTCCAATCGCTGGTGGGAAGCCTGCTGTGGGTCGCGAGGTTCACACGTCCTGACATTTCGTTCGCTGTGCACCGCGCCACCAGAAAGACCCATGCACCCACCGTAGGCGATTACAAGATTGCTAAAAGGATCCTCAAGTACCTTAAGGGAAAGAGTGACCTGAAACTGGTTTTGAAGCACGACGAAGATCTGCCGATGCCGCTGCGCATAATGGTATACAGTGATGCAGATTTTGCGGCCGCAAGGCGGATCGAAAGAGTTTTTCGGCGATGGTGCTATTCGTAAATGGTATACTTGTGAGCTGGACCTGCAAGAAGAAGACAGAGGTGGCATTATCGATCGCCGAAGCGGAATTTGTTGCTGCTGCTGTAGCTGGCAAGGAGGCGCTTGGCTTGCGGGAGCTACTTGCGGAAATTGGCATGCATTCGAAGACACCGTTAGTGTTCAAGATGGACAACCAAGCGGCCATTAAACAATTGGAAGATGAGTCGAGCGCTGCTAGCACGAAGCACGTCGACATCAAGATCAAATTATTGAAAGACTTTACGAGGAAGGGCATTATTTCAGCTAGTCACGTGCCAAGTGTGGATATGCTGGCCGATCTACTGACCAAGGACCTCAATGCGCCAAGGATTCAAGTGTTGCGTGCAGCGCTAGGGCCACAGTGACGATAGTGCAGCCTCCGGTCTTCCAGGAGAAGTGTTGGAAGAGTGTGTACCCATTTTGGAGTTTACACTCTTCCGTGTAATGGAAGCCCATTGGCTGATGCAGGTAAGACATACATTTTTTCATATGAAAGCAGTTACTAGATTAAGTTGCATTAGGACTGGATAGTGACTTAAGTAACCATACATAATATATCTTTACTTTCCGTTTTATATTGTTTAGCACAAGCACACGCACTGAATCTCTACCGCCATTGCGCGCGCACGCAGTTACACCACTTCTACTGATCCTCCCGCGTCGAAACCTCGCACGCAGGTGAGGCTTGATCATACAAAGTGCACGCAACCTTTTTCTGTTGATTTTAACAAGTCATTGTCACAGACTGCGATAAGGTTTTGATGTATGCTCTTGTTGCCGCTTTTTCCGGATGCGTACAATATGTTATGTGTTTGGCACATCGACAACAATGTGCTTATCAGACTTCGAACGCATTTCCTACAGAAGAAGCTTGGACGCCATTCATTCAACAATGGTGTGACCTGATCGCCTCTTCCACTCCAGAAATGTTCATGACACGCTGGACGCAGGTACAACATGTTTTTCGGCCTCTCGTGTGCACTTACCTGAGGTATAGTTGGATCTTGCGTGAGGAGCGCTTGATCTAACAACCATCGGTACCTTGGCAGCTTGGTAACTTCAAGGGATGATGGCAAACATGCTTCATTGAAAGCTGGCTTCTGTTTCCTCGGGCGACCTGAAAGATGTCTACAACAATCTTCGGCTTGTTGTGGAGCGCCAGGAAAAAGCAATCCGTCAAAAATAGCTTATGAGCAAGCTAACACACTCCACGCCCACCAAAACGATATCTGTGCAAACGTGTGGCACAAGGTATCACATTTGCCTTGAAAGATGGAGAAGCAGGTACACAAGGCGCGCCATTTTGGAGACAATTGAACCACGTTCCAGAGGACGATTGTCTCCCGTGTGTGCACATTGTGCGTGAAGCCATTTGGACGGTTTTAGATGGAGCATTTTTTTTACATTAGTTTAACATCTGTGGTTCGCAGTGACCATGCACATAATATTGGAGATATAGTAGAGAATGTAACCATACACCATGATCAGTTCCCACCGCCCTAGCAGCACATCCTTCAATCCGACCGTGGTCGAGTGGTTCACTACTCACTGCGGGACCGGAAGGTCCCGGGTTAGATCCCGGGCCAAACCAAGTTGGTTGGTTTCAGAAAGTATAATGTGACGAAATCACCCCAGCAGCACATCCTTCAAAATCAACTGGAAGCAATCTCTCACGAGTAGGTTCCTGCACTTGAGCAAGATCCACCAATGCGACGTCCACATGGTGTTCGGAGACGACGTGCAGCACCGGATAGCAGTACACGACGCGAACCATCTGCATTTTAGCGACGACAATTCACACGTCCTCCCATATTGGCTGGAAGTTTCCCTTGGCCTGTGAAGTTTCCATCAAGTACATCACGGATATGGCATTTAGGAAGCCTTCCGTTCATTTTTTTGACTGTGGCACCTATTTTCCCACTTCCTTTACCATTATCTTTGTTTCGATTGTTTAATCTGTATGTGCTTAGCGCATCTTATCTCATTCGCTCCCTTCTTTACTGAACTACGCATTTGGTTGGAGTCCAATACCAAGTCAGCAGTGCCTAGGTGGTGGCAGGTGTGTCCAGCAAGTGGGCGATGGTGGCCGCGTGCGGGGAGATGTGCCTAGCAAGGGGTGTGTGTGTCGAGAAATTCCCAAGATTTAATAGGTATAACTAATAGAGGGGGGTCAGACATAAGAAAAAAAATGTTTATTTCGTGAAATAAACACTCGCGATATGAACGTTTATTTCACACGATATACACACTTTGAAATGAACAGCTCTCGCTCGAGGAGCTCATATCCGAAATAAACGTTTACTTCGGGTCACTCAGATCGGCAGGGGTATATCAAATTTGATCTAAACCTGATATTTGATTGATATAAACGTTTATTTCGTTTGGGCTAAACTTTAAGTTTGACCCCCCCCTAATGTATGGGGACGGGCTAAACAGCACCAAATGAAAGACTAACCAGCATCAAGTGAAGCTCCAAGTGAGTTTTAAGGCAGAAAAGACATATTTCGGCCATAATGACGTGTTTTTGTCCACTTGTGGTCAGCGCTAGACCGACCGACGCCGTGGGACATGCGGAATCTAAACTCACTGGCCTTATAATCAAAAAAAGGCTAAATTATGGCGCAGCCACACTCACCTGGTTTTGGAATAGAATTAGTTTTGCAGGCCCAAAATGATAGAGAGGTCGATGTATTAATAGTAGCGTCTGGCCATGGAGTAGGAGGACTTGTGGAAAGTGCCACACGTGAGTAGGAGAGTATGAGAGCGTGCGTACATGGAATCCATAAAATAGTCACTTGCGTTCTCCTGAGTTTGGTGGGGGAAGCCGATCCTGCAAAATAAACTGGCGATGCAATGGCATTCGGGAAAGACAATCAAGAATGAAGGCATGCCGATACACTGATCTCTACGTATTATTTTTGAGATCCTGTTTCCTCTTCATCTCACGGAACTGCATTTGCGACGTTAAGAAGGCACATTTCTACATACCCTTTGCTGGACCCAAGACAGTGCGTTTGTTTATTCGGTTTGCTTTTGACGTTTGCCTCAAGCTCTTTTGTTCTAGCTCTATAAATCAAGGCAATGATGTAGGAAGATATGATCTGGATCATTCTCCTCCTTTTTCACTAAAACTCGTTCCTTTAACGCAATGCTCCGTTCATGGCTACAGCAGGTCGGGTGTGACTGGATGCGGTAATGGTATCATTGACATCTTACGGACGTCTCGATGAAGCGTTTCCTTATATCTGTACAAATAAAACAGCAGTCCGACCTCGCAATACAAACAATCAACCCCGAAAAGATCGTACCAAAAGCGTCCTCCCCGTCGTGTGCACTAGACCCTAGCACACGCGTATAAACTGAGTAGCAAAACTTTTCGTACATTTTTTGATCGCGAGCGAGTAGGACACTCGCACAAACAGATACACAAAGTAGCATTTGTATAGTCCTACCGACACGTTTTCCAAGTAGTCCATTAGTTTTTTCGCCAACCCAAGCCGTCGAAATTCGGGGGCAACGGTCACTGCTGTCACATTTCCGTGCCAGTTTGTCCCTTGACCTTCCGCTTTGCCCATGACTATAGAGAAAACCACACAACGCAAAAGGTAACAAGACCACGTCGCAGATGACATCCAAAGTGAACGTACACTGGATGCGCCATAATTTGATCTTTTTTAATTGTAGGTCCAGTGAGTTTAGACTCCCGCATGTCCCACGGCGTCGGTCTAGCGCTGGCCGCAAGTGGACAAAAACACGTCATTTAGGCCGAAATATGTACTTTCTGCCTTAAAACTCACTTGGAGCTTCACTTGGTGCTGGTTAGTCTTTCATTTGGTGCTGTTTAGCGCGTCCCTAATGTCTGATTGAATTTCTACTTCTATACTAGGGGGTGTCAGATATTGTATTTCCTGGCAAAGTTATCCTATTTTGGGTGGATTTTTTGTAGAAAAACAAAAGTTTGTTACATTTACCCGTTTTTCCCCCTTTCAGAACTTGACAAACCACCAAATAACTTCAGCCAGAGCGCGTGTTTGGAGAAAAACAAAACAAAAAAACTGCCATCCCTGCCCCTCCCCTCACCCAAACAAAAAAACAAAAACAAAAGAAACACCAGAGTGCCTTCTGCCGCCACCCCCCCCCCACACACACACTCTGCTGCCAGTCAAACTGCGGGAAAATGGCAGCCGACCCTGAAGAAGAGCTCATACGGCGTGGCGATACCCCGGAAGGGAAGGATGAAGGGAGTAAGAAGAAGACCGGAGCAGTCCGCTTTGGAAATGAGCACTTCCGGCTGCTTGTTGAATGGCTGGAAAACCCCAGCAACTATGCCAAACTCCACGGGACACGGTCCAAAACCAAGGTTGGCGGTGACAACCAAACCAAGGCAACAGTTTATGGGGAGCTTTCGCGACACATAAAAAGTAAGGCAAAGAAGAAAATCCCAGGTCTCGATGCCGGAAGCATGCGTTGTCGGTCAGTGACAGGGTTGGTAACACCTTTGTTATTTGACTGGTGTTTAACTCACTTGCTACCGCAGGCACGAACACTATTTAAAGTCCTTTAAGAAGGCTTTTCACGAAACCAACAAACAGACTGGCTTTGGTATCCGTGAGGACGACAGGAACAAGGGCATATATACTGTTGCATCAAAGTTGGACAAAACTTGTCCATTTTACGAAAGGATGCTGGAGCTTTATGGGCCACGTGATAATGTTTCCCCAGCCGCCTCGCGGTAGTTGGGGCGACTGATGGTGTCAACTGTGCTGTTCGGTCAGATCCTGATTCTACATGGACAGAGAAACCCTGTGGTGGCACAGAAGACAACGCTGAGAATGCTACCAAAAGTGGCGAGGATGATGACGAGCCGGCAAAGAGCCTTATTACGTGGGCTGACAAAATTAGCCACAACGAAGAGGCTGGTGGAGAAGTGGAAAACGAAGGAAACAGTACCACCGAGGACGACGTGCCAACAGTTCTCGCGGCCCGTGCTGAAAGAGCAGAGAATTCCAGGCCTTCCACTATGAGAGGCGTCCATGAACGCGAACGAGCTACGACAATGGGAGCCTCTCCAATGGAGAAGAAGAAGGCGGCAAAGCCGAGTGCTTCGAAGGATATGCGAGGAATCGAGGGCATATTTGCGGAGCGTAATGATGCCATAAAATTGTAAATGGAATCAAGGACTGCCAGTGACCGCGAACAGCGCGCATTAGACCGAGAAATTAAAGAGAAACATCTGCATCTGGACAAGGCTCGCATATAGACAGAGAGGGCTAAGGACAGGTCACAGCTGTTGAGGGACCTGGTCATTGCTGGTAAGTCAATCGACGAGGCCCGCGAGTTTATGGCGTTGATAGATGACCAGCGAATATGAGAACACCATGGGTTTTCCATTCACTGGTCAAACGCCAGCCACCTCATCACAATACCAGTGAAATGCTGTTGTCCCCTTAAGCCTTAGTTGGTAGTAGATTTGCCCATCACGTGATAAAATTAGAGTTCTTTGGGTAGTCTTCTTTTTGATTTTGTTTATTCTTGGGTAAGATACCAGTTAAGGAATGATTCTGGATCCCCCGACTGTATTTCTATACAGCAGGCTTTGACTTCTTCAGGGAAGGCTCGTCCCTCTGGGGTGTTGTCTCCATGAGTGTTCAATTCCCCTACAGTCCAACCAGTGTCTTGTCCATCTACATCTTCCCTGCCGTCCAGGTCCCAAGGGTCGTTCATCTCAATGAGGAGGTTATGGAGGACTGTACAGGCTGATACCCAGCCACAGAACCGATCCATGTCCTGGGTTGCAGTCTACTCCCTCAGCTGGATTCGCATTTCCTTCAGAGATGAGAATCTTGACTTCAGCAAGACGATTGTGTTTTCGTTGACAACTCGTACATGGGCAACACACGCATTGAATTTACGGTTGTCCTCCCGGCGTGCCTCTTGTCCCCGGTACACAGGTACTGTGGTAAGAGTCCATGGGTAACCAGAGTCAGTTAGAAGATATTCGCCTTTTAAAAAGTAATTGTGCGGTCGGTGACAGATATCCATCTGGCGGTAGACAGTCACATCGGCGCAGGACCCAGGAAACCCAACATGCAAGGCAGTGATTCGCTGTAGATGATTGCAAACAACCTGTGCATTCACTGAATAGCGGTGTTTCCGATCATAATAAGTCACCCCGCACCGTGCTGGCCGCTGTGAGAGGGGAATTGTGGTACCATCGATGAAGCCTACGCAGCCTGGAAACCCGTCTTGCTGAAGCTCCTGCCGGATCGTTTCCCTCTCTACAGGGGAGGGCCAGCGAACTATGTAAGCCGCGAAGGAGTTAAGTGACAGGATAACACGATCGGTAAAAGCAGCAACCGTCCCAGCACCAATGCCATGCAATCTCTTAATCGAACCGAGGCTGGAGCCGTTCCCATTCTTTCCGAGGCGTTCTAAAGCGCAGGCAAGTTGCAGCTCGACCGGAGTTTGCTCGTGGAAGCTGCTGTTGTGAAAAACGGCATGTCCAGCAATCAGATTGCAGATTTGTGAAAAAGACTCCCTTGACATGCGACACTGCTGGAGAAAATCTACAGGTGAGAGCCCCGGAAAAAGCTGGTCCATATACAAACGAGACTTTAGCTGGTTGGCGCATGGGGCTACATATCGGGAAGCATATGCAACAGCAAGCACCTCCAAGAGGATGTCTGAGTCCTGTCCAAGAATCAGGTCCTCCTCACTGCACAGTTCGTAATCCATCAATGTTCGCGGTTCATCCTCAAGTGACTCCAGCAACAAGGCGGGAAGCAAGGCAGCCTCTGCTTGCTTGATAACCATGCGACGCACTGACGGATACGGCATTATCCGTCTAGAGCTGGGATCGGGCTGTCGCTTAAGTGGGGTGAAGAGTAAAACAAAGCGGTGGAGCACG
>CM047584.1:14967027-14987268 GCA_026184515.1 Peronosclerospora sorghi
CCCATTTTATGAGGTACTTCGGGAATACGCTGACGTATTCCCAGAAGAAGTACCTAGCGAGCTCCCTAAGGATAAGGGAACTCGTCATGAAATTGACCTCGTGCCAGGCACGAAGTATTGTGTCACGCGGCAATGGCCGTTGCCGCGTGATCAAGTCAAAGCGATCGACGAGTTTTTCGAAGCTCGTCGTAAAGCAGGCCAAGTGCGGGAGTCTATCTCACCGCACTCTACCCCCACCTTTTGTGTGAAAAAGTCCACAGGTGGATGGAGAATCGTTCACGCTTACAACAAGCTGAACGCAGCGACGGTACCGGCGCAGACGCCGATACCGCGAAAAGATGTCATCATTGATGGCATGTGCGAGAGCACCATCTTTAGTGTTCTCGATCTAAGAGATGGATTTTATCAAATCCTAATGCGTGAGAAGGATATCCCTCTCACGGCGGTAAGCTCCCCAAGCGGCATGCTTTGGGAGTGGCTTGTTATGCCGCAGGGGCTTTGAAATGCCCCTGCTACGTTTAACAGATGCGTAACGCATCTATTACGCCCGGTGCGAGAATTCGCACCGAGTTATTTCGATGACGTGTTCATCCATAGTAAGGGTGAACACGATAAAAGCGATGTAGATGTCCATAGGGAGCATCTACGTCGAGTGTTAGACCTTATGCGTAAGAATAAGCTCTATGCAAATCTAAAGAAGTGCACCTTTGGTGCACCTGAGATACCCGTTCTTGGATGCTTTGTGGGCAAGCACGGGGTGCGTCCTGATCCAGAAATGATCAGGGTGATCGTTGAATGTCCTACGCAAGACAACGTTAAGGAACTTCGAAAAAAGTTCCTTGGGTTGGCAACATATTTGCACAAGTATTCGTGCAACTATGCTGGGTTAATACGACCTCTTTCTCAATTACTTAAGAAAGATGTCGAATGGCATTGGGATACCCAATGCCAAGATGCTTTTGATGCAGTCAAGAAAAGCTTGACTGAAGCGCCTCTCTTGGCTATAGCCGATAACGAGCGTCCGTTCCACGTCGTTTGCGACGCTAGAGATTTCGCTATCGGCTGTGCTTTGATGCAGCGTGATCACGATGATCGTGATCGCGTAATCTGCTATCAATCGCGTCAGTTGCGCCCGGCCGAGCGCAACTATCCAGTGCATGACAAGGAACTCCTTGCCATGAAGTATGCATTGGCCAAGTTTCGGATCTATCTATTGAGAGATAGACCGTTTGTGGTTTACACGGACCATGCGTCGCTACACACGGCCGTGAATTCACCACACATTACACAAAGAATGGCTCGATGTCTGTCATTCTTTGCTGAATACAACTTTACGGTTGAATACAAACCCGGAAAGTTGAACGTGATAGCGGATGTGCTATCACGAAGGCCCGATTACGAGACGAAACCGTCCGTAACCGAAGGTGCCAGTGCAAACGCGATCCGTTGCACTGCTTTGTCGTCGTCAATTATACGACAAGTACGCGAGGCGTACAAAGTGAGAAGCGCGACGAGCTCCCAGAGTTCCTCCGCGCTTGCGTGCATCGATATCGACTGCACGATGGTCTGCTGCTTTACAGCACAGACGAAAAAGATGAAAGTCGCATCGTCGTTCCAAACGACGATGATCTCAAACATAAAATTATGTTTGAGTATAATGATGTACCGATTTCGGGGCATCAAGGTCGAGAGAAGACATACGCTTCTCTCGCACGTGACTTTTACTGGCGAAACCAGTACAAGTGGGTACGGAAATACGTACGCGCTTGCGAGATTTGGAAGCGCGTTAAGCCTGCGCAGTCTGCACAGGCTCCGCTGCAATTTCTGCCGGTTCCGACAGAGTGTTGGAAGTCCATTTCAATGGACTTCGTATTCGGTCTTCCACCCGACAATAGTCGGAAGACCTGAATAGTGGTCTTTGTAGACCGTTTCAGTAAGATAGTACATCTTACTGCAGTATCAGCGAGCGTAACCGCCTCTCAAACAGCGCGGATATTCGTTGATACGGTATTCCGTTTGCACGGAATGCCGGAAGACATTGTCTCGGATCGAGATCCGAGATTTACAGGACGTTTATGGCAAGAAACGTTCTCATTGTTGGGAACCCAGTTGAAGATGTCAACTGCGGACCATCCGGAAACGGATGGGCAGACGGAACGGGTTAACCGCGTTCTCGGAGACATGTTGCGATCATACGCACATGCCTTTGAACAGTGGAGTGACTACCTGCCACTCACTGAATTCTCGATTAACAATTCGGTGCATGCTGCCACTAAGCATACACCGTTCTACGTGAATGCCTTAAGGCATCCACGAACCCCAGCTTTACTTGGCGGTACGCCAAATCTAAGTGGGGGAGGGACCCGCTCAAATTGAGCGAGTCAATGCGCAAGTTGCGACTGCAACTTGTGAACAAAACGATGGCCCTTCTACTAAAAATACAGTAGAAGCGGTAGCAGCTTCAATTGAAAATGAAGCTGCATACGATGAATATGTGTCTGTAGCAATGGATGCAGACAACGAGGACAATGCACCTACTGCTGATAAAGCAGTAGATAAATTCGTATTACAGCGCCAAGCTGTAACACGCTATGTAAAAGATTCACTTGCCTCTGCTTTTGATAAGCAGAAGCAAAATGCAGACAAACTAGGAAGGAAGAACAAAAACTCATTTCTGAAAGGTGAATTGGTATTATTAAGTACTACCAATTTGACTACACATGCAATAAGCTACTTCCCTACACGGAAGTTGCTTCCTAAGTACATTGGACCTTTCAAGGTCCAAGAGATTCGGGGGAATGCCTATACCTTAGACATTCCCACAGCAATGCGGCTTCACCCAATATTCTATGTTGGGCGGCTCAAGCCGTATCACTCGTCTTCGTCTTACGACGAGACGCAGAACCACGGAAGATACCGTACTTCTCCAAGTCTCCCAAGAGAGACTTGTAATCGGCTTCCAGACGTTGATGAGCAGAGCGGAGAGTCATTACCTCCGCCTTCGACTGCTCAAGATCAGCCGTGCGCCGATCGAGCTCTCCCTTATAGCGGGAAAGCTCAATGTACAGAAGATCATTCTTCTGCTGGAGGGCAGTAAGCGCCCCGAGGATGTCGCGGACATCCTCGCGAAGAGACCGATATGTCTTCACACAGTGAGACATATCGCTGCTCAAGGAGGAATAACCCTCCTCGAGCTTGCGTGTAGCCGGTGCGTATACGCACGGTGCGGCTGGCGCATAGAGGAAGGCTTTCCTTAAAGCGGCGTTCGCCGCTACTTAGCCGATACGCCCTTATTAAGGGCTTAGTAGGAGAGAGCTCTCCTACTCGGGGTCAAGATTCCCGGGTTAGTTTACTCTAGCCTTTACTAGTGCCTTAACGGCAAGGCTCCATTACAAAGGGTGTAGCTAAGGGGAGGGCTCCCCTTACGCTACGGCACTCACTACACGCACGACCGGTCGAGGTCGTGCGTCTGTACTAAGGAGTGAAAGTAAAACTGAATATATTTAATATGTAATTATTTAAACTAATATAAACTATATGTAACACTAAGTAGAATATTTCTAATTCGTACCTAGCTAAAATGTAGTGTACACACCTGTGTACTGACACGTGGATGGCTGATACACCACCTCAAGGGCCCTTACCGGATTGGTTAAAATAACCAAAGGTTCGAAACCTTTCAACCCGGCCAATACTGGCCTCAACCGTGGTGTACCAATGTACACCAACACTCAGTGTTACCCGAATGTAACCCCGTTACATCCTCCCCCATCAAGACTATTGCTTACGCAATAATCAAAATTTTGTTGGAGAACTCCAACGCCAGTTCCCCTGGCCATCCATATGTACACCACTAGTGGTGCTATGGCTTCTCCTCTAGAAGAGGTAGACTACTTCGAAAACTCGGACGTGATGCCTTTGGGGATACCTCCCCAATGGTGAGCCGCTACGACAGCGCCGAACGGCGTTGTCTGCAGCCTAATCCCTTCCCCACACGAGAGGAAAATGCACTAACCAGTGCGGCACCCCTGCCCGTATCGGATGATACATCCGAATCGCCTAAGGCGATCATCACTAATGATCTGGACGCAGCTCAAGACTCCCAACTTGCCGCACAGGCACTAAGGGCTGCGTTGCGCGCCCCCAAACGCCCGAAGGGCGGCTTATAATTTCGATGGTCCTCGTGAACTTCCAAGATGGGCCAGGCGTTTGGTAAGGACTAGTCTAGCGTCCTATACCCCTGGCCCCGCGGCTGAACAGCCGTACCAACGCGAACGCCGTGAGAAACTCCGGCAACAACTGCTTACACAAAAGCAGTTCACTAGCGTCTCGTACCGAGAGCGCTTAAACAGGCAGGCACAAGGTGCCCCTGTTGACAGCCTCCGCGAGGTTCCTTTCGTTCTTTCTCCGGGAGAAAGTGCCGATGACGCAGAGAAGAAGTTCCGCGCTTGGGCGAAGGGGAGAAGCTTCTCCCCAGCTTCGATGAGCTGCATCACAGCTATTCCCGTCGAGACATTTGGGTGGAGAGGGTGTTGCGCCTTACATTTGCCAAAGCTAAGGCGATGGAGCAACTACGTGCTCCGTATCGCACGCGCTACGCCAGCGCCCCTGTCTCCACCCTGGTGTCCGGAGACAGTGTGGTCGCCACATCTGCCTCCGGCCAACTCCCACTTATTGGGAGTGAAGAGGCTTCTCATGCCCCTCTGGTCGTTGACCTACAGCGGGATTCTCCCGCTCAAAAGCGTCAACGACGTCGCGGCAATCCTGCCGTAGGGGAGTCTCGGACTCCCACGAACTCTGTGAGTGTGGATAACCTTTCCACTTCACCAGATGCTGGGTTTGACCCCGATGATGGCGCCGCGCCATCAGCCGCTCCACATGAAAGTGTGGAGTACTCTCCGCATCGAGCATTGGAGGAGGAGGTCGCACAATTGCGACGTGAGATTCGCGCGCGCTGTGATCGACACAGCCTTCGCATCCATGATCTCCACGAGGGGATCCGCGATGGGCGGGATGCCACTGATCGCTTCGAGAGGCGGCTTGCTTCTCTCGAGACGACCGTTGCGGAGCTTCGTGGTCGCATTTTAGCCCTTTCGGGCTTCCTTCGCCCTGCGGTGCCTTACGGCTATCCGCCTTTCCACCCTCCTCCAGGAGGGGCCCCGCCTCCGGGTCCTGGTATGGCTTAAGCATACCGACATATAAGGTTGGATGCGTACGCATCGCCTTCGGGATGTCTAAGGTGTACGAGAAGCCCTTTCGGGCTAACACCTTAAAGGGGCTCACAAACCTGGGGCGCAGTTTATTGCGCAACACATTTGAAACTGCATGTGTAGGAAGATTTTTAGCGTTTAATAAAACACTTTCTCCTACTTTGTACACCTTTTGGTTACGCCGTCCCTTTCGGTCAGCTTGCTCCTTCTGCTTGTCTTGGCTTTCCGCCATGGCATCGCAGACGTGTCGTAAGACACTAAGGCGCGTCGATAAAAACTTATCGATGTGCTTTCGCACAGATACAGGGCTTACATCGGGGAATCCTCCCCCCTCAATCACTGGGCCACGCACACGTGGCGTTAACGGAACCCTCGGATTCACCAATCCGTTCACGTAAAACGGGGTAAACCCCGTAGATGCATGTGCCGAATTGTCGATAGCAAATTCAACCATCGGAAGCATCTCACTCCAACTCTTTAAAGAATCCGGACATAAACTCCGGAGAATGTCCTCCACAACGCGATTAACGCGTTCCGTCTAACCGTCCGTCTGCGGATGATCCGCAGTGGACATGAGGAGCTTTCTGCCTAGCACCTTAAACAACGCTCCCCAGAATTGTCCCGTAAAACGGGGATCCCGATCCGACACAACGGAATCGGGTAGACCATGTTGTCGAAAGACACGGTCTAGGAACACTTTTGCTGTTCCTTGTCCATCTATGGACTCTGGCACCGCCGCCAGGTGAGCCATCTTGCTCAAACGGTCTACAAAGACCAATATGCCGGTGTTCCCGGCCTTATCCTTCGGAAAACCGAAGATAAAATCCATGCTAATGGATTTCCAACACTCCGTTGGAACCGATAAGCTCGCCAAAGGCGCAGCTGAACTTGCAGAGGGTTTAACCCTCTGACACGTCTCACAGGTGCGTATATACGCACCGACCCACTTATACATATTGGGCCACCAATACAAAGCGCTTAAAGCGCTGTAGGTCTTATCCCGACCTAAATGAACCCCGGTAGGGGCGTCATGTGCCTCAAAGAGGACTCTATACTTCAGTTCCTCATCATGAGGAACAACCACCCGCGGAGTGTCCTCCGCGCTCGTGCTATAGTATAGCAAACCGTCACAGTAACTGTAACGGTGTAACCGAGCTCTAGCTCGACTTGACAGGGTTGGCTCAGACGAGCCAAGACCCTTTTCACCCAACGCGCTGATAAGCGCCGTACACTGTTGGTATTTCTCATACGCCTGGCGTATGAGATCCACCACAGACGTGGTGACGAATGTCGCGTGAGCGAGCTCGTAATCGGTACGACGTGACAACGCGTCTGCAAGCACGTTCTGCTTGCCAGGTTTATACTTAACATCAAAGTTATACTCCGCAAAGAAGGAGAGCCAACGGGCCATCCGTTGCGAGAGATGAGGCGACTTTGTCGCTGTCCGTAAGGACGCGTGGTCAGTATAAACCACGAACGGCTTTGAGCCGAGTAGGTGAACCCTAAATTTGACAAGAGCCTACTTCATTGCAAGTAGCTCCTTGTCATGAACGGGATAATTCCGTTCCGCAGCTTTAAGCTGCCTCGACTCGAACGCAATTACGCGTTCCCTTCCTGCATCGTCTGCTTGTAACAAAGCACATCCGATTGCGAAATCGGAGGCGTCGCAGACGACGCTAAATGGTTTCCCAGAATCTGGGATAGCAAGAACGGGAGATTCAACAAGCTACCCTTTAGCGCTTCGAAAGAGTTTTGGTGTTTGGTTTCCCAACACCAGTCAACATCCTTCTTAGGAAGGCCCGTCAATGGCTTCGCCATTTCAGCGTAGTTCTCGCTGTATTTGTGGAGATAATTGGCTAATCCAAGCCACTTCCGTAAATCTCTAAGATTTACAGCCGAAGGCCACTCCACAATGGCTTTCACCTTCGCGGGATCCGCCCGCACTCCATCCTTACCGATGAAGCATCCGAGGAAAGGAATTTTCTCAGCACCAAAGATGCACTTGGATGCGTTTGCATATAACTTATGCTCTCGCATACATTCGAGCACTGCTCGAAGGTGTATCAGATGCGTCTGAACATCAGACGAGTCGCCTTCCGCACGACTATGGACGAATATATCGTCGAAGTAAGTCTGAGCATACGTCCTATGAGGGCGGAAGAGTTGAGTCGCCAAGCGATTGAAAGTCGCTGGTGCATTTGAAAGACGTTGTGGCATAACAAGCCACTCCCACAGCATGCCACTAGGCGTGCTAACCGCTGTCAGCGGAATATCGGACGCTCGCATGAGCACCTGATAATACCCGTCCACCAGATCTAAGGCACTGTGCACAGTACAGCCCGCCATATTGTTCTGGAGGACATCCTTCCGAGGAATCGTAGTTTGCATGGGTAAGGTAGCTGCATTAAGCTTATTGTACGCATGCACAATGCGCCACTTTCCGTTCGGTTTACGAACACAAAAGGTGGGAGATGAGTGGGGAGACTTACTCTCCCGTACCATCCCTGCCTCTTCTTTCCCCTTGAAGAATGTGTCGATGCGTCGCATTGTTCCTTGGGGAGAGGCCACTGCCTAGTGACGCAGTATTTGGTTCCGGGAACCAAATCAATTTCATGTCGGACTCCCCGATCCGGTGGTAACCCCATCGGCGGGTTGTCACTAATGACATCTCCAAATTCCTTTAGTAAGGAATGGTAAGGGTACTCAGGATCCGCGAGGATCTTGAGGCCGCTTCGGGCATTCAATGCCTGTTTGGTTTGTACCAAAACTGACTCGTCCATAGTGGATGAGAAGTTCAACTCCTCTTCCGGACGTAATACGACAAACTCGTCGATTTCCTCTGCTTTCAAAGCCGTTTCAAATTCGTTGAAGGACATCTCCTCCAACGACAACAGTTCGCCTACCCCAGGCAACCGTTCCAGGCTTACGCCTTCTGTGACAACACCTGTCACACTATTCAGCATCCTTTAGGACTGCTGACTACTGCCCTCGGGACTCCTCCCGAGGCCCAGATGGGGAGAGTCAATTGCCCCATCTACTGGAAGCGCCACGCGCCTATCCACAGAGGTATATACCTCTACCACCGGTGACTCGCCGGTATCACCAATAACGGCGTAATCGGAATCATTTCCGACGTGCGAAAGAGACGAACCCCGGGTCTCTTCGCTTGGAAGCGCCTCGCGCTTAACCACAGGGGTCTCTACCCCTACCACTGAGTTACCACAGGTAGCTCACCAGTCTCGCCTATAACGGCGTGGTCGGAATCATTTCCGACGTGCAAAAGAGACGAACTACGGGTCTCTTTGTGTGAAAGCGCCTCGCGCTTAATCACAGGGGTCTCTACACCTACCACTGGAGTTACCACAGGTAACTCACCAGTCTCGCCGTTCACGGCGTGGGAATTAACCGCCGAATACCCCTCGTTAAGGAGCTCTTCCTTAACGCCATTGGGAATGATTATTTCAGACATCTCAATCTCTGGCATCTCACACCAGAATCGCTTTTGCGATCGAGCAAAGGTGGGTTCATGACTCGCCAATGCTTCACCCGACCGCGGGTGCGTTGAGCCAATGGACTTAGACTTCCAGTCTATCCATGGCTCGTGGCGTTCCAGCCACTTCATGCCCAGAATGAGGTCATACCTCGAGTCCAAATCCAGGACTAGGCAACGTTGTAAGCTGTCGAAGTCTGAAACTTCAGCTTAAGGTCAATCGAGACCTTGGGTACAGAAACCTGTACGCCCGTCGCAATACGGACCGTGACAACGTCACGAGAACGTGCCTCTAGGGCCTCGGCATACAGCCGACTCTTCACAACAGAAGCCCGTCTGACATAATTGTCAGACGCTCCAGAGTCTATCAGGACTCTCCAAGGCTTATCAAAGCCTTTCACGTCCGCAAGGACTACCAGCAAACCTGGCGGGTACACCAACTCGGTGCTAGAAAGCACCGCTTCCCTCGGGGCTTTGTGCTGTTTTCCCCTACCCTGGGGCTTAACAGCACTGAGGGGTCCCCCAGTAGGGCGCCCCGCACCTACTGGGAGCCGTCGTTTCCCGAGGGCTTGGACAAGGGCTTTTTACCCACCCTTGGTCCCTTGTAGAGAGTGTCTCGCTGGGGATTTTTCGGACATCTGTTCATCAGATGATCCATGCTCCCACACCGGAAGCGTCTCAGCGGCCCACGCCGCTTCAACATAGCCAAGAGCTCTGTCTCGAAGCTCTGTGAAAAAGATTCCGAATGACTCTTAGCGGGAGGTTTCTCCTCCGCGTCGACCTGACTCAGGTCCATGGGTTCGGGACCCACCTTAGAGGAACGGAAGTTCCTCTCGGCGTTGAACGCCATCTTGAATGCCTCTTCCAGGGATTCGGGTCGGCATCGGAACAATTCCGAACGTGCTGGCCCTTCTCTCAGACCTCCCATGAAGACGGGGATGGACACATCGTCCGAATACGCTTTCGCGTACATCCCTGCCAACAGGGTCTTAAGCTCCTGGATATAAACCTCCAGGTCCTTAGTGCCTTGACGGCACCTCAGGAACGCCAGTTGATTCTGGAAAACCAGATCAGGCGTTGCGTACATGTCCATAAGCTTCTGCTTAAGGACCTTCCATGTTGGAAACACGTCCTTGACCGATTTCGAGCATGTAAACGCCCATTTACGGGCTTTGCCCGTAATATGGGTCAATGCAAGTCCCACTTGCAAGTGATCAGCGGTCATGTTCGCTGTGGCGAAGGCCGTTTCGACCTCTCGCAACCAAACATAAAGGTTGTCATCCTTCTCTCCGGTGAACTCCTTTATCTTAAACGATAATGGAGGGCGCACCCCCGTGGAATGACCTCCACCACAACTCGCCTCATGAGCGATGAGGGCATTCACCCTTTCCTTTACGGCCTCAAGGCCCTGCTCCACTAGGAGCTTCATACCTTCTTCCCCCGTTAAGGGTAACAGCCTTTTAAAGGCTTCCTGTTGGACGAGGGTAAAAAAAACTATCCCAATCGTCCTGGTTCATACTTTGCAGAGGATGTCTAGTCTACATACACAGGTGTTGGATTGACTACAAGTGCTACCAGATGTAGCCGGTGCGTATACGAACGGTGCGGCTAGCGCACAGAGGAAGGCTTTCCTTAAAGCGGCGTTTGCCGCTACTTAGACGATACGCCCTTATTAAGGGCTTAGTAGGAGAGAGCTCTCCTACTCGGGGTCAAGATTCCCCGGTTAGTTTAATCTAGCCTTTACTAGTGCCTTAACGGCAAGGCTCCCTTACAAAGGGTGTAGCTAAGGGGAGGGCTCCCCCTTACGCTACGGCACTCACTACACGCACGACCGGTCGAGGTCGTGCGTCTGTACTAAGGAGTGAAAGTAAAACTGAATATATTTAATATGTAATTATTTAAACTAATATAAACTATATGTAACACTAAGTAGAATATTCCTAATTCGTACCTAGCTAAAATGTAGTGTACACACCTGTGTACTGACACGTGGATGGCTGACACACCACCCCAAGGGCCCATGCCCTGATTGGTTAAAATAACCAAAGGTTCGAAACCTTTCAACCCGGCCAATACTGGCCTCAACCGTGGTGTACCAATGTACACCAACACTCAGTGTTACCCGAATGTAGCCCCGTTACATTGCGGAGCAAAGAACCATGCTCCGCAACAACAACGGCGAGGGAATTCTCAACCTCCGCCGCCCCTGATTGATAATCAGGGAATAAGCGATACATTCTCGAGCGCTTGATCTCGAAGCGCTCGGTTCCTTCGAAGAAGGGGCAGCGTACCGAGTACTTAGTACGCTGGCTGGGTTACCCCCAAGATTTCGAGTCTTGGGAGCCGATTGAGGTTCTGAGGGCCGACGCCCCAGACATTTTAACTGATTTTGAGAAGGAGTCTCAAACTCATAATGCGAAGTAGCATCAACAGTAGGTGTTGATGAATTTAGGGCATCGATTAAGCCCTGAATTTTGGCGGGTACGTAAAAACCACCGTACCCCCGCAACTCCCCTCTGACAGACGAGGAGATCCCTGCGGACACTGCGGGCAAACGAGGTGAGAAGGGACACCACAGTTCAACCCTTCTTTGATGCAAGCAAAATGGATGTATTCCATTTTGCCTGTTCGCGAGTGCTTTAAAAAGCGCTCGCGCATTACGTGAACTTTGTTCACGTAGTAATCGGGGCTTTAGTTGTAGTTGTCAACAAAAGCGTTCCAACTTTGAGTCAGGGCGTCCTTGTTCTTTCTTGACCCTTTCCGGCTCGAATAATGTCGAACCTGGAAAAAAAGGTCGATGAAGTACAGACGCCTATCGTCTGTACTTCGATCGAATCGACGTGACTGGATATCTTCGCAGTCATCCAGCACGTTGATATCTAACAGAGCATATTGGCAGTCCCGCTTACGGTGACCGCCACTGTTGGGGGCAATAGCCCATCCAGGGGTCCAAAACCCCACTCTGTACGGAACATGTGGTTCCGTACGATGATACGCTTTAGAAGCGGCAGGCGCCGCTTCTGTTCGAGCTCTTTTAGCAGGCGGAACACCGCCTGATTCAACACCACGCGCCGGGGTTAAATCACCCCGACGTGGAGAAGTACTTGGTCCAGGTGGGGATCTGCGTTCCCGCAACCACCTGTGATAATCATTGTCGCTGTAATAGCAGACAGCGACACCAGAGTCGTCATCGCTGTTAGGCGATGAGCACCTAGCGAGTTTCGACTCGCTAGATCCTTTAGTGGGGACAGCTGTATCCCCATCACTTTGTTCGGAGTCAGAACTCCCGAACATGGCCCTCTTGGCAACACGCCATTCGGAAGTTGCCATCGTGCGAGATGTTGCATTAGCAACATCTCCCTGTTTCTTGCCAGATGCCGCCTTAGCAGCATCTGTGGTCGAAGACGGTACGTCTTCCGACCTTTGCGTAGTTGACGCTGCTAATGCAGCGTCACCGTTGTCACTCAACACCTCAGCACCTAAAGCTGAGTCGGAGGAAGAAGCTCCTTCAATGTTTTCAGCAGCGCTCCTTAGAGCGCCGCCGCGTGCCTTGACCATCGAGTCGATGGTCAATCAGTTGGTAAATGAGAACGACCAACAAGTGCCACCCATGATTGGCCAAAATAAGAATTATTATTGGCCAACCACCTTAAGTGGGGGGTGATGTAATGGGGTGCCATTACATAATTGATATTCAAGTTATAATATCACAGTTTAATTTCAGACGCGTTGTCTGAAATTTAAATAAGAGACTATAAGTTATTATAATCTACGAAGGAAAAGTCGATTCGGTATAAATACCGAATCTTGCAGGTTAACTAATAGTACAGTTAGTTGAATACTTGATATTATTATATTAATTAGGTAGTTACTATACTATTAGCATCTAAACCACCCATTAAATAAACACTCTTAAGTTTGCGTTCTCAAACCCAAGTAAATATTTATATTTACTTTTAGTATAGGATTAGTTGTTACCAACTAATCCTGCCCTAATTGTATTGCGCGCTTCCTCGCAAGATACAGTGTAAGACTGTAACAGGATCAGTCCTGTTACAGCGTTGCAACCACTGTCGAGAGAAAAGGAGGGGCATTGTCGAGAAATGTGAATGCGACACCGCGTTCACCCTTAGGTGTAAAAGAAAACAAGAAAAATGATACATTTTGCATGGAAAGATCGCTCACTATGGACGAGGATCAAGAAAAGAAGAAATTACAAGAAACAACGAAGAAACCAGTTACATTTGAAGAAAAAGAAGAAGAGAAAAAGAAAACGTCAGAGATTAAAGAAACAACACATGTCTCGGCTTACGTCACGTTGGTGGACAAAAGAGAGGGAGAACGAGAAGGGTGACAACAGCTGCCCAAGACAACGCAGCCTGCAACGCAAGTTTATGTGAAGGAAGCAATTGACGATTTGGAATTGCCGTTAATGTTAGATTCTGGCACGAACATTTCAGTATTGCATACCAATGTGGCGAAGATGCTACAAATACCAGTCCGGATGTTTGAAACCCCGACTAGTTTTTGCGGCGTTACAGAAAGTACCATTGGCGCAACTGGTTTGGCCACTGTCAAGGTTCGGATGGGCCCATCTGCTATTTTTAACTGTGAGATGTGGGTTACCAACATTGACTCGCAAGCGTTAGCGATACTTGGAACAAATTTCTTGGTGAAGGCAGGGGTAATTCTGAATATGAAAGACCAAAGTTGTCAGATTACAAACGAAAATCCGCTACCGTTAATGACTAAAGAAGATCGACTTTCCGAAGAATACCGGCAAGTATATGAACGAATTATGGGGAGTGCTGGTATGCCAATTAATTGGAACAGCGTACATGCGGTACAGACGATTGGAGATAAACCGCCTCTGTATATGTGATGGATGCTATAGACCCATTGAAGGTAGATCAGACAAATTTGGAAAGGGTGGTCTACCTGCATGAAGGGGTTGAGATGTCGGTTGAAGCTATGGAAGAACAGTTGGCTCTATACCTGAAGTAGAACAAGGTCCGATAACTCCATCAGATATGGATAACGCAGACATAGGAGAGCCAGGAATTACCACTAAAGAACAAGAAGACCAGTTACGGTCATTGTTGTACAAGTATGCCGATGGATTCATAAATTCGGGTAATGCGCTACCGCCACCGGCCAAAGGTGTGGTATGTGATGTAGATGTGGGAGACAATTCGCCTATATCCCAGAAAGCGCGCAAGGTACCAACCCACCTCCTACCAAAGTTGTACGAGTTAATACGAGGCTTGTTGCAAGCAGGCTTAATTAAGTACTTGGAATCAGCTTGGGCATCACCAACTGTGATTGTGTTAAAGAAAAATAAAACAGACATACGATTGTGCATTGATTATCGAGAAGTGAACCAAAAGACGAGACTGATGGTGTATGCCATGCCTCTGATAGATGATTTGTTGGATAACTTTGAAGGGATTAAGTGGCTATGTTCAATGGATAACTCAAGTGGGTATTGGGCTATTCCTATGACGAAAGGTCTCGGTTAATTACCGCTTTCATTTGTCCGCTAGGACACTTTGAATGGCTCCGAATGCCACAAGGGTTGAAGAACTCGCCGCAGATATATCAACGTATAGTTGACAATGCCTTGTGGACAGTGGTCCGACGCTCACAACAGATGTGGTTGGTGTGCAAGATCATGAACGATGATACCGCCATGGATATCGATGATAATGCTACATATGTCCTAGAGACAGACGTACCCCTATCAAAAGATGTGTTTCATAATTGCCAAGTGGTGGACACTGAGGAGCGACCTATCATTGGGAGGCGATCATACATTGATGACATTACGTTTGGTGCGAATAGTTGGGATACGCTATATTTAATGCTTAAGAACCTTTTGGAGTCGTTCAAGTATTGGATAATCACCATAAGCTTACCCAAGATTGCATTTGGGAAGCAAAGTGTAGAGTTTCTGAGTCATCGTATATCTTCAAAGGGAATTGAAGCGTCCCCGCGCAATTTAGAATTCAATTAGTAAGATGGCATTTCCACGGACACTAAAGGGGGTTCAGCGATTCACTGGCAGTCTGATATACTATCTAAGGTTTATCGACAATTTCGCAACGTTAGCGGCCTCACTGTATGAATTAACGGACCTGCAGTTAAGGGACGGAACTCAATCGGAACATGCTGAGAAGTCTTTTGCATTGTTGAAGGCTCGACTTGTGCATGCACAGTTGCTACGACATATTGAGCGTGCAAAACCACTAAGTGTAATTTTATACACCAATACGTGGGCATTTGGAGATACAGTGTGTCAAGAGCACGATGGGATCTTACATCCGGTAAGATATGTCAGTAAAGTGTTCAAGGATGCGGAGACCCGATATACAGGAGCTGAACAGGATGTGCTGGCTTTGCTGAAGACGTTACATGACGCTAGTCATATTTTATTTGGACAACATATAACAGTATAGGCAAGGTACTCCACGATGCGATGGCTATTCACGTCTAAAAGTTTAACTGGAAGAGGAGTTCAATGGGCGGTAATGTTGTCCCCATGGTCGTTAGAGATCATAAGAATGGACCATGAAGGTTTTGGTCTACCCGCATTATTGGCCACATCTCTAGTGCCTATAGAAAAGATATGAATGAAGTATTAGAGGATATCGCTCCACTGAAGACACTGAAGGGTACGCCAATTATTAGACAATACCAGGTTTGCGTCGCCAAAGTACTGGATATGTCTTGTCGTTTGATGGTGTAGTACGGATTAAAAATGATCCTAAAGGCACTTTTGGCATGATAATAGGGGAGTTACCCACCTGGGAGGTGATAGTGGCTGAATATGGAATTCAGGATAACCTCACTGTGAAATACAGTGAATATCATGGGTTGATCGGTGAATTACAACTTGCGCAAGTACATCATATAAAACGGGCAATAGTGTGTGGGGATTCGAGATTGGTGATCGGACAAGTTAATGTAGATTTACGCTTCAACCATGCTTCGTTATTGGTCTGGATAAACAGAGTGCACTCGCTGGTCGAAACTTTCGAGGCGATTAGTTTAGTGCATGTGGCACGCAAGTATAACCAAGCAGCAGATTTCCTTACACAGTGCGCTATGAAAGAACAGCGATCAGGGAAAATTACAAGTGATCAACAAATGATGGATCTGAAAATGTTGAATCGATTACCAGAGTTGCTATATGCAAATGCAGATAGTCCTCCAGAAAGAGATAAGAGTGAGGACTTCCCGGATGCGATTGCCAAATCGTTAGACGACTTCAGAGGTAATCCAAGTAATGAGGCACAAGTGGATAACACTGAAGTCACTGTTTGGGAGGATGGTGGATATCGATCACCACAAGTGTTTGTAATCACTCGAAGTAAGAGTAAACTGAAGAAAGGACATCGTCAACACCAAGGAAGTGAGACCGTGGAACAAGGGGCGGACATAGAAGATGAGATGCACCCTGTAGAGGACGGTACCGTTGGATCGAAACAAGTCCAAAAAGGCGCAGAAGATGACCCTTATGACACGGCACCAGCCATTAGACTTGAGCGAATGGCATCGGCTCAGAATGATGACGATTGGTGTGGAAAGGTTATAGCATATCTGAAAGGAGAATATGACAAGATAAACTCCGCCAGCGAATGAAAAAGGTTAGCTCGACACGCGATGATGTATGTACTGGACAGTAAAAATATTCTTTATTACGTCGCTTGCACACGAAGGAGAACCGAAGATCAAGTGTGGCGATTGGTAGTACCAACCATATTACAAGAAGATGTGTTACATGCCTACCATGTTGAGATTGGTTGTGGGGTACATTGTGGTGGAGCGGATGATCAAAGTTTTTGCCGCTTGATCAGGCGTTACCACGGCGCCCGAACTGCCGACTAACGAAGGGGGTCCTCCGGTGGTCCTTGACTGCTTGTGTTTCTGCTCACCTTGTGTACCCGACGGCTTGGGCGTGGGTCGCTCTCCAGGTGGCGGGGATGTAAACACGACAATTCCTTGATGCAAGATTGGGGAAACTTGTAACGAAACGGCCTATGTGCTGATCAGGCGTGATCAGGTACAATCAAGCTTGAATAAGGTGTAATCAGATTTGATCAGCAGTTATCAGGCTTGATCAGGCGCTAAAAGTCGTTTATCAGCAGTGATCAGGCTTGATCAGGCTTGATCAGGCGCTAAAAGTTGATGATCAGGACCTCCGGCCTTTGATCAGGGGATGATCAGAGTCGGTGATTAATGTAGTCGATTTTGTACAAGTTGGCGCGATCTGCGAGTTGTTGATCACAGAGCGCAGTTGCAGACGATGATCTTGTAGTGATCAGTGGAGGGGTACTTGATCAGGCAGCGGAAATCTTCACCACACGATCACGGTACCTCTGGAGTCTTAAAAGGCTAACAGAATACCCTATCGAAATGTATTCTTATCCTATACCTACGAGGGGGGGGGGTCGATCAGCTACGGGCTGATCGACAGTTTCCACTAAAAATCCGCCTAGAGCTCCCATGGGGCGCTTATAGCATCTGAACTTCTAGGGGCCAATGTGGGAAGAGGTGAGAACACTTTCCCCAAAAACCCTTTACAAAATAACCGCTGACACAGCGGGTGGAGTTGAGGGTGAGTTTCCCAGACCTTTACGTCTGCCGGTGGGCCAAAAAGTGCACTACGTGCTCCCGCCCGGGACGTAAAGGGTGGGTATGCAAAAGAAAGGGAGGCGCGAACGCCTCCCCCTCGGTGATCTTATCGAACGGACGCAAGAGGAAAACTTCATTATTGCTTATATCCTAAAATCCACCAAAAACCTAATATCAGCCAATCAGAACTACCCATTCCTGTGTGCTTCGTCGACCAGTCGACCTGATTTTTCAGCTTACCGTTAGGTTACCGTTAGGTAACTGTATCAGTTGTCGCGTCGTCCCAGATGTCCCGTCCATGAACCGTCCATGTTCGCCACAGTTGCGCCAACAGTTGTACCGACTGTTGTGTCAACAGTTGTACCAACTGTTGTGCCGACTACCGACTATTGTACCCACTATATACCGACTATGGTACCGACTATGGTACTGTAAAAATTTGTAATATGCTTCACCACAGTAGTGCCCACAGTTATGCACCAATTTTATGGTACACTTCACCACAACATCAAGGGGTTAGAAAAGTCTACGCGCGGTTGAAGTCCAAGTATTATTGGAGAGGTATGTATGCCCATATTGAAAATTATGTTGCAGCGTGTGAAGATTGTGCCACGGCTAAAGGGAAGCCAAAATACCAGGGGCGCACTAGCGGCAATATTGTGGCGTCAAGACCTTTTCAGATTTTGGCTATGGATTTTGCATTACCGTTGCCACAGACCACTATGGGTCATGAAGCACTATTGTGCTTTATCTGTTTGTTTTCCGGATATGTGATCCTTATTCTAATGAGCACCACTACAGCTCAGGATGTGGCAGAAGCATATATGATGGGAGTTTATAAGAGATTTGGAGCGCAAGAAATGCTGAGACATGATCGAGACCCCAGGTTTATGAGTTCGGTGTTCAGGAGATTTAATCGAATGTTGAGGCAGAAACAGAGACCTACATTGGCATATCGGCAACAGGCCAACGGTAAAAAGGAGAGATCGGTGCAGACAGTGATCAAGGCAATAAAGTGCTATATAACGGACCCAGAACAAAGAGATTGGGATGAATATGTGGCGCCATTGGAGTTTGCGTTAAACACTTCGGTGGACTACAACATCACCACACTCCGTTCTACTTGGTACCTGGATGGGAACCTCGAACTACGATGGAGGCGATGGTACCACCGAAAAATCAGTCTGTCATGGAGAAGGATGCACTAGATTGGAGATTAGCCGTGAATAAAAGGCACATGGAAGCTCAAGCGCAGGAAGCCATCATTCGAGAGCAAGTGGTTAAAGAGAGAGCCCAACGTCATAACGAGAGAGTTAAATCGAAATTATGTTCGACTACAAAAACAGCTTACCGCCCTGGAGAGTTAGTCTGGCTGTATCATGATTTGGTCAAGCCAGGGTTAGTAAGAAAGTTGGCTCACTTATGGCATGGCCCATATGTGGTGGATGAACGGTTGAACGATATGGTGTATCGGTTGGTGATACCGACAACTGAGAGTCGGATATTTCCACTAGTACATATTGCTAGGCTGAAGCCCTACATCAACAAAATGAGAAGTCCCCGTGAAAAGATTCACACTAATAATGCATTGGAGTTAGATGAAGCATTACTTCCGGAAGATTCCTGGTATGAACCTGGCAGAGACGCTGAATGGGAAGTGGAGCGCATAGTAGATTGTCGAGTGAAACAGCGGACAAGAAACGGGCGTCGGATGAAAGAGTACCTTATCAAGTGGAAGGATGCCGATGAGATACGTGGGAGCCCGAAGACAATCTTTCGTGTACCATAATCTTGTATGAGTTTGATGGGCAGCGAGCTTGGGATAATCGGCATTACGCAGCCCAGACGGAAGAAGAGGACATCACTGAAGGGGAAGTGTAGAAGACTCAACAGAGGAGAAGAGCGAAGAAGAAATACGACGAAAAGAACAAAAAGGAGATAACAAGAAATCGAAAGAGACAAGAAAAAGAAGCCACAAAAGATGTAGCACATCCCTATCACGAACCCATGTTGGTTGTGATGAGTAGAATGCGGACCCGAGTTGGTTGCATTAGGGAGAATCAGAAGAGACAAACAAACAAAATATAAAAGAAAGACGCATGTTCGAACAAAATTGGCTAAATAATGCAAATGATATAGAAATCGAGGCCATACAGGCTCAATGACTTGATGATGTGGTGTGGATATGATACAAAGAGATACCTATTACGGTCCAAAAGGTGAAAAATCTGTACATCTAGAATAACATGATATGATAACACCTGTGCGTAGACGAATCCCGTACTAAGAGATACCCAATGAGGTCCAACAGGTGCAAAACCTGTACGGAGAGGTACAACGTGTGAAGAAAAAACAAGTGAGCCACAGGGGCGGTAAACCTGAGTGTCGATGGCGGCTATGCGAAGAGACACCTAGTTGGGATATCAGCGGTGTGAAACCTGTATAGCAGCCTCAAAAGACACAGAAGAGAAACAAAACAACGACTGAGCTCTAACAGTAATAGCAGAGCCTAATATGATGGGCCAGGAAGCGAATGTATAAACTTGCCCTCAGAAGTGTAACGAAGCGAGTGAACCACCTGTTACATTGAGAAAGGTGATACATAACAAGGGAAGAAGAAAAGGTTAAAATGCTAGGGGTGGAGGGACACTCAACGGCTGGAGCCATACATGACAAGCTGTTCGAGGACGCGCGGAGCACCTGTGGAGGCTGAGCATGGCATACCTGGTTTTGAATGAAATGATAACGGGACTTTCAAGTGGGGTTTTGGCCAATCACGTGATAGTTAATTGTTCACGACAGTCCTGGATAAGTACGTGAATGAGCGTTCACGACAGTCCTGGATAAGTACGAAAATGACCGTTCACGACAGTCCTGGATAAGTACGTGGATGGCCGGTCAGGACAG
>CM047584.1:14987278-14999020 GCA_026184515.1 Peronosclerospora sorghi
CCTGGACAAGTACGCAGATGACCGTTCACGACAGGCCTGGATAAGTAGGTAGGTGACCGTTCACGACAGGCCTGGATAAGTACGCAGCCCTGGATAAGTGTGTGGAGGATCGTTCACGACAGTCCTGGACAAGTACGCAGATGACCGTTCACGATAGTTCTGAATGAGTACGCAGTCATAGATAAGTACGTTGATGACCGTTCACGACGGTTCTGGATAAGTACGCAGATGACCGTTCACGACAGTCCTGGATAAGTACGTAAATGACCGTTCACGACAGTTCTGGATAAGTACGCAGTCATAAATAAGAACGTGGATGACCGTTCACGACAGTCCTGGATGAGTACGCAGTCCTGGATAAGTATATAGATGACCGTTCACGGCAGTCCTGGATAAGTACGTAGATGACCGTTCACGACAGTTCTGGATGAGTACGCAGATGACCGTTCACGACAGGCCGAGATAAGTACACAGGTATACGTCTGTACAAAATGGGATGTTTGGACCGTTCACGACATGACCGTTCATGACATGACTGTTCACGACAGTTAAGTATACAAAATGTGATTGTTCACGACATGGCCGTTCACGACAGTAAATCTCAGGGTGTGATTGGTCCAAACGGTGGGTATTATGAACGAATCACAGTTTTTCGACTCGATAAAGTGCCGAGGATTGGCTTACGACGGGAGCGTTCGCGACAGCCAACGTCACGGATTTGATCAAGGAGACGTATAATAGAAGTCTATACTATACCAGTATTGGGTTAACTCAGTGGCGCCCTAGTCTCAAAGAAGTTACCTTTTGGAGAGCCATCAAGCGAGAAAATTGGAACGACATAAGATGGATAACGTGGACACGATACAAACATTGTTGAGCCTTAACGTCAGGAAAATCATCCAGCGGAATAGAACGCAGCGAGGATGGTGCCAACATCTCAGGGGGGGGCCCTCGTAGTACATCCGAACCGCAACCTATGACTAAGCGAAAGTCGTCCCATTGATGCCTTCCTAGATGGACCAAGAAGTAGAAGGATGAGTTGGTACGTATACAATGCGAGAGTGAGGATCATACGAAACCAGTTTCTGAGATAAGCGACTTATACAACCAACGGTGTCAATTAAACGGATGGACCAAGAGAACCGAAGCTAGTGTCGAGATTATGCTAAGGCGATTGGGATCCAAACGAAAACTAGATATGAGTGGAATGATGAAGAAGTGAAGTGGTTGACAAGTCTAGTGGAACAAAAGGCCAAGATCACTCACATAGTGGAACGGTATCCGGTGCAATTCCCACAAGCTAAGAAAATACGCACCAAAACATCTGTACAAAAAAAGATACAAGCCTTGCGCCAGGAGAGTAAAGGAAAATCCCGAGTACTATCAGACGGAAATGATAGCCAAGGTGAATGCAGAAAAGGTGGCAAGAGATGTACCCCACAAGAGGATCTCATATTGGAAGAGGCGATCGAACGTGGGGAAATGGATGTGAACTTAGTTGCTAGGAAGTTACGTGATGCGTTAAACACGGGCAGATCCCAGTCTACGCCGAGATCGCATGAAGGTATCAGAAAAAGACTCCGTAGACTAAAATGTAGAGCACAGAACGCCGAGAACGCCTTTATAAGGCCATGTCCTCAGTTGGAACAGGAAATTTATGTGAACGTCGAGGAAGAGCAAAGTATTATAGATTTGCGATACCAGGGAGCTCAAGTTCATCATCCGGAGTGGAAGGGGAGTCGGAAAGTGTGGCAAATGTTGTGGTGACTCAACTTGAACTACAGAGAATGTCGGCTGAAGATGCCAATGTGTCCAAAGATGTGGAGCTTGAAGGTACAGTGGAAGAAGCAAAAAAATACAAACTCCGGTGAAATCTTCGAACGGCAGAAAACAGTGAATGAAAGACCATTGGAGCCAGCAATAAGATAGGGACTATTTGACAGCACCCTAAAGGGTGATGGAGAATCAAGACGAGACATCTCCACAGCCATAGATTTAACATAATCCACGGAAGATCCAAATTCGAGTCTTCAAGAAGGTAATGGAGAAGAGCCAACAACCAAAGAAGATGAGCTGCCGTGAAGACAAGATTTCAGTCTGCCAGAAGAGGAACATAAGTGCGTCTCGGAAGATGTAGACCTCCTACAAATACAATGCAGAACTATGATGGAATGTGTGGGAAAGTTTTTAACAATCTTACTCCGATGACGGATACGAATGCATAGACGCTCAAGACGGTTGTACAGAGGAAAGAGGAATATCGAAGCTATACGTTTAAGGAAGGGCTGCTCACAGAAGAGTGGCGAGAGCAGCGTGACATAGTATATGTAAACCCGACTCAACGGCAAGGCGAGTGATAACGCGTATGTCAGATATTGAAAGTAATTGGTGTCAGGATGTGGATAAAAGCACTATTAACCCAGGAGCTATCATTAATGAAATCCGATCGTTGGACTTACTCAGAGAAATTGGTATACGGCGACAAATCAAATCGATCACCCCGGAGAATGCAGAGTGTATTGTTTGCTGTCACGCTATTATTACGAGATTCAGAGTCTCTAGTAGTTTTTCTGCGCGAGTGTTGGGGTGGTGGTTATGGACCTTGCAGGGGTGACCTGCGTAGTCTAAAGTATGATGTGACCATACCACAATTTCACTACGAAGGAAGCTGAAGACATTGGCTATACGCAAAGTATCGGGAGGTGTATGTGGATGATTTTGTGTCAGTAAATGATTACATCCTTACCATGTGCCTAGTGACACATCTGGATGCATTTTGGGCCACTAACCCTGATCAATATGGATGGACAACGGATAAGGTTAAGTCAACCATTAAGCTTCATGTGTTATCATATGGTGTGGGGCAGTGTTTAGCCAAACGATGGAACACTTACAACAATGATGGTGGTACAACTCATTTCATGCCATTGATGAGAGGGGTAATATACCTGCAAGTAGCCGGAAATGATATGACGGAATATGTAAATACAAGTACAGAAGATTTACAAAGATGGGATTATGGACAACTATGTGTTCCACGAGGTAACAAACTGGAACTTTTAGGCTGGGGGATAAACTGTTCGGTAGGATTCAGACATGTCATTCTAACCACTACCATGGGAGGACGCATCCATGAGAACACACATAAGTTACGATGGTTACCCAAAGCCAACATTATGAACTACATCAGAAGGTTCGGAGTGGTGGACAGGCTGACTAGAAATTCACCACCGGAGATATGAATCTGATGATTAAAAGAGAAACCGTTCAGTCTCAGAGAAATTCATCGGTAATGGCCGAAGCGGAACGAACAGCGGTATATAAAACATTTCAGCGCAGCTTGGATAGAGATCAATTGAAAGTGATAAGTGCAGCAATAGAGACGAAAGGGATAGTGTTGGCTCGTGTTCCATATGGATGTGAGAAGACTTCTACTATTACGGCTGTTGTACTATCACTACTAGCAGTTTTCCCCCTATATCGGATTGCCATCGTGTCCGAAACCAATGCAGCTATTGATGAAGATCTGAAAAAGGTTGATGGATTCAAATCAGTTAAATGATCATGATATCGTTCGGTTGGGAGAAATAAAGGGTACCATGTTAGCGTCAGATGCTGAAAAGTATCGCCGAAGGTTTCTCTCGTAGATACTACGACGCGAGCGGCAAGCATTGGAAGGGTGTGTGAATCGGAAAGAAATATCTCCCATATTGAAGTTAAAAGAGAGATACGTGTTAGATGGAAGACGTGTGATTGTTGCCACTTTGGCTCAATTGAGATGACCAGATTACTCGAATGTGCGCTATGACGTAATTATCAATTATGAAGGGGCGCAAACAGCCGAAGTGGCATTACTGCAAGCCATTAGGCCTTGGGTACAAGTGGTTAAATCAGTGGGAGATCCGTACCAACTTTTTGCATACTCCCCTATGGATGAAAGAATGAAGAGCAATTCCGTAATGATGCACGTCGTCACAAGATTACGTGGGGGTTGATACATTTCATGGAACATTGCCGAGCGATGAGAAAAATATCACCTGCATTCCCTGGAGTTACTATGACGGCAGAATCTAGGAGCCACCCTATGATCACGAGACTGTTACAAACGTTTTATCCCTATACTATTCGAGATCGAGCCTATAGGTCACCAGATTATTTGGCATCAATACATCTGAAGAATATGGAAACCCTTGATTGGGCTCAGCCAGATGATCGCTACCCTTCTAGGGTAGGGAAAATTTTGGGGAAACAACGTGTCGTGTGGATTAGTTCTCAAGAATGGGTTGAGGAACATGAGTGCACAGAGTACAAGCACAGAAATGTCATTGAGTTGGCAATCGTGGTGCAGTTAGTGGATAAAATACGGTCGGCTTTGCAGGTGGAGTCGCGACGTTTGGGTACGGCTGTACAAAAGTCAGTGTTGATTATTTCGCCATATCAAGACCAAGTATCGGCTATGAGGAGAGAGTTACGATATATGAATGGAGTGTATGAAGATCATTTGGATATCGAAGTGGCTACTACTGGTTCCATTCAAGGCAGAGAAGTAGAAATTACTATTGTTACGATGGTGTGTTCGCATACTATAGGATTTATGGCAGGGAACCCCTCAAGATCGTTGGTATCACTCAGCAGATCACGTGATTATCTATTCATTATGGATGCGCGATATGTGTTCGAGCAGGATATCGATTGGGATCGGATGATGGAAGTGTGCAAGAGATATGATACTCCCTGTTTTGTCTCTACTATGGAGGGCAGTGAAGCACGTCAATATTTGAAGTGGAATTAGCGAGACTTTGATGTTGATATGATACATAAATGAATTGCTTGCTTTTGCTCGCATACACTGAAGCTTCGCAAGGGGCGGTTGTGGTGAAGTGGCTGGAGTCTATGATTAAGTATATACAAGTCCCTATAAGAAGTGCACGGTATTTTGGCCGGCCATGAAGCAAGTTTTCGGTATTGAAGCCAGTGTTGAAGTAACTAAGAAGTAACAAGGTGAACAAGGCACTTGAAGTAGATATAGTACTTCTTAATATTTTAGTTATAATCAAATTTCCTCCCTTTTGAAGAGTCGTTTTTCCAACCAACCAAATCTTTCCAACCTATACAAAAACTAAGTATATCCCGAGGAAACCTTTAAGTGAAGGCGTGTTAAGGCGTGATAAAGATCCTTTGCGATTACCTAAGCTAAGGGGCATCCTGATTGTCACCAGGAAGTGTCCAGTTTTAGTGATTTTGTATTAAGGTTCGTACATAAGTACCAAGAACCTGGGAAGTATAAGCAAGAAAGGTGTATTCTATCGCTTCCTTGTGCTGTTTTTGAGTGGAAACCTCGAAAATTTAAGTTCCTTCATGGCATTAAGGTCCTATTACCCCACGCGACCGACGTGGAAATCGTTACATGGTGGTGTTCTTTGATCATTTTTCGAACTATATGAGGGTTTTTGCCGCAAGGACGAAGGATCAACCACGAAAATGTTTGAACATTTTCTCGTATGGTTTGAACGAGAATTTAACTGCAGAATCTGCGTTTTACGATCTGCTGGTGGGGGTGAATTTAGGAACTTCGACCTGTTTTGCAAAAGCACAGACGTACGCAGGCAAGTTACAGAGCCAGGAACTCCTGCATCAAACGGCAAGGCTGAACGGATGAATCGAACCATATTCAATATGGTTCGATGCATGATTTTTTCATCCGGAGTGCCGCTGAAATACTGGACGGAAGCAGCGGAATATGCAATCTACATATTAAATCGAAGCCCTACAAGGTCTAATCCCGGAAAAGTTTCTCCGATATGCATGCTGACAGGCAAGCAAACAAATTTGGGGGACATCGTGAGTTTCGGATCATCCGGTATGGTCTGGAGAGATCCAAGTAAGAAGACTTTCGAGAAAGATGCGGAAAGAGCATTAATAATGAGGAATAATGACGAAAATAAAAGATACAAGGTTTTGCTGATGAAGGATAGAGTGGTTATTACTACTCGACATGTAATGGATATCGAAACTTTGGACGAAAAGTCGAACGAGATAATCAGGAAGAGTCTAGCAGGTCTAGAAGGAGGAGATCACGTTCCTGACGCGGATGACAAACAGAGCACCAAGCGGAACGCAGATAAATAGAGTAGAAAATACCAAGAACAAAACTTTCAAGCTCAAGATAAATTGAAAAGAAGACCTACCACACAACAACCATGGAAGTCAGTCCGAAAGGTGAAGAAGAATGCGAAAATGGCGGCTATGGAGAGAGATAGAGCCAAGAAGAATAAGAAGGAGAATCGAAGCAGACAATACCCGCTGGAAGGAGATACTGGAGACAAGAGAAATAATACGAACGAGAATGCAATGGAAAATGCACGCACTGGAGGTGAAAGTCGCGAGACTGCGAATTTTCTGTACGCGTTTGCAGTTACAGAGATCAAGAATGTGAAGAACGAAGTATGCGCAGCTGTGCCTGATCCAAGAATCTAGCATGATCACATCAAGGTAGCCAGTCAAGGCAGTGGCAAGAGGCAGAACAGAAAGAGTTGCGTTCGTTGGGGGATCTTAAAACATGGAAAATTGTGAGAAGAAGCGACGAAAAGAAACCCTTACAGACGAAATGGGTTTATAAAACCAAGATGAAAGCCGATGGAAGTGTGGAACGATACAAGGCAAGATTAGTGGCTCGCGGAGACAAGCAAATATTTGGAGAATATTTCTTTGCTTCGTTCTCGGCTGTGGTGGAGCTAAACAATATGAAGGTCATCTTGATCATGGCGATGATCTGGAAAGTGTCCGCGCGCCACGGAGACGTGCCAAGCGCGTAACCTAAGGCTTGAACAGAAGAAGACGAGATACACTTACAAGTACCGCAAGGAATGAAGATATCGAAGGAGAAACTAACAGAATTGGGAGCTAAAAGCGAAGCAGATGTGGTTTTAAAACTACAAAAGAATCTCTACGGTTTAAAACAAGCGGGCAGACTGTGGTACGAGCTACGACGTGATACTCTAATTAAATGTGGATTCATTCAGTGTTTGACAGACACTTGCATCTTTGTGAAAAGAAATGATGAAAATATTACGCTCGTTGGAGTTTACGTTGACGATTTACTCGTCACTGCAACGGATACCAAGTTAGTGGATGATTTTTTGCGAGGATTTGACTATACTGGAGTTGAAATATCTAGGGAAAGTGGAGAAATTTCTAGGTACAAGGATTAGCGGTGATGTTGAAACTGGTTAATGGATTGATCAAGAGCAGACGATTACAGAGATGATTGAAAGACACGGCCTCAAGGATGAAAACACGGTCAAGGTAACAGTGCTGAAGCTTGAAAACGAAAATGGATTGGATGAATTACTACCGAGCAAAACAAGTGAGAAAATGCCGTCGATCAAGACATTCCAATCCCTGTTCGGAAGTTTACTGTGGTTTTCCCGCGTGTCACGACCGGATATCGCTTTCGCGGTGCACAGGGCAACCAGGCACACCCATGCACCAACTCTACTGGATTTCAAAATGGCAAGGCATATAGCAAGGTATCTGAAAGGAACGATTGGTATGAAGTTGTTTCTCACGCATGATGATGATGAACCTCTACCACTGAGGATTGTGAGTTACAGCGACGCTGACTTTGCATCGGACAAGAATTATCGGAAAAGCATCAGCGCCAGCGTAATTTACGTGAATGAAATTGTGGCAGGCTGGAGTTGTAAGAAGCAGTCGTCTGTCGCTCTATCCACTGCTGAAGCAGAGTTTGTTGCCGCGGCTGTCGGAGGTAGACAGGCGTTGGGATTGAGAGAGATTTTCGAGGAAACTGGAATCAAAACAAAAGCGCCTGTTGTGCTAAAAATCGACAACCAAGCTGCGATTAAGCAGATACAAAGCGAAATGAGCGGTGCAAGTGCGGAACACGTGGATGTGAATCTGAAGTTTATTAAGGATTACGCAAGAAAAGGAAATATGAAGCCGGAGCACGTGTCAAGTGAAGAGATGGTGGCAGATTTACTCACCAAGACATTGGACCGCGCATTGCGAGTTTGAGGAGTCGAATTGGATTGAAATGATGGATTGTATTTCGGGTTGGTCTTATCTGATGCTGATTGCGTGATGGTTTTATTTTCATGGATATTTTGTGCTTAACATGGCCCCAGGTAACCTTGGAAGGAGTGTTGAACTCAAGTATATGTGGTTATTATATGTGAGTACACAATTTTACTGTGGACCACATTTTATTCCTTATTTGGAGTATATTTTGTTTTCAACCAATCAGCATCGACCCGCGACGGCCAGATCGCGACGGCCAGATCGCGACTGTCAAGTTGCATATCAGGAGACTCTCAAGTTGCATATTAGTGGGACTGGACACTTAGGTAACTCTACATAATACACTTTTACTTTTTACTTTTACTATAAAGGTGCCACGTGTACCTATTGACTGGACGGTCTCCTGGTAATAGCGCGCCGGAGTACAAGACACAAGCAGGACTCTAATCGGTCCGCGAGCAACGCATACACACTACAATACAAAGGATATAACAGCCTGCGTCTTCCTACACTGTGATCCGCACTACGAGAGCTACAACGCAACCAGTAGACACTGCGATTGTCGAGATGGTTTTAGAGGGTTTGACTGCCGCATGTGCTCTGCAAGTGGCTATTTGGCAGCTGCTTTATCCGACGTCTGCAGTTCCACCTTCGGCTCGGATTTCGCATTCGTTACAGGGCTTATCTACGACGAAAATGCGTCGCTGAAGACGTATGGACGCAAACTTTCTATTTACCCCCAAGCACTGTTTCCAGACAGTGCTCTTGACTTTCGTTGCGACCGTGATACGTAAGGTGTGGCCAATTGTTCCTCCGCAGTTTTTAAGGCTAAAGAGACGGTGCGAGGCTTACACGTCATTGACTGCAACATTACCCAGTGTGTCTTTGCCACTGGAGATGCCAACGGAAAATGCGCTCAGATCGACTGTAAATGCGGTCCACAGTGTTCGGCACTTACCAAGACGATAGTGGAGAGAACGTTAAGTCGAAAACCTGCTAGTATCGATGTTACGAACAAGATACATGTAGAAATTTTCATTGAAGGGTCACCCATTCCGCTATCTGCAACGTGCACGGCACGGCGTCGGCGTGTGAACGAACAGGAAGTGGCGGAAGTTCTACGTCCGGTAGCGGGGATTCCGGGGCTGGTCCGGATAAGGTCACAGCGTCTGCAGTCTGCTGCTTCTCGCTTGCTCTAGGGGAGATAGCTTGACACTGATTCAAACTTTTCAATGGATAGCAACTAATCTTATGTTGTGCTAAAGTCTTGATAGGATCGGCGATAGCTCTAGAGGCATCAGGATGCGCGGTAGTTTGCCAACGCTCCGGAGTTCAAGAGAGACTCGAGCTACCGCGGGTGATCTAGTCTGCCTCCCTTTGTAGTCAACTCAAATAATAACATTAGAGATAGCTCAGCATACAAGGGGTGTAACAGGACTGATCCTGTTACAGGCTTACACTGTGTTGTGCGAGGAAGCGCGCAATACGGGAGGGGTAGGATTAGTTGATGACAACTAATCCTATATTAAAAGCAAATAGAATATTCGCTTAAGCTTGAGAACGCAAAATTAAGAGTGTTTATTAAATGGGTGGTTAGCGGCTAACAGTATAGTAATTACCTAACTAATATAATAATATCAAGTATTAAACTAACTGTACTATTAGTTAACCTTTATGATTCGGTATTTATACCGAATCGACTTTTCCTTAGTAGATTATAATAACTTATAATCTCTTATTTAATTTTCAGACAACGCGTCTGAAATTCAACTGTGATATTCTAATTTGAATATCAATTATGTAATGGCACCCCATTACATCACCCCACTTAAGGTGGTTGGCCAATAATAATTCTTATTTTGGACAATCATAGGTGGCACTTGTTGGTAGGAATTTCTCATCCACCAACTGATTGACTATCGACTCGATGGTCGAAGCACGCGGCGGCGCTCTAAAGAGCGCTGAAAACATCGAAGGAGCTTCTTCCTCCGCCTCAGCAATAGGTGCTGAAGTGTTGAGTGACAACAGTGACGCTGCATTAGCAGCGTCGACTACGCAAAGGTCCGAAGACGTACCATCTTCGACCACAGATGCTGCTAAGGCGGCATCTGGCAAGAAACAGAGAGATGTTGCTAATGCAACATCTCGCACGATGACAACCCCCGAATGGTGTGTTGCAGGAAGGGTTCTTCCATGTTCGGATACAGTTGTGACTCCGAACAAGGTGATTGGGGCACAGCTGTCCCCGAGAAAGGATCTAGCGAGTCGAAACTCGCGAGGTGCTCATCGCCTAACAGCGATGATAACTCTTGTGTCGCTGTCATCTACGACAGCGACAATGATCATCACAGATGGTTGCGGGAACGCAGAAACCCACCTGGACCAAGTACGTCTCCATGTCGGGGTGGTTTAACCCTGGCGCGTGGTGTTGAAGCAGGCGGTGTTCCGCCTGCTAAAAGAGCTCGAACAGAAGCGGCGACTGCCGCTTCTAAAGCGTATCATCGAACGGAACCACATGTTCCGTACAGAGTGGGGTTTGGACCCCTGGATGGGATATTGCCCCCAACAGTGGTGGTCACCGTAAGCGGGAATGCCAATATGCGCTGTTCGATATCAACGTGCTGGATGACTGCGAAGATATCCAGTCACGTCGATTCGATCGAAGTACAGAATAGGCGTCTGTACTTTATTGACCTCTTTTTCCAGGTTGGACATTATTCGAGCCGGAAAGGGTAAAGAAAGAACAGGGATGACAAGGACGCCCTGAGTCAACGTTGGAACGCTTTTGTTGACAACTACAACAAAAGCCCAGATGACTACGTGAACAAAATTCACGTAATGCGCGAGCGCTTTTTAAAGCACTCGCGAACAGGCAAAATGGAATACATCCATTTTGCTTGCATCAAAGAAGGGTTGAACTGTGGTGTCCCTTCTCACCTCGTTTTCCCGCAGTGTCCGCAGGGCGCTCCTCGTCTGTCAAATGGAAGTTGCGGGGGTACGGTGGTTTTTCCGTACCCGCCGAAATTCAGGGCTTAATCGATGCCCTAAATGCATCAACACCTAGTGTTGATGCTACTTCGCATTATGAGTTTGAGACTCCTTCTCAAACTCAGTTAAAAGGTCTGGGGCGTCGGCCCTCAGAACCTCAATCGGCTCCCAAGAGTCGAACTCTTGGGGGTAACCCAGCCAGCGTACTAAGTACTCGGTACGCTGCCCCTTCTTCGAAGGAACCGAACGCTTCGAGATCAAGCGCTCGAGAATGTATCGCCTTTTCCCCTGATTATCGATCAGGGGCGGCGGAGGTTGAGAATTCCCTCGCATGTTGTTGTTGCGGAGCATGGTTCTTTTCTCCGCAAACTCGAGGAGGGTTGTTCCTCCTTGAGCAGCGATATGTCTCACTCTGTGAAGACATATCGGTCTCTTCGCGAAAATGTCCGCGACATCCTCGGGGCGCACACTGCCCTTCAGCAGAAGAATGATCTTCTGTACATCGAGCTTTCCCGCTGTAAGGGAGAGCTCGATCGGCGCACGGCTGATCTTGAGCAGTCGAAGGCGGAGGTAATGACTCTCCGCTCTGCTCATCAACGGCTGGAAGCCGATTACAAGTCTCTCTTGGGAGACTTGGAGAGGCACGGTATCTTCCGTGGTTCTGTGTCTCGTCGTAAGACGAAGACGAATGATACGGTTTGAGCCGCCCAACATAGA
>CM047584.1:14999120-15058057 GCA_026184515.1 Peronosclerospora sorghi
TTGAGCCGCCCAACATAGAATATTGGGTGAAGCCGCATTGCTGTGGGAATGTCTAAGGTATAGGCATTCCCCCGAATCTCTTGGACCTTGAAAGGTCCAATGTACTTAGGAAGCAACTTCCGTGTAGGGAAGTAGCTTATTGCATGTGTAGTCAAATTGGTAGTACTTAATAATACCAATTCACCTTTCAGAAATGAGTTTTTGTTCTTCCTTCCTAGTTTGTCTGCATTTTGCTTCTGCTTATCAAAAGCAGAGGCAAGTGAATCTTTTACATAGCGTGTTACAGCTTGGCGCTGTAATACGAATTTATCTACTGCTTTATCAGCAGTAGGTGCATTGTCCTCGTTGTCTGCATCCATTGCTACAGACACATATTCATCGTATGCAGCTTCATTTTCAATTGAAGCTGCTACCGCTTCTACTGTATTTTTAGTAGAAGGGCCATCGTTTTGTTCACAAGTTGCAGTCGCAACTTGCGCATTGACTCGCTCAATTTGAGCGGGTCCCTCCCCCACTTAGATTTGGCGTACCGCCAAGTAAAGCTGGGGTTCGTGGATGCCTTAAGGCATTCACGTAGAACGGTGTATGCTTAGTGGCAGCATGCACCGAATTGTTAATCGAGAATTCAGTGAGTGGCAGGTAGTCACTCCACTGTTCAAAGGCATGTGCGTATGATCGCAACATGTCTCCGAGAACGCGGTTAACCCGTTCCGTCTGCCCATCCGTTTCCGGATGGTCCGCAGTTGACATCTTCAACTGGGTTCCCAACAATGAGAACGTTTCTTGCCATAAACGTCCTGTAAATCTCGGATCTCGATCCGAGACAATGTCTTCCGGCATTCCGTGCAAACGGAATACCGTATCAACGAATATCCGCGCTGTTTGAGAGGCGGTTACGCTCGCTGATACTGCAGTAAGATGTACTATCTTACTGAAACGGTCTACAAAGACCACTATTCAGGTCTTCCGACTATTGTCGGGTGGAAGACCGAATACGAAGTCCATTGAAATGGACTTCCAACACTCTGTCGGAACCGGCAGAAATTGCAGCGGAGCCTGTGCAGACTGCGCAGGCTTAACGCGCTTCCAAATCTCGCAAGCGCGTACGTATTTCCGTACCCACTTGTACTGGTTTCGCCAGTAAAAGTCACGTGCGAGAGAAGCGTATGTCTTCTCTCGACCTTGATGCCCCGAAATCGGTACATCATTATACTCAAACATAATTTTATGTTTGAGATCATCGTCGTTTGGAACGACGATGCGACTTTCATCTTTTTCGTCTGTGCTGTAAAGCAGCAGACCATCGTGCAGTCGATATCGATGCACGCAAGCGCGGAGGAACTCTGGGAGCTCGTCGCGCTTCTCACTTTGTACGCCTCGCGTACTTGTCGTATAATTGACGACGACAAAGCAGTGCAACGGATCGCGTTTGCACTGGCACCTTCGGTTACGGACGGTTTCGTCTCGTAATCGGGCCTTCGTGATAGCACATCCGCTATCACGTTCAACTTTCCGGGTTTGTATTCAACCGTAAAGTTGTATTCAGCAAAGAATGACAGACATCGAGCCATTCTTTGTGTAATGTGTGGTGAATTCACGGCCGTGTGTAGCGACGCATGGTCCGTGTAAACCACAAACGGTCTATCTCTCAATAGATAGATCCGAAACTTGGCCAATGCATACTTCATGGCAAGGAGTTCCTTGTCATGCACTGGATAGTTGCGCTCGGCCGGGCGCAACTGACGCGATTGATAGCAGATTACGCGATCACGATCATCGTGATCACGCTGCATCAAAGCACAGCCGATAGCGAAATCTCTAGCGTCGCAAACGACGTGGAACGGACGCTCGTTATCGGCTATAGCCAAGAGAGGCGCTTCAGTCAAGCTTTTCTTGACTGCATCAAAAGCATCTTGGCATTGGGTATCCCAATGCCATTCGACATCTTTCTTAAGTAATTGAGAAAGAGGTCGTATTAACCCAGCATAGTTGCACGAATACTTGTGCAAATATGTTGCCAACCCAAGGAACTTTTTTCGAAGTTCCTTAACGTTGTCTTGCGTAGGACATTCAACGATCACCCTGATCATTTCTGGATCAGGACGCACCCCGTGCTTGCCCACAAAGCATCCAAGAACGGGTATCTCAGGTGCACCAAAGGTGCACTTCTTTAGATTTGCATAGAGCTTATTCTTACGCATAAGGTCTAACACTCGACGTAGATGCTCCCTATGGACATCTACATCGCTTTTATCGTGTTCACCCTTACTATGGATGAACACGTCATCGAAATAACTCGGTGCGAATTCTCGCACCGGGCGTAATAGATGCGTTACGCATCTGTTAAACGTAGCAGGGGCATTTCAAAGCCCCTGCGGCATAACAAGCCACTCCCAAAGCATGCCGCTTGGGGAGCTTACCGCCGTGAGAGGGATATCCTTCTCACGCATTAGGATTTGATAAAATCCATCTCTTAGATCGAGAACACTAAAGATGGTGCTCTCGCACATGCCATCAATGATGACATCTTTTCGCGGTATCGGCGTCTGCGCCGGTACCGTCGCTGCGTTCAGCTTGTTGTAAGCGTGAACGATTCTCCATCCACCTGTGGACTTTTTCACACAAAAGGTGGGGGTAGAGTGCGGTGAGATAGACTCCCGCACTTGGCCTGCTTTACGACGAGCTTCGAAAAACTCGTCGATCGCTTTGACTTGATCACGCGGCAACGGCCATTGCCGCGTGACACAATACTTCGTGCCTGGCACGAGGTCAATTTCATGACGAGTTCCCTTATCCTTAGGGAGCTCGCTAGGTACTTCTTCTGGGAATACGTCAGCGTATTCCCGAAGTACCTCATAAAATGGGGAGTTTGCTTTAAGCGACTCCCAGCTCTGCGCTTCAAATCGCTGAACTTTGGTTTGATCATTGGGAACCTCTTTCCCAATGTTTTCCACTTGTAATGTGGATATTCGTTCACGAATATCCACTACATCATCTGTTGCAACGATGATACAGATCTGTTCGATCTGATCATCGTGCAAGTTTTTCATAAACTTCTTCCAGCTTAGCGCTGGAAGATCCATCACCTCCGAACCTTCTTTCGGAGGGTGTTCCATCAACAGAGACTGGGTAGCTAATCCGGTCTCCGTTTTGCGTCAAGAAGTTGATCGTCTCGACGTAACTGTCCATGCAATCAGACGCACTCGTCAGATTGACTGCTACACGGTGATTACGATTCACCGTGTGCGAATACTCATCCTCATGGTGGCCGCTGCCTACCATGGAGTTTTGGCGATCAGATGTGCTCGTCTGATCGGCCGCCTGTTCTGCGACACGGTGGTCTTTATCACCCGTGTGCATGGCTAACGCAACGTGGTGGGCACTGGCCACCACGGAGTTGTGCTCACGATTGCACTCGATCGTGAGTTCACTCTCATCAACACGGAATTCTTTCGTCGTGTTGGAACCTTCGGTCGCACAGTGGGTGTTTCCCACTGTGGATACTATTTCATTCTCACGGTGGGTGTTTCCCACCGTGGATATCACTTCATTCTTGCGGTGGTCTTTATCACCCGTGGATATCTCTCCAACACGCAACGACTCTTCCGTTGCGTGTGGTAGTCCCTCTGGTATCTCACCAGCGGAGGTACCTTCCGCTGATCGTGTCAGAACAAACCTGGTGGTGCCATCGCTATCCACCAGACTGTCCGACGCTGCGGTTGTATCCTCTGATACAGCCGGATTACACACAGGGTGATCAGATCCTGTGCATCCGCCGCAGTCGATCGATAGGTCAACCCAGTCGATCAAGGTTTAAACTTGGACATCCATGGGATTCCAAGTATCACATCGAACTTGTCATCTAAATCGAGTACGATGAATTCATCCTCGAATGACAGTTCATTCAACTCGAAGCCTGTTTTAATCACACGCTTTGGAATAGTCACGGTTGCACCTGTTGCTAACCGGACTGACAACATACTTCGTGGGGTTTCTACCTCCACGAAGCTCAAAAGCGTTAGACCTGAGTTCTAACGAAATTGTTTGACGCTCCTGTGTCAAACAAAGCTCGCATGGAGACATCGATCCCGTGCGGCTTAACCTCCAGGGTGATAAGAGGCTTACCATCACCCTGCACCTTTTGACAGGACATAGTCCCGTCTGGGGCTATTACCCTCACATGCCCTATGTCGGCATCTGGGATAACATTCCCAGTAGGGCGCCCCGCCCCTACTGGTGATTTACGTTTTTTGCACCAACAGGGTGATGTCCCTGTTGGTGTCGCCGTGCATCGGACGGTTCCGTCCCTGACTGCGTGGCACCGGACGCGGTGCCATACACTCATGGACAAAATCCCCCATTTTCGCGCATCTATTGCAGCGAATATTCTTCTTAAATTTCGGTTGCTTCGTGTTCGAAGCAACCGCAACTGATAGTTCCATCGGCTCTGGACCTCCACCGCCCATGCTCTGGCGCGGGTGGATATTTCTTGAGACGAAGTGTGAACTTCGTCTGCCCGACTGCTGCTTGTTGACATGCTGTTGCGGCATGTCAAAAGCGAAGGGCTGTTGAGCCCTTCGCTGTACCCAGCATGCGATGACGCTGATCGCATGCTGAACTCCTCACGGATGCTCATATCAATGGCATCCCTTAGAGTCTCTGGCGGGTGCCGGTAGAGACTCTGTTTGACGGGACCATCATTGAGTCCCTTCATCAAGCTAGTGACCTGCATAGCAGGGGGCACCGGCTCATACACAATATTTGACAGCAAATATTGCGTCTTCTGAGCGTAAGCTTGAAGGTCAAGCTTACCTTGCCGGAGTTCCATGAACTCCTGCCGACTACTTAGCTCCATTTTCTGGAGCTTCAAAGTTGAGCTTTAGCTCAGCTTTTAATTCCTGATAAGTCAGGAACGCAGAGTCATCAGTGGCTCTGCGCCTCATCGCCCATGCCCTGGCTATGCCGCCTAGACATGTTGTGGCGAAGTACGCCTGTAACGTTCGTCAACAATATTTTGCGCAGAGATGGCATCTTCCACCTCTGCGAACCATCTACGAAGGGGCTCGGCTCCTTCGCCGGTAAAGGGCGCTACTCGCGCCTTTACCACTTCAACGCTATGCGTTGCAGGTGCGGTTGCGGTCCGCGCTGCCTATGGCGCGGGTCGTACTGGCTTTTCTAGGTGGTTTCGCCTAAAGCGATTCACCACCTCTACCACTCCCTCCGGGGACTTACCCAGGAGGAAGGTAATGATGTCGGTCCCCATAGACCGAAACATTTCCACCGTCGCGTCTTTACTACGTGACGAGAAGTGAGGGAAGTGTAATTTACCAGTTCCAGCGTTCTCTCTCGCTCGGCAGGCGTCATGTCTCGCGACATGATGCCGAGCGGCTCTTAATCTTCGCTCCGCTAGTTGACTAGCGGAACGTAACTGTGGTCGTTAAGACGGACCACAAAGTGCTACCAGGTGTAACAGGACTGATCCTGTTACAGGCTTACACTGTATCTTGCGAGGAAGCGCGCAATACAATTAGGGCAGGATTAGTTGGTAACAACTAATCCTATAGTAAAAGTAAATATAAATATTTACTTGGGTTTGAGAACGCAAGATTAAGAGTGTTTATTTAATGGGTGGTTAGCGGCTAACAGTATAGTAACTTTCTAATTAATATAATAATATCAAGTATTCAACTACCTGTACTATTAGTTAACCTGCAAGATTCAGTATTTATACCGAATCGACTTTTCCTTCGTAGATTATAATAACTTATAATCTCTTATTTAAATTTCAGACAACGCGTCTGAAATTAAACTGTGATATTCTAACTTGAATATCAATTATGTAATGGCACCCCATTACAAACGTACTGTGGGGTTAGGCATTTAACTGTGCGGCCACTTGGTCCTTGGTAGGTTCCCCAGACTTCAACTTGCTACGCATCTCGGCCATTTCCTCGATGAACTTTCGACAATACTTCACGTCGTGACCGACTGTTTTACAATGCTCACACGTCTGAAATTCCAACATTTGTCTTTATCGTGTCCTCTTCGATTGCAATGTTCACACACCACTCCCCCATCATTGTTATTAGGCGCACTCGTTCGTGCTCCTCTGTCGTCATAATTAGAACGTGACCGCTGCATGGCATGTACTTCTCCACCCATCATGTGTACGCTAGGTTGTACATCTTCATATACCGCTTCAGCATTCTTGCATGCATCATTTTCTTTCCAGGACTGGTAAAACGTGCTTCATGCTTCGTCAACACCCTTTCCAATTCTTCAATATTATTGAAAGTCATATGCTGATATTGCATTTGTATGACACGATCATGAATAGTGTCAAAGAATTGCTGGATGTGCTCTTACAACAATGAGGTGTTACGGGCATCTCGGAAGTCCATTCCAGCTCTTAACGCCGCGTCATTTAGCCGGTATAGATAGGTAGTTGCTAGCTCGTCTCGTTTCTGGGTCAATTTAGAATACATGACCCGAGGCGACACTTTGTCCACGCAAAACTACCGTTGAAATAAATCTATTACTGCATCCCAATCATACTTCACCGTATCCGCCAATTGTTTGTACCATCAAGATGCTGTGTTCGTCAAGCTATCCACAAACATCCCTAGCCGTTGATCGTCATCCCAACGTGAAATGTTTGCTACATGAAAAAAATCTTGTCACCCATGCCCTTGCACTCCCAGCTTCTTGTCTATTTCCGTCAAATGTCTTGATCTCTGTATTCTGGATAATGGCTGTTACAGGCTGACTAGATGATGTCCATGTGTTTTGTTTTCCACTCGACATGCCATATCTTCACGCTTTCGGCGAGTTGGTATATGCCTTCCCTGGCACCGCCGATCTTTGGTATGATGCGCTAGTCGTCCCTCTCATAGTATCCGGCGTGCGACTAGCTGACAAAGACGCGGTGATTTTCGCTAACTACTTCAAACTTAAGTGCCCATCTTGTATCAATTGGACTAAATTTGCCACCACTGGGTCCTGCTGTTTCGACACTGATCGTGGTGGTGACATGTTCTCGTCCTCATCCGAGGAAAGTTCCAACTTTTTTCTTACTCGATGACCACGCTTTGGCTTCCAATCCTTAGCATCTTCCAACCCATCGTCATCACACAACTTTTGCATGTCCGGTGGTTTAGACTCTTTCACCGGGGTGTGAGTGGTGTCTTCCACAATGTAGTAAGTTGGCTTGATGTCAGTAGCCTCGTTCCAGTAAACCATCAAGGATGTTTCCCACTGGTTCTCTGCTAATAATAGTGACACCATCAGACCAATATCTTCTGCGGTACGATCCAGATTGAAGTCACATGCAGCATCAAATTCTTCCCGTCGTACAAACTCATAGCCACAATTTCGAAACAGCGTTTCTATAGCTTCAATTGACTCTTTCAGCCCTCCAGGAAGTAATGTCTTCCTTAACTTTAAAGTAAGGGGCAGATTTTGACGCCTTGCGAATCTCATATAGTGAAAACCAGCTGCGTGATTCCCCAGGTAACTTCAATACATGCCGTTGATACCGTGCCATTCTTGCACAGGCATCATAGAAAGTGTATGTTTCTATTAGGATCATCCTGAGAGCGCTGTAAAGTAAAGACCAGCTCTTTCTCTCCCTCAGTAGACACTAAAGCCATTTTTTGTATGCAAATTGTATTAGGTCGACGTGAAGTCCCGGGTCGCGGCACCAGTTGTCGTGAAAGAACTTAAATTTTCGAGGTTTCCACTCAAAAACAACACAAGGAAGCGATAGAATACACCTCTCTTGCTTATAATTCCCAGGTTCTTGGTACTTACGTCCGAACCTTAATACAAAATCACTGAAAATGGACACTTCCTGGTGACACTCAGGCTTCCCCTTAGCTTAGGTAATCGCAAAGGATCTTTATCACGCCTTAACACGCCTTCACTTAAAGGTTTCCTCGGGATATACTTAGTTTTTGTATAGGTTGGAAATATTTGGTTGGTTGGAAAAACGACTCTTCAAAAGGGAGGAGATTTGATTATAATTAAAATATTAAGAAGTCCTATATCTACTTCAAGTGCCTTGTTCACCTTGTTACTTCTTAGTTACTTCAACACTGGCTTCAATACCGAAAACTTGCTTCATGGACGGCCAAAATACCGTTCACTCCTTATAGGGACTTGTATATACTTAAGGATAGACTCCAGTCACTTCACCACATTAAGGTCGCTACAAATTACCCCGCCAATTCGATCGATCGGCGAATTTGCGCCACTATCACGAGTGGGCTGCTTCGTGCGGTGGCCCTTTCCTTCCGCACAAGTCAAACAATGTGGACGTGAGGAGTCCGTTATCTCGATGTCTGACCGTGGGTCTTTGGATAACTTTTCGATGTGATCATACGAGATATTCCCCATTCTTGTATGGAAATGATGAAGAGATCCTTTCTGCACATCGGTTTTTTTATCTCCAGTTTCCGTGATAGCATTCACCATTTCTTCAGAAAAAATGCTTGAACCATGCTTTTCCATTCTCTTCGTATGTACATAAGCTACAAACACAGAGTCAAGCTCTTCCACTGCAAACAACGCTTCATTTCCTAATGCTACAGTCATTTTTTTCCTCTGTCTTTTAATCGACAACCTTTCTTTTTCAGTCTTCCAAGTGATATTAGATTTCTGCCAGTCTTGGTGCAAAAATACTTCGGATAACGTGATAGTCGTGTTTTCAGTAGGGTCCAGGTTGCTAACAAACATTACTTTACCCACTTCGTCACTTGTAATTGGCCGCCGCCAGGTAGGGTTGGGGAATCCTTCCCGTCACAAATTTTTACGCCAAATAGTGCATTTTTGTCAGACACTAAATGACAGCTCGCTCCACTATCAAGAATCCATGAGTCTTCATCAATGTTGCAAGTTCTCTCCATGTTTCTCGTCTCCGAATCAAAACTTTTCATGGTCGACATTGCATAATCCTTTTGACCTGTACTTTTGCGACTTCCTGGGTTATTCTTCTTGAGTTTCTGCTTTCGGTTATGGCAGTTCCGACTGATATGTCCTTCATTTCCACAGGAATAACAGTAACATCTTCCTTTCGACTCAATTCAAGGCATTTGCAGTGTGCCTCCCGCTTCTCCTTGCAATATGATGGTCGTCATATATTTCTTGCGCCTAAGCAATTATTTCTTGTGCATGATACAGATAATCTTGCCTATGGGGGTTATACCTCACCATCAATGCCAGATTCAATTTCGGCGCAGCATATTTCACAATATTCTCGAGAATTAATTTCTCGCTCGACTCGCTTTCCTTCGCGAGCGCTACCAAGTAAAGGTATTGCTCTGTCCACGAGCGTCTTGGGTTTTTCTCAGCGGAAAATAACGTCGCTGCCTGCTGATGTGAAATGTAGACCTTAAATGCACTATACATTTGGTCCATGACGAAAATAGTTGTGGCTTAATCTGCCACAAACTTCCAATATTTGCGCGAAAGTAGTTAACTGCCACTCCGTCTAGATGTTCTCCAATTTTATTTACTTTCATTCGCTCATCCCAAACGAAACCAGAGGCAATTCCAGCTACATCCAGTGCCTCGTAGAACAGTAACGCCCACTGCTTAAATCCTGATCCCAGGCCAGGGTATATTTCGGCCCCCGTAAAATTCTGCACATTCAACTTCGGTATCTTCAAACTTCTTCCTGGTGCATAGCGGTTTCCAATTGGTATTCCACCGGGATGCATCCCCCCCGCCCATATCCTGCATCGGATGCTGGTTTTGTGGTGGTTCAGGGACCATTCGGGGTGGAGGCGCACGATACCTTACTCCTTGATCGGGTGACGCATCTCCACTCAATTCATTCAACGTCATTTGCCTCCCGAATGCTCCATTATTCTGTATCGCATCTTTAACACACTGTTTCCGGAGTCATCCGAAAGTTTACTCTCCAAATCCGGCGTACTTGGTGGAGAGATTCTGCTGGTGCTTTTCATAGCCTCAATCTCGGCTTTTAGTCTTTTGACCTCCTCCTTTAGCGCTCTCGCCTCATCTTGCGAGGTTCTCATGTCGTCATCCATGATTAATTGTACTTAAAATGTGAAGATTCGCGCGATAAACTGCAAAAATCCACAAACCGTGATAGTCAAAACAGATCTTCTCGTATCCACCCGAGAAAACGAATCACGCGAGACTGTTACCCTGTCGAAGGGGACTTTTCCTTTAATGTAATAACTTGAGACTGCACTTGTTCACACGGAGCTCCCTGGGGCTCATAACCTGTAGGAAGACGCAGGCTGTGGTATCCTTTGTCTTGTAGTGTGTATGCGTAGCTCGCGGACCGATTAGAGTCCTGCTTGTGTCTTGTACTCCGGCACGCTATTGCCAGGAAATCGTCCAGTCAATAGGTACACGTGGCACATTTATAATAAAAGTAAAAAGTAAAGTGTATTATGTAGAGTTACCTAAGTGTACAGTCCCACTAATATGCAACTTGAGAGTCTCCTTATATGCAACTTGACAGTCGCGATCTGGCCGTCGCGGGTCGATGCTGATTGGTATAAAACAAAAAATACTCCAAATAAAGAATAAAATGTGGTCCACAGTAAACTTGTGTACTCATGTATAATCACCACATATACTTGAGTTCAACACACAGGGCGCTAATGAAGACGAGGCGGATAGCAGGGGCGATGGTACTAGGAGAAGCAGCAGAATCCACATATGCAAATATTGGGGATCGAGTTTTGACGAATCAAACTAAAAGCCATGAGCTAAGAATATTTACCACTATTGTACCATGGGCGCCCTTCCACACACACCGGGTGTGTGTGACCTCAGGCTCTCCCTATATAAATATCTATAGGGAATTGGTAAATGCGCCCTTCTACCCCCCCCCCCGGGGGTGGGGGAGCCCCCCCCCCCCCCGGTGTGTGGGGAACCCCCCCCCCCGGTGTGTGTCGAAGGGAGCCCCTGAAAAAAACATAAAATACAATTTTGGCTTAAAAAAATCATTGCTCTTTTGAAGAATAATCCGTGGAAGTACTATTGACATGAAGATCAGTATAAACGAGTATATAATTGGTTAGAAATAGCGCTCTTACATCTACCTATTTAAAAGTTTTCCGTCCCTGTGACGTTCCCGGTCACATAGTTGCCTCTATGGTTTAACCTTATATATCCTCCGCCAGGTGTAGCACCCGCTCGTACCCCGTCGGTGCGAGCCGGTAGTATACCTGACTAGAGCAGCTACCCATGAGTCCTGGGTTGGGTAATGCCGTTACCCAGGACTTGGACTCGTTCAGATTTCAGTACCCATGACTCGGACTCATACCCGTTGGTAATTACCCATAATTACCCGCGATGATTCAGGATGATGAGTGGTGTTAGAGCGGCAGATTGACGCCGTCGTTGAATTCAAGAAAAGAAGTAGGAAAAAAAGGAAAAAAAGAGAAAAACATCCTCACTTTACGTCTCCCACGTGGGAAGTTCAAGCGGGCAAACGAACATATATACAGCAAAAAAAAAAAAAAAAACTATTCAGAGGAACGGAGGGATGCCTGAACAACATCTTGCTGCGTTCTTATCCAGTCCTTTAGGCACAGCAGCCGATCCAGGCTCTTTTCTGACAGTGACGTTCTATCCAGCGGTACGTCCATCTTCCTTGAGAGAATACTCTTTCGGACGGTGCCGAGGACGCCGGAATTGCAAGATAGAACCGTGCCATCCTCGCAAGAGTCGGGAATTGCAGCTGGTGCACAGCCCACCACTCCAATGGTGATTCCTTTTTCTTAACCAATCGAGGTGCAAAGTATCGCTCCACATCCTCACCAACCTGTGTCAGAGTTGCTTGATCTCGTTGGCGGGCTACAGGGAAGATGTTCGGCATCTCCATATCCTCCATCATTGCTTCAAGAGTGTTGTTGGCTAATTTTGGCGGCGGGGAGGTGGCTTCCTCCGACAATTTCTTAAATTTGTCTGCTGCTTCGGTGAACAGCAGGTCGATGGCGTCGGGACTGTGACCCATCGTCCAAAATATCTGTGGCCACAGTTGCTGATCCCTGAACCAACCAATATTCCATCTTGGATCGAGGATGGTTGCGAAGTAGTTCGCGTCTTGTTGAAACGCAAGCTTCACGTACTTCTTCAGCTTGCTGTGCATTGCAACAGCTACTGGTTGCAGTTGCCTTGCACCGTAGGTGGAATGCACCTACGAAGAAAAATAAAAAAGGATGAAATTGCTCAACATCATGTACCTACGAAAATAAAATAAAACATTTGACAATTTTTGATGCGTACCTTCTCATTCCAGTGCCATAAGGACGAGAAAAGAGAAATAACTTTACTCAGGGTCGGGAAATTCGAGGCACATATCTCATTGGCTTCCCAATGCAGTGGTACAAGAAAGTTGCAGACCTGTTCCAGCTTGTCCCATTTCACTTTCGTTAGATGAAATTTTAGCGTAGTCATCCAAGCTTTCTGTCATATGGAGGATCGTTTTTCTGTTGCATATGGAAATTAGAATGATTGCGGGACTTCTACGTCATACTATCAACAATTCCTTGAGGATGACCGCACTTAATTAAGCTGCAGAGCTCCTCTAAACATCAGGTATGTTGAATTCCAGCGAGTGGTAACATCACTCAGCATGCTGTACACCGTGCTACCTGGTTGCCGCAAAGTCACGGCACAAGAAAGCTCCTTCCGCCGTTGAGGACTTGCACCAACATGCTTTGACAGGTTTTTGATTCTACCATAAACCGTTCCAATGTCCACATCAACACCATACGGTTTGTCTACAATGACATTTATTCTAAAAGAAAAAGAACTAGGTAAATTTTCAAATGGTAACATCAGCAATCAGAACAAGGCTGAAAAACTTACCTCATAATGTAAGTGTTCTCGACATTTTCTTCATCATCTTCAACATTTCCAAACTCATGCAGACCATCTCGGGCAATCAGATTTAGCACATGCGCCATACATCGGTGCATCATCTGTTCGGTGCTAAACTCCACGTTTTCTCTCATCTCAAAGGCTTCAAAGAGGGCCTTGATATTTTAACCATTATCAACGGTCACGTGACCATGATGCTTTGTTAGGCCTAGCTTTTCCAGCATATCGAAGTAATACTTTTCAAGATTTGCATCTGTATGAAAACCTGTTAAAAAGATATGGAACATTAGCCAAGTTCTCAATGAAAAAGCTGCAACGACATAACAACGAACCTCTCAGGTGTTCCAGGCCAAGAAGTGTATGGTTTAACTGAAACTTGCTGTTAATCCAATGGCCGGTAAGAGACATAAAGCCACCGTGTTGTCCCTGCGAGTTCCAGCAGTCCGTAGTGAAGTGAACGGAATTGAAGTCTTCCAGATCATACTGAATAGCCTGTACAAGATTTTTCAAAATCTGAACGTGCATTGCAGCTGCGTGATCTGCCAACGCCTGGTGCTTTATCAACATGGTAGACGTCTTTGGATTGCACAATGGGAGAAGGTATTTGAATGTTTTCCTTTCGACAACCGCCCAGGCAACATCAGCATCCGCAAAAAACTCAATGATTCGTGTTTTTAGCGATTTGTGCGTAAGGCAATCCTGTGAAAAACATGATAGTAGATTAGTAGTGCCAAAGATTAATGTCATTGTCAAATACAAAAAATCAACATGATTTCGCTAGGGCAAAAGCCAAAAGGCCGATAGCTGTACCACCTCGGTTGCTCTCCGTCTTTTTCTACTTCCCTTGATAAAGCCATCCAACGTCATGTTGCCCGTGGAGATGGGTCCATTTTGATTTATATGATGCTGATCTCTCAAGTGTCGAATGATATTGGATGTCCCTGTGACCGCCATGCATTTGACCTTTTTTGAACATTTTTCACGGTTGCATTTGTACCAGTCGGCCTTCAGGCTCTTCGCACCCCTGGTTCTTTCTTCTGTAGTTTTCTCCAACGTGTAATATTCGTAAACCCAGGACCGTGATTTCTTTTGCACAGCAGAGATACCCGACATACTAATACTACCACCATCATCCTGCGTAGCAGGATTAACTGAACTGATTGCACTGACACTATCACTGGGGTTAATGGATTGGCTTTGATTATCTTCCATTGGATTGGATGGATGTCAGATGGATGACAGGTGGATGGAAGGACACTGGGATGGAAGGGTAGATGGATGAGTGTGGAACTGTGGATGGTGACTGGTGAGTACTGAGTGGTGACTGGGAAGTGGTGACTGTAGATTGTAGATTAGATGCAAAATTTGTGTTGTAAATAACATTCCAATGGAAGAGTCCAGGGTAAGCGTTGTGCTGTCGCATGGCTCAGTTGCTGTTTCACAACACGTTATCAGCACCAATGCTCTGGGAGCACCAGTTCGATTCCCCGATTTCCCAGCAGATGGAATTTGTGGATTCCCCCAGCAGAGGGAATTACAGAGAACAAAGTTCTTTGGGGACACGCACAGCAATAAAAAATCCTGGACTTCCATTGAGGGGGAGTGTTGTAAATAACATTTGAATGGAAGAGTCCAGGGTAAGCGTTTTGCTGTCGCATGGCTCAGTTGCTGTTTCACAACAATTTGCATCTAATCTACAGTCACCATTTGCATTGCAAATGCATTATGCTCCATTGCTCCGCTTTTTGGGGTACATAACAAATGTACCGTACCTCGTGGGAACCCATGGATAAATGGGTTGGGTAATGCCGTTACCCATACCCAATCCAGTGAGTCCGGGTATGGGTAATTAATTACCCACTTGTTCCAAGTCTGGGTAGCTGCCCTATACCTGGGGTGGGTGCGATAAATAGGGCGAGAACCTACCCGGTAGCTACCCTAGCCCTTGAAAGGTTGGTGCAAGAATTGTAGATAAGCATAGTATACGTATACAGTACCTCCTCCGTGGCACAGGAACTTTGAAGACTGCAAAGTCGGCGCCGGGCCGCTGTTCCCGTTGGTACGACGGGTACCTACACTAGTAGTAGATCATAAGAATTAAGAATCGATTCCCTTTCAATTAAAACAATCAACTGCTTATAACATTCATGTAAGGGAATCCACATCCACACGGCTTTATGCGCGTGTGCTAAAATTTGCTGTAATTAACTAAGTTTAAAGCTAACTAGTCGACAGATAACATGGATGCGGACACGAACGTCAAGGTGTTCTGCCGCGTGCGCCCGCCCAACGAACGCGAGTGCGGCGTCGAGTCGTCCAACTTGACTGGATCGACAGGCTTCTTATCTCGTAGTCACGCAGCGTCAGCCTCGGCCTCGTATGTGAAAAAGTGCGTGACCGTGCCGGGCCACGAGCCCTCGCTGCAGACAGTCCTTTTACATACGAAACACGGTTCGACCAAGACGTTTACGTTCGATCGCGTGTTTGGCGAAGACGCGAGCCAGAACGATGTGTTTGATGTCGTGGGGGCGCCAATTACACGCGCGTGTTTAGAAGGTTACAACGGCACGATCTTTGCCTACGGTCAGACCGGATCGGGCAAGACGTATACAATGCAAGGACCGGATGATGTGATCGACACCGAGGCACGCCGTCTCACGGATCAGCAGCTAGCGTTGCGGGGTCTCGTCCCTCGCGTCTTTGATTATCTTTTCGAGAATGTCCGCGCCACGGACCCGACCAAGCACGTCGAACACACGTTTACGTGCTCGTTTCTCGAGATTTACAATGAACGAGTGTATGATCTCCTGGATGGCAGCGCTGGAAAAGATGCCGCCGGACTCCAGCTTCGAGAGAACGGACGCAAAGGCGTGCATGTTGAAGGCTTGATTGAAAGTGTCGTGACGAACCCGAAAAAAGCCGCGGAATTAATGACCGTCGGGGCGCAGAATCGACGCGTTGGACAGACGTCGATGAATCGAGAAAGCAGTCGGTCCCACAGTGTCTTTATCCTGCAGCTCCAATCAAAAGAAATGTCGCGAGACGGCACGAAAATCCGCACGTCCCGCTTTAATTTGGTCGATCTCGCGGGCTCGGAACGCCAACGCAGTACAGACGCAGCTGGGGAGCGATTAAAGGAAGCTGGGAATATCAACCGATCCTTGTCTGCGCTTGGGAATGTCATCTTGGGATTATCCGAGCAATCGGTGGGGAAACATCGTCATGTGCACTATCGTGATTCAAAGTTGACCTTTTTGCTGAAAGATTCGCTCGGTGGAAACTCGAAAACGTTTATGATTGCTACGATTTCACCAGCCGAAGACTCGGCTTTTGAGACACTCTCGACTCTCAAGTTTGCGCAGCGAGCAAAGATGATTCAAAACAGCGCGGTCATTAATGAAGATTCGGTGGGTAGTGCCCACTTTTTACAGGAAGAGATCCAGCGACTTCGACGACAGCTGCAGCAAGCACATCAAGAGATTGCACGCGCTATTCCAGGGTCGACTCTCCTTTTGCAGCAACAGGATACTATAATGCCAAAAGTTGCTTCTAGTCACGACCGTCGATTGGAGTTTGGTGATCCTACCATTGACACGCGATTTCGTGAGCTAGAAGAATCCCTTGCAGCAACTGCGGAGAAAAATGATACATTGCAGCGTTCGTGTGAGTACCTGGAGCTTCAAAACGGAGAGTACCAAGCACTTTGTTCGGAATTAAAACACAATGTTGCGCACTTGAAAATGATGCTAAGACTTCGTGGAATTGGCGGCTCCGATGTTCATGACTACAAGCCTTCGGCAGATGCGATTGAGTGGAGGATGAAGTACGAAGAGATGAACGAGCAGTTGCTGGAACTGCAGGACGAGATGAAACATTATGGAATCGAGAATGGTGACGCTTCAGGAACGGTCAGCAGCAAAGTTGAATATCTGAACCTGATGCTGTTAACGTTGTCGAAACAGCTAGCGTTTGTCTTACGAGACAAGCACGATTTGCAAGACCAATTAGTGGAGAAGCAAGCAGAGAACGAAAGTAGTACGCAAGAAATAGTCGATGCAGCATTGTCTACTCGACTAGAAGAAGCGTTAAAGCAACAGGCAATTGAGTTTCAAGCTAAGCTGGACATTGCTGCATCCATCAGCGCATCTTTGGAAGAAAAAGCAGCCGAGACATCGATGGAGCTGACGCAGATGAAGAAACTGGAAGCTTCTTGGTCAATTCAACAACGTGATCTTGAGCGCCAGCTTGCAGATTCTCGCACCGCCCTGCAAAAGTCGGAAAACAGCCAAACCCTAACGGAAGCAATGCTCGTTCAAGAGAAGGCAAAAGCAAAAGAAAGAGAGTCTGAACTAGAACGAGCACGCGAAAGCGCCCAGCTCGAATTCCAGGCTGCATTGGCTGATGTTATGACCACGAATCGATCTCTTGAACACTCGAAGAAGGTTTTGATGCAGCAACTTACAACCACGGCAACTGATCTCAAGCAACGGGAGCTCGATGTCCAAAAAGCTGACATTGCATCGACCCAACAGGTAGAAGAGATGAAGCGAGTTGAAGAGACGAATCAAAGAGTGATGGTGGAACTAGACGAAACTCGTGGTGTGTTGAACAAAGCTTCGTTGGAAACCGCCAGTTTGCGAACAGAGATTGCGAATTGTATGAATGTAATTGATGAACTCAAGTGCTCGAATGGTGCACTTACTGAGGAAAAAAGGATTCTTCAGCAACAGCTAGAGGAAATCAACATTGTGGTCCGACGGTTGCAGTTGGATGCCGATCTCACTGCTCAGCATCATGCGAAGGAGATGCAATCGTGGAAAAATCAAGCGCAAGAGGAGAAGAAAATGCTGGTTGAGGATTACAGTGAGAAATGTCGGTTGAAAGACGACGAATTTCAGCACCTTTACGAGGATTTTGAGAGAAACAAAGTCCTAGCTGAAGAAGCAAGTCGTCTCCATAGCTTGATGATGCAACGCAAGGACGTTTCACTATCTGAGATGCAGCAGCAAAATGAGAAGCAAGCGCAGAAATTTCAGCAAATGTTGGACGACATGCAGCAGAATATGTCGAGGACTCTTGCCGATAACTCTAGGCTTAAGACAGAGAGAGAGAAGATAGAACGAGAGTTTACATCAGCGCTGCAAGAAATTGAGAGTCTTCAGAATGTTGCAACGGGTCTTCAAACGGAAAGGGATGCTATGGCCAGCGAAATCGAAACATTATCGCAGCGCCTGGAAGAAACGCTGTTAAAAAAGAGCGACGTGGAAGCTCAGAATGCAGAACTACACGAAAGTTGCAAGCGGCAGCAATCCAATTTCGCTGAATTGAACGATACCGTTGAGATGTATAGGCAACAAGTTGAGGATTTGAAGCAACAGATCGTGTTCCAGTCCAATGAGGTCACAACCCTTCGGAAGGATTTGAAATCCGCCCAAGAAGAGTCTCAAGAAGCTGCTGTCAAGTGTTCTCAACGGAGTCATGAACTTGCGTTAAAAGTAAAAACCATTGAAGAACTGCATCAGGAGCTTGCTGAAAGTAATGCTCTTGCCACGAATATGATCGATGCTCTTGAGAAGGCATCGAGCGAGATTCACAATACTGAAGCGGCGGAGTCACATGTAGGGGAAGAAATCAATACGCTCAACAATATCGACGCTACGCTTCGTGTCAAGCTGGAAAAATTGAAATCTGTGCGTTTCAGGTTGGTTGACGCATTAAAAACAGAGCAAATATCGAAGCAAGACGTCGAGAGTCAGCGAAACGTGGGGAAATCGGTATCTGCTCTCGGGAAACGGATGGATGACTTTATCCTCAATACGAGGACTTTATTAACGCTACGGCTTCATCGGGAACAAGAAAACTCATTGCTCAAAACATTAGTAGCGGAACAGGACAGGAATATTCAAGAGCTTGATAATTGTGTCGCTGACAAGGAGGACAAAATCCGTGTATTCGAGTCTAAATCTGCTGATTTGGAAGCAGTGCAGAAGGAATTGGATCATACTATTGCAAAGCTCCAGAAGAGTGTGCATGACCTCGAATGTCAGGTACTGGAGCAACAAAGTACTCTGTCGAAGCAGGAAGCAGTGCTCGCTACCAAAACCGGTGAGATTTTGGAAAAGGATAAAACAATTGCTGCCTTGAAGGATTGTGAGCACAAGAACGAAGCGGCTTGGGAATTAAAGACGCGTGAGTACAAAGCTGAGTTGGAGGCTGCGCAGGGCAGTTTGCAGGCATTTGAACAGCTTGTTGCGGAGAAAAATGCGGTGTTTGCAGAGACGGAAGCCATGTTAACGACGGAAAAAGAGTCACTTGAGAAGCTCTTGGCACAGCAGACGGAGCAGTTAACACTGAAGGTAATGGAGCACGAGAAAGTGGTGGAAGAGAAGGAGAAGGAACTTGAACTTGTGAGTGCATCTTTGAGTAAACTAAAGGAAGAAATCACGCAGAATGACAATCGTTTGAAACTCGAGAGCTTGGAGGCTGCATATGCCAACCTCGAGGCGAAGCACAAGTTGGTTGTGGAAGAAAACGCTAGTATCAAGAAAGAGGCCGCGGTCCAGCTCAAGGAGAAGGAAGACGAACTCAATTGTCGTCTTGAGGAACTGGATGTTGCAGAGGAGAAGATCAAGGTGGCTCAAGAAGCATTAATAGCCGAGAAGGCAGCCGCAGAGTGTGCTCTGAAGGAAGCGAGAGCGAAGGAAGTGACGCAAGAAGTATTCGAACAAGCGAAGCGTCAGTTCCTAGCTGACAAAGTGAAGCTGCAACGCGAAATTCAGATGTTCACGAGCAAAATAGAGACCTTGTCGAAAGAGAATGCCAAGCTGGTGGGTCATCACAATAGCCGGCAAAAGATTCAGCATCATGTGAAGGTAAAGGAAGAGAACAATCGACTGTTAGACCAAGTGCGGGTCCTCACGGAAGAGAAGTTAAAATTACAGCGATCGCTCAAGAAACTGCAAGCGACGCTCAAAGAGAAAGAGAACATTAGCGTCTCGACAGGGAATGCGCTGTCCTCGCTGTCGCCTGTCTCGAACGCTACGTCCTGTGGACCACTTGCTACACAGAAGGTAAGTGGGCCAAGTCTTCCTAGTTCGAAGACAGCAGCAGCCTCTACCGCACGAGAAGAAGCGGCGCCTGACCGATCTCAATCTCCTGGACTGAAGAAGAAACGAGGGAGAACAGAATCAAGTTGGTCAGGTCCAGGCTGGCAGAGATAGCAACCAATGTGAGTGATGCACGATCGCAGCAAGTGTACCGACTCTTGAGTGGCTACTGTGAAGTACTGAGTTGTACGTATCGAGTTTCATTGATTGAAGAGTTTCGTGGTAAAGTGTTGAGTGTCTTCGTTCCTTGATGTCGCCCTGGCAAGGAATGCTGATGCTACCAGCAACGTGGCAACGTTGTCGTTAATTGACGTAGCCAAGCAAGAGACGCATCCCCGTGAAACCTCACTGCAGTAGGTAGCAGGATTCAGTAGCAAAGGAGGAAGCAGCCAAGTGTCTGGAATCTGGTTCATAGAGATTGAAGCAATCAATAGCGGATTCGCCGCTGAAAAGGCATGAAACGCCGCGTCGTACGTAGCTAAAGATGATGGGGAACATCGTTTAACAAAACGATGTCGATTGCATCTCGATTAGAACTGACGAGACGTCGCACGAGCATAACAAGGTAAAAGGTACATGTCGTTTTATCCGACGGAGGAACGACGCACAATCCATGACAGTCCCCAAGCGAAACTTAAGTGAGTAAGGAGTTTCTACGTAGCAGTGTACAGTGGTGATACTACTCGGATCCGAGGCCTGTGTTTGATGGCGACGTCGTCGACGACGCGAACATGGCGGATGAGGTCAAAGATGAAGCTTGGACTCTTTTCTTCCTAGTCGAATGTGTCAAGGCTACTAGTAGGACGAAAGGAGTCAAAGAGTTGCACGAAATGCGCAGCAGGATTACAGATAAGTTAGTCACATAGTTACGTCAGTTAGCTTTCTGTCTTTTTTAATGCTTGAAGCGAGCGTCTCTCTTCCTTCTTGCCACATCCTTCGACTAGTGTGTTTCGCTACGACGATGCGCCAAAGGACCCGACATTATCCTTCTTGTCATTCTTCTCCACCTTGACAGACTCTCGGTATTTCTGTAGATACAGCTTGAGCGGCTCGACGTACGAATCAAAGCCGAGCGTGCTCATGGCCCAAATAATGTCATCGCCGTTGATCGTCTTGCGCTTTTCCTGCTGGCACTTGTCGCTCGCCTCGCTCGTGATGAACGAGATAAACTCACTCACGCACTCTTGCACAGTCTCTTTGCCATCTTTTGCAATCTTGGCCGTCGTTGGCAGCGACACTTTCATGATACGAGATATATTCGCCGTCGGTAAGAAGCGATCTTGCTCGCGAATCTCATCGTCGTTATGCTCGTCTTTGCTCGCCATGTTAAATGTGTGAGATACTGTATGTAGTCAAAAAAGCTTTTTACTCTACGGGATGGAAAAAACGAACGTGGAGTGTGAAAATTCGGATTTCGACTTGGTTGGTGAAATTTCCAATTGGAATTTACGGAGAGGAATGACCTATTTTTTGGGCCTGGGACGAAAGTCTCACACGTCGCACATCAGGAAAGCAGGACGTGTTGCATGCGTAAGTCGATGATCACGTCTTAGACTAGTATCTATGAAGCAAAGCGCCGTTCGTCTTACGGCTTGGTTCGTCAACACTACATTACTAGTTATTGTGTTAAGGCAGGCACACGAGGTGCAATTGTAAATAGTACCGGTAAATTCGTATATTGTTTACGGACCAGTGTTACAACAGCCCACAACCAAAAGAACCTGCGTAGATCCACATATCTAACTGCTAACAGGTTATATGCCCGACGGGCTCTAGCCGCGGGTGTCTTGCTACGCCTTGATCCGATTGTTCTCTTCTTTTGGCTCGCTAAAGCGTTTGAGACGCTTAAACCAACAGTGTTTATCAATCACAGTTAGGTGAGCTTATCAGCCAGCTCCGATCACCCTGGGTACCGAGAAAGTGTTCGACATGTTTTGCGGGTAGCCCCAGACAGTTAACAGTTCTTTATTGGAGATTGGTCTTCGGCGACTCGACCGGCGTTTCCTCCCGGCTTTTTCTTTATGAAATCGACAGATATTCCAAAGCTGCAGAACTACTCTCCAAAAAATCTTCACACAATTTAGGCCGGATGGATCGAAATTCTCGACTAAAGCCGCTGGATACAATTCTTGTACGGACCCTTCATTAGATCGCTGAACACCAAACAGCGTGCCTTTTCCGGGTCCGATCTCCTAGAATACAAACTTTGCTCGGTTTAATCACGATCGTCCTCCATGTCTTTACCAGTAAAACCCTTCAGTTCAGATGTGGCAGACATTTGGACTCGGATGATTGTGCCTGCATCAAAGTGCGTCTGAGTAGAGGCTTCTTTGCTCTACGCAGCGACCCATATCTAGATGGTCTGGATCAAAACGTTGACTGGGTGCCCCGAACGACACCCTAACTACATCACTGATCGACGATTTCTTAGATGGACAGTGGCCTTCGATGGCCCGCGATTTGTCTGCCCGCTATCATCGCGCATCTAGTCGGATTGCCTTCACGGCAGTATATCCCTACTAGACAAACACTTTCCACATCAGCCAGTAGTTGGGTAAAATTATGAGCCGCTCGATCGACTACAATCTGATCATAAAAATTGTCCCGATCGGGGCTGATCTTGTTGAAATGCAGCGTTATGTTGAAGTACGATGGGCATTGCAATTGGAGCATCATCGCACAAGTCGCAGAAATAGGTATACTCAAATTTATATTTTGTGACGGAATATAATCAGCTTAAGTCAAATATATTCACTTTTCCATTTTCTTCTTTGTGACAAGTCGTTTCTTTCGGTTCTCTCTGAGCCTATCACATTTCGCTGCGCGCACCAATTGGACTGACATTGTGGAGTGGATCTTACGGTTACGTTTGGATTGTGGAGATTACGTTTACGGATTACGTTGTGGAACTCACGTTATATTTGCTTTTACGTGGAAGTTCGACTATCTCGTTCTAAGTTCGCGTTTCATGTGATTATTTATTTGTTTTTCGCGATGGTTAAACACAAGAGCGCTCAACAGATCTTACAGAAATCATTCCATTATCGCCGAAAAATAGTTTGTATCGAGCCGTAACCCAAGTAGTAACCATGTAACGTTTTCAGATTCACGATAAATATCGTGTTCTTCTGATCGGCTTTCGATCTTTGGGCGACATAGTTTTGCTCAAATAGTCCGTCTATTTTTGGTTTTTATTAAAACTGAGTAGGGCTATTTTAGTTAGCAATTTGGATTTTGTTCTTATAAGTAGCATAATTAGTGTGTGGTGGAGCGGCTGATCAAAGTTTTTGAAGCTTGATTAGGCGTTACCACGGCACCCTGACTGCCGACTAACAAAGGGGGTTCTCCGTTTGTCCTGTGACTGCTTGTGTTCCAGCTCACCTTGTGTACCCGACGGCTTGGGCGTGGGTCTCTCTCTAGGTGGCGGGGATGTCACTCTGCGATTCCTTGATGCAAGATTGGGGTAATACGTAACGAATCGGTTGGTGTCGATCAGGTGCGATCAGGCTTGATCAGGCTTGATCAGGCACAAATAGTCAATGATCAGAGCTGCTGATCGATGATCAGGGGGTGATCAGGGTCGATACTCGATGATCAAGGCCTGATCGACGATCAGGGATGATCAGGATTGATCAGGCTTGATCAGGCGCAAACAATCGATGATCAGGGCCGCTGATCGATCTAGTTGATTCCTCACTAATTGGCGCGAGTTGCGAACAGTTGATTGCAGGCCGATGGTTGCAGATCGATGATCTGGGTGGCGATCAGCGAAGGGGTACTTGATCAGGCAGCGGAAGTCTTCACCACCCGATCGTCGAGCCTCTCAAGCCGAGTACGCTAATAGAATACCCAATACACACATCCCCCTCTTAGCTTATACCACTGGTAGACAGAATGATAAGTTATGAGGGGTTATAAGGTAGAAGGTGTACCAATGACTCATTGGCTGGAAAATCAATTAATTTAACAGTCAAAATCATCGGTCACCAACAACACCTCCACCACCCACACCCACGTCAAAACCAAAACAAACCATGCCCAAGACCCCCAAGGCCACCAGGGCCACCAAGGGCAAAGGCCAAAACTAAGCGTCAAGTGCACAGAGCTCTTTTAAGCAGCTGTGATGCCTCAGCTGACATCTTCTCTTCCAAACTTTGAACAGGACAAGCTCACAAATGAGCCGAGGCTGTCTATCTGCAAACAAAGTGCAGCCCATCCAGGCATGAGCCAGACAGAGCTGGCCAAGTGGGCTGTGCAACAGTTTAACATCCGGGCCATGAGTCAGCCGGGAATCAGCGGCATCCTGAAGAGGAAGAATGAGCTAGAGAAACTGGACAAAGCCTCCCTTCAGTCAAAGAGGGCATGCAAAGTCACTTCCAATCAGCTGGAGGAGGCCATTTCCACCTGGGTTCTGCACTGTCTGCACAAAGGCATTTCCCTCAGTGGAGAGCTCATCAAGCAGAAGGGCCTCCAGTTCCAGGAGGTTCTGCGGTTGGACAAAAATCTGGAGTTCTCCAATGACTGGCTGGACCGCTTCCAGCAGAAGCACAATCTGAAGTCCTTCAAGATTCGTGGCGAGAGTGGTTCGGCTGATGTTGATGCTATGGTAAGGTCTCTGCCTGACCTGAGGCATCTCATCTCCTCCTACAATCTGGAGGATGTGTACAACATGGATGAAACTGGTGAGTTTAATGTTTTTGTGATTGTGAAAGAGTTTCTTGAACAGTTTGTTGACATTGCTCACTGTCATCAGGACTCTACTTCTCCATGGCTCCAGACCGTACCATTGCCCAGCAGCCTGTGGAAGGGACAAAGAAGGACAAAGTGAACAGTGAGGTCCATGCCTTTGAGATTGCCAATCAAATGCTAACATCTCCTCAGACTCGCTTCACTTTGGCACTGTGTGATGTCGTGAAGGAACTTAAATTTTCGAGGTTTCCACTCAAAAACAACACACAAGGAAGCGATATAATACACCTCTCTTGCTTAAACTTCCCAGGCTCTTGATACTTACGTCCTAACCTTAATACAAAGTTACTGAAAATGGACACTTCCTGGTAACACTCAGGCTGTCCCTTAACTTAGGTAATCGCAGAGGATCTTTATCACGCTTTAACACGCGTTCACTTAAAGGTTTCCTCGGGTTGTACTTAGTTTTTGTATGGGGTTGAAAGATTTGGTTGGTTGGAAAAACAACTGTCTTCAAAGGGGGACATTTTGATTATATTAAAAGTGTTAACAAATCTTATATCTACCTTCAGTATCTGTTCACCTTGTTACTTCTTGGTTACTTCAGCACTGGCTTCAATACTGACAACTCACTTCATGATCGGCTAAAAACACCGTATACCTTTTATGTACACTTTTCGTATACACTCAAGCATAAATTCCAGTCACTTCACCACAACCGCCCCTTGCGCAGCTTCAGCGTAAGCGAGCAAAAGCAAGCAACCCATTTATATCACATATCAATACCCCTGTTTCGTTAATTCCACTTCAAATATTGACGCACTTCAATGTCCGTCATAGTGGATGCAAAACAAGGAACATCATATTTCCTACATACTTCCATCATCCGATCCCAATCGACATCTTGCTCGATTACATATTGCGCAGCCACAATGAATAAGTAATCACGTGATCTGCTGAGTGATACCAACGATCTCGACGGATTTCCTTCCATAAATCCTATAGTATGCGAACGCACCATCGTAACAATAGTAATTTCTGCTTCTCGGCCTTGACCAGAATCGGTAGTAGCCACTTCGATATCTAAATTATCTTCATACATTCCATTCAAATATCGTAAGTCCCTCCTTATAGCCGAGACTTGGTCTTGATATGGTGAAATTATCAACACCGACTTTCGTATAGCAGCATTCAACCTCCGTGGTTCAACCTGCAAAGCCGACCATATTTTCTCCAATAGCTGCACCACTATCGCCAAAAAATTCAATAACATTTCTATGCCTATACATGGTGCGCTCACGTTCTTCAAGCCATTCTTGAGAACTAATCCACACGACACGCTGTTCCCCCAAAATTTTCCTCACCCTAGAAGTGTAGCGGTCATCCGGCTTTGCCCAATCAAGTACTTCCATAGGCCTCAGATGTATTGATGCCAAATAATCTTGTGACTTATAGGCTCGATCACGAATAGTGTATGGATAAATGTTTGTAAAAATCTCGTGTTCATAGGATGGCTCCTAAATTCTGCCGTCGTAGTAGCTCCAGGGAATGCAGGTGATATTTTCCTCATCGCTCGGTAATGTTCCATGGAATCTATCAACCCCCACGTAATCTTATGACGACGTACGCCATCACGGAATCGATGCTTCATTCTCTCATCCATAGGGGAGTATGCAAAAATCTGGTACGGATCTCCCACTGAGATAATCACTTTTATTCACGGTCTAATAGCTTGTAGTAATGCCACTTCTGCTTTTTGTGCACCCTCATCATTGATAATCACGTCATAGAGCAAGTTCGAAAGATCTGGTCGCCCCAATTGAGCCAACGTAGCAACAATCACACGTGCCCCATCCAACGTGTCTCTCTCTTTTAACTTCAATATGGGAGATATCTCTTTCCGATTCACACACCCTTCCAATGATTGTCGCTCTCGTCGTAATATCTCCGAAAGGAACCTTCGTCGATACTTTTCAGCATCCGGCGCTAACATAGTGCCCTTTATTTCTCCCAGCCGAACTATATCTTGATCGTTTAGCTGCTTTGAATCCATCAACCTTTTCAGATCTTAATCAATAGCTGCATTGGTTTCGGACACGATGGCAATCCGATATTAAGGAAAGATTGCTAATAGAGACAGTACAACATCCGTAATTGTAGATGTCTTCCCACATCCATAAGGGCCACGATCCAACACTATCCCTTTCGTCTCTATTGATGCACGTATCACTTCCATTAGATCCCTATCCAAGCTGCTCTGAAATGTCTTATATACTGGTGTTTGTTACGCAACAGCCATTACTGATGAACTTCTAAGCGATTGAACAGTTTCCCTTCGACTCATCAGTTTCAATATCTCTGGTGGTGAATCTCTAGTCAGCTTATCTATCACTCCGAATCTTCGGATGTAGTTCATAATGTTGGCTTTGTGTATCCATCGTAACTTATGTATGTTCTCGTGCTTACGTCCTCCCAAGGCGGTGGTTAGGATAGCATGTCTGAATACTACAGAGCATATTATCCCCCAACCTAAAATTTCCAGTTTTTTACCTCGTGGGACACATAGTTGTCCATAATCCCATCGTTGTAAATCTTATGTACTCGAATTTACATGTTCATGCATATCATTTCCGGCTACTTGCAGGTACATTACCCCTCTCATTAATGGCATGAAATGAGTTGTGCCACTCTCATTGGTGTAAGTATTCCATCGTTTGGCTAAACATTGCCCAATACCGTATGATAACACATGAAGCTTGATGGTTGACTCAACATCATCCGTTGTCCAGTCGTATTGATCAGGGTTGGTGGCCCAAAATGCATCTAGATGTGTCACTAGGCACATGGTAAGGAGGTAAACACTTACTGATATGAAATCATCCACATACACCTCCCGGTATTTTGCATATAACCAATGTCTGCAACTTCCTTGGTAGTGAAATTGTGATATGGTCACATCATATTTTAGACTACACAAGTCATCCCTGCAAGGTCCATAACCACCACCCCAACATTCGCGTAGGAAAACCACTAGAGACGCTGAATCTCGTAATAATAACGTGACAGCAAACAATACGTTTCTTGCATCCTCCGGGGTGATCGATTTGATTTGTCGTCTTATACCAATTTCTTTGTGTAACTCCAGTGATCGGCTCTCACTAATAATATCTCCTGGGCTGATAGTGCTCTTTTCGACTTCCTGACACCAATTCCTTTCCATATCTGACATACGCGTTATCACTCGCCTTGTCGTTGAGCCTTGCTTACATGCACTTCGCCACGCTAACTCTCGACACCCTTCTGTGAGCAGCCCTTCCTTAAACATATAGCTTCGATATTCCTCTTTCCTCTGGACAACCGTCTTGAGCGTATCTGCATTCGTATCAGTCATCGGAGTAAGGTTGTTCAGAACTTCCCCACACATCTCATCACAGTTCCGCTCTGTGCTTGTAGGGAGGTCTATATCTTCCAAAATGTACTTATTTTCCTTCCTTGGCACAACGGACTCTTGTCTACTTGGCAGTTCATCTTCTTTGGTTACGGGCTTTCCTTCATTATCTTCATGAAGACTTGAGTTTGAATCTTCCGTCGACTCAGTTAAATCTATGACCGCGGAGTTGTCTTGTTTTGATTCTACATCATCGTTTATAGTATCGTCAAGTCGTCCTTCGTTTAATGCTGGCTCCAACGTTCTCTCATTCACCGTGTTCTGCTGTTCGAATATTTCACCAGAGTTTGTCCTTTTTACTTCTTGCACTGTAGTGTCAAACCCCACATCTTTGTACACATTGACATCTTCCGCCGCCATTCTCTGTAATTCAAGTTGAGTCAGCACAACACCTTCTGCATTTTCTGACTCTTCTTCTACTCCTGATGATGTCGGAGTAGGGTTGTTCAGAGCTTCTCCACACATCTCCTCATAGGTGTGCACTGTGCTTGTAGGGAGGTCTACATCTTCTGAGACGCACTTATTCTCCTCTTCTGGCACACCGAAATCTCGTCCTATACGGCAGCTCATCTTCTTTGGTCACGGGTTCTTCTTCATTATCTCTACTAAGACCTAAATTTGGACCTTCCGTCGACTCTATGAGGTCTACGGCCATGGGGTTGTCTCGACTTGATCCTCCATCATCGTTTAGGTTGCTGCCAATTTGTCCCTCACTCAGTGCTGTTTCCAATGTATTTTCGACCACCATTTCCTGCTGTTCGAAGATTTCACCGGAATTGGTCTCTTTTACTTCTTGTACTGTACCTTCAAGCTCCACATTTTCTGAATCCCCTTCCACTCCTGATGATAGACTCGGGCTCCTGGTATAGCATAATATATAATATTTTGATCTTCCTCGACGATCGTAGAAACTTCCTGTTCCGAATGTGGACCTGGTCTTATAACGGCATGCTTGACGCTCTGTACACTACATTTTAATCGACGGAGTCTCTGTCTGATCCCGTCATACGATCTCGGCGTATACTTGATTCCGCCCGTGTTTAATGTATCATGTAACTTCTTCGCAATTAAGTTCACACCCATTTCTCCACGTTCGATCGCCTCTTTCAGTATGAGATCCTCTTGTGGGGTCCATCTCCTACCACCTTTTCTGCATTCACTTCGGTTATCGTCCCCATCCGATATTATCCGGGATTTGCCCATATTCTCCTGGCGCAAGGCTCGTATCTTATTTTGTATAGATGATTTGGTGCGCATATTCTTAGCTTGCGGGAACTGTATCGGATATATCTCAGCTATGTGAATGGCCGTGTTCTTCTGTTCCACTAGACTTGTTAACCACTTCACCTCTTCTTCAGTCCACTCATTATCTCGTTTTCGCTTAGATCCCAATCGCCTTAGCATAATCTCAACAATAGATTCGGTTCTCTTGGTCTATCCGTTTACTTGACATCGCTGATTGTATAAGTTACTTATCTCGGAAACTGACTTCGTCCGATCCTTACTCCCACATTGTATACGCAGCAACTCTTCCTTCTTACGGTTGGTCCATTCAGGAGGGTAATATATATGTGCAGAGTCTCGCTCAGTCATAGGTTGTAGTGCGGACATATTATGAGGAGAAGCCCCTGAGATGTCGGCCTTTTCCTCGTTGTGTTCTACTCCACTGGATGGACCTCCTGACGCTTTCAGACTCAACAATGTTTGTATCGTGTCCACGTTATCCATCTTATACCGTTCCGATTGACTCGCTTGATGGCTCTCCAAAAGTTAACTCCTCTGAGACTAATGTGTCACTGAGCTAACCCAACACTGGTATAATATAAACTTCTGTTATTCGTCTGTTTGACCAAATCCGTGACGTTGGATGTCGTGAACACTCCCGTCATAAGCGAATCCTCGGCACTTTGTCGAGTCAACCAATTTCTGCGTACTTAACTGTCGTGAACGGTCATGTAATGAACGATCATGTCGTGGACGACCACATATCACGTGATTGGCCAAAAGCCATCCAATCATGTGCGAACATGTACCTGCGTACTTATCCAGGCCTGTCGTGGACGAACATGTCGTGGACGATCATGTCGTGGACGATCAAATATCACGTGATTGGCCAAAACCCATCCAATCATGTGCGAACATATACCTGCATACTTATCCAGGCCTGTCGTGGACGAACATGTCGTGGACGATCAAATATCACGTGATTGGCTAAAACAAAACATCCAATCCTGTGCGAACATATACCTGCATACTTATCCAGGCCTGTCGTGGACAAACATGTCGTGGACGAACAAATATCACGTGATTGGCCAAAAAAACATCCAATCATGTGCAAACATATACCTGCATACTTATCCAGGCCTGTCAACGAACATGTCGTGGACGATCAATATCACGTGATTGGCCAAAAACTCCACTTGAAAATCCCATTGTAATTTCATCCAAAATCAGGTATGCCATGCTCAGCCTCCACAGGTGCTACGCGCGTCCTCAAACTTCCACATGTGCACTCCAAACTCCAGCAACTTGTCATATATGGCTCCATCCGGTAAATGCCTTACCAACCATAGCATTTAATCTTTTCTTCTTCTCTTAATATGTATCACCTTTCTCTGTGTAACAGGTGGTTCTCTCGCTTCGTTACAGTTCTGAGGGCGAGTTTACACATTCGGCTCCTGACCCATCATACTGAGGCTCAGCTGTTACTGCTTAAGCTCAGTCGTTGTTTTTCTTCTGTGCCTCTCGCGGTAGTTATGCATGTTTCACACCGATAACGCCCCAACTAGGTGTTTCTTCGCATAACCGCGCCATCGACACTCAGGTTTACTGCCCCTGTGGATTGCTTGCTTTTTTTCTTCTCACCTTGTGCCTCTCCGTACAGGTTTTGCACCTGTTGAACCTCGTTGGGTATCTCTTCGTACGGGATTCGTTGACGCACAGTCATAATCATATCATGTTGTGTTAGATGTACAGGTTTTGCACCTTTTGGACCGTGATAGGTATCTATTCGTATCATCTTGTTGCCGCCGTACAGGTTTTGCACCCTTAGGACCTCGTGAAGTATCTCTTCGTACGATCTTGCGCTGATTTATTGTTGTTTTGTCTTGTTTTGTGTGAGAGGTACAAGTTTTTCACCTCTTGGGCCGTGACAGGCATCTCTTCGCACGATCACCACATCATTTTCATAATTTAGCTGTATAGCTAATCATGTAATGTATCCACATATTCCAACATCTTCCAATTATGTTCAAACATGCGTCTTTCTTTTATTCTTTGTTTGTGTTTGTCTCTTCTGATTTTCCCTTAATGCAACCAACTCGGGTCCGCATTCTTCTCATCACAACCAACATGGGTACGTGATAGGGATGTGCTACATCATCTGGGGCTTCTTTTTCTTGTTTGTTTCGATTTCTTGTTATCTCCTTTTTGTTCTTTTCCGTCGTATTTCATCTTCTCTCTTCCCCTCTGTTGAGGCTTCTACACTTCCCTTTCAGTGATGTCCTCCTTTGCCGTCTGGGCTGCGTTATGCCGATTCTTCCAATCTCGCTGCGCATCAAACTCATACAAGAGTATGGTACAAGAAAGGTTGTCTTCGGGCTCCCACGTCATCTCATCGTCATCCTTCCACTTGACAAGGTATTCCTTCATCCGACGTCCATTTCTTGTCCGCTGTTTTACTCGACAATCCTTGATACGTTCCACTTCCCATTCAGCGTCTCTGCCAGGTTCATACCAGGAATCCTCCGGAAGTAACGCTTCATCTAACTCTAACGCATCCTTAGTCTGAATCTTTTCACGGGGCCTTCTAATTTTGCTGATGTAGGGCTTCAGCCTAGCAATACGCACTAATGGGAATATTCGACTCTCCGTTGTTGGTATCACTAACCGATACACCATATCATTCATCCGTTCATCCACCACGTATGGTCCATGCCACAAGTGAGCCAACTTTCTCACCAACCCTGGCTTGACCAAATCCTGATACAGCCAGACTAACTCTCCAGGGCGGTAAGCGGTTTTTGTGGTCGACCACAGCTTTGACTTGACTTTCTCGTTATGACGTTGAGCTCTTTCTTTACCCACTTGCTCCCTAATGATGGCTGCCTGCGCTTGAGCTTCCATGTGCCTTTTATTCACAGCTAATCTCCAATCTAGCGCATCTTTTTCCGTGACAGACTGATCCTTTGGCGGTACCATCGCCTCCATCGTGGTTCGGGATTCCCATCCATGTACCAAATAGAACGGAGTTTGATGATGTTGTAAATCCACTGAAGTGTTTAAGGCAAACTCCAATGGTGCCACATATTCATCCCAATATCTTTGTTCTGGATCCGTTATATAGCACTTTATTGGCTTAATCACTGCACCGATCTCTCCTGTTTGCCGTTTGCTTGTGGCCGATATACCAATGTAGGTCTTTGTTTCTGCTTTAGCATTCGATTAAACCTCCTGAACACCGAACTCATAAACCTGGGGTCTAGTTCGTGTCTAAGCATTTCTTGCGCTCCAAATCTCTTGTAGACTCCCACCATGTACGCTTCTGCCACATCCTGGGCTGTAGTGGTGCTCATGGGATAAGGATCACATATCCGGAAAATAAACAGATAAAACACAATAGCGCTTCATGGCCCATTGTGGTCTGTGGCAGAGGTAATGCAAAATCCATAGCCAAAATCTGAAAAGGTCTTGATGTCACAATATTGCCGCTAGTGCGCCCGTGGTTTTTGGCTTTCCTTTAGCCGTGGCACAATCTTCACATGCTGCAGAATAATTTTCAATATAGGCATACTTACCTCTCCAATAATACTTGGACCTCAACCGAGCATAGACTTTTCCAACCCCTTGATGCGCCCCACTACCAATCTCAACATGGTAGGCATGTAAGACATCCTCTTGCAATATAGATGGTACAACCAATCTCCACACTTGCTCTTCGATTTTACTTCGTGTGCAAGCGACGTAATATAGAACATTCTTACTGTCCAGTACATACATCATCGCGTGTCGAGCTACCCTTTTCCATTCGCTAACGGAGTTTATCTTGTCATCTTCTCCTTTCAGATATGCTATAACTTTTCCACACCAATCGTCATCATTCTGAGCCGATGCCATTCGTTAAAGTCTAATGGCGGGCGCTGCTTCATAAGGGTCCTCTCCTGCACCTTTTCGGCCTTGTTTAAGTTCGACAGCCCCTTCTTCTACAGAGCGCATCTCAACTTCTATGTCCGCCCCTTGTTCCACGGTCTCACTTCCTTGATGTTGACGACGTCCTTTCTTCGGCTTACTCATACTTCGAGTGATCACAAATACTTGTGGTGATAGGTGTCCATCATCCTCCCAAACAGTGACTTCTGTGGTATCCCCTTGCGCCCCATTACTGGTATTACCACCATGTTCGTCAAATGGTTTAGTAATCGCCTCTGGGATGTTCTCACTCTTATCCCTTTCTGGAGGACCATCTGCGTTCTCATACAACAACTCTGGTAATCGATTCAACATTTTTAGGTCCGTCATTTGTTGGTCACTTGTAATTTTCCCTGCTTGTTGTTCTTTCATTGCGCACTGCGTAAGGAAAATCTGCTGCTTGGTTATACTTGCGTGCCACATGCACTAGACTAATCGCCTAAAATTTTCAACCAGCGAGTTCACTCTATTTAGCCAGACCAATAACGAGGCATGGTTACAGCGTAAACCTCCATTAACTTTTACAATAACCAATCTCGAATACCCACACACTATTGCCTTGTTTATATGGTGTGCTTGCGCAAGCTGTAATGCACCGATCAAGCCATGATATTCACTATCATTCACTGTGAGGTTATCTTGTATTCCGTATTCAGCCGCTATCACCTCCCAGGTGGGTAACTCCCATACTATCATGCCAAACATGCCTTTGGGATTATTTTTCATCCGTACTGCACCATCAAACGACATATCCAGTACTTTGGCGACGTAATCCTGGTATTGGTCTAATAATTGGCGTCTCCTTCAGTGTCTTTAGTGGAGCGATATCTTCTAATACTTCATTCATTCTTTCCACAGGCACTATCGATGTGGCCAATAATGCGGTCAGGCCAACACCTTCATGGTCCGTTCGTATAATCTCTAACGACCATGGGGATAACATCACCGCCCATTGAACTCCTCTTCCAGTTAAACTTTTAGACGTGAATAGCCATCGCATCGTGGAATACCTTGCGTATACTGTTATGTGTTGTCCAAATAAAATATGACTAGCGTCATGTAACGTCTTCAGCAAAGCTAGCACCTCCTGTTCAGCTCCTGTATATCGCGTCTCTTCATCTTTGAACACTTTACTGACATATCTTACTGGGTGCAAGATCCCATAGTGCTCCTGACACACTGTAGCTCCAAATTCCCACATGTTAGTGTATAAAATTACACTTAATGGATTTGCACGTTCAATATGTCGTAGCAACGGCACATGCACAATCCGAGCCTTCAACAATGCAAAAGACTTCTCAGCATGTTCCAATTGAGTACCATCTCTCAACTGCAGGTCCGTCAATTCATACAGTGAGGCCGCTAACGTCGCGAAGTTGTCGATAAACCGTAGATAATATATCAGACTGCCAATGAATCTCTGAACCCCTTTTAACGTCCGTGGGAATGCAATCTTGATAATTGACTCTAAATTTCGCAGGGACGCTTCAATTCACTTTGAGGATAGGCGATGACTCAGAAACTCCACACTGTGCTTCCCAAATGCACTCTTGGGTAAGCTTATAATGATTCTACAATACTTGAACGACTCCAAAAGGTTCTTAAGCATTAAACATAGCGTATCCCAACTATTCGCACCAAACGTAATGTCATCAATGTATGAGCGCCTTCCAATGATAGGTCGCTCCTCATTTTCCACCACTTGGCCACTATGAAATACATCTTGTGATAGGGGTACGTCTGTCTCTAGTAAATATGTAGCATCATCATCGATATCCATGGCGGTATCATTGTTCATTATCTTGCAACTCATCCCCATCTGTTGTGAACGTCTGACCATTGTCCACAAGGCATTGTCAACTATACGCTGATGTATCTGCGGTGCATTCTCTAACCCTTGTGGCATTCGAAGCCACTCAAAGTGTCCTAGCGGGCAAATGAAAGCGGTAATTAACTGAGACCTTCTCGTCATAGGTATGGCCCAATACCCGCTCGCGTTATCCATTGAACATAACCACTTAATCCCTTCAAAATTTTCCAACAAATCATCTATCAGAGGCATGGCGTACACCATCAATCTCATCTTTTGGTTTACCGCTCGATAATCAATGCACAATCGTATGTCTGTTTTATTCTTCTTTAACACTATCACGATTGGTGATGCCCAAGCTGACTCCTAGTACTTGATTAACCCTGCTTGCAGTAAGCCTCGTATTAACTCGTACAGCTTTGGTAGGAGGTGAGCTGGTACCTTGCGCGCCTTCTGGGCAATAGGCGAATTGTCTACAACATCCACATCACAAACCACACCTTTGGTCGGTGGCGGTAACGCATTACCAGAACTTATGAATCCATCAGCATATTCATATAATAATGACCGTAACTGATCTTCTTGTTCCTTGGTGGTAATTCCTGGCTCTCCTATGTCTGCGTTAGCCATATCAGATGGAGTTATCGGACCTTGTTCTACTACAGGTATAAGTACCAACTGTTGTTCCATCACTTCAGCCGACATCTCAACCCCTTCATGCAGGTAGACCTCCCTTTCCAATTTTGTCTGATCTACCTTAAATGGATCTATAGAATCCATCACATACAGCGGGGGGTTTATCCCCAACCGTCTGCACCGCATGTATACTTGCCCAATTAATTGGCATACCAGCACTACCCATGATTCGCTCCTGTGTTAGCACATATCCTTTGGAAACTCGATCTTCTTGAGTCATTAACGGTAGCGGATTTTCGTTGGGAATATGACAACTTTGATCTTTCATATTCAGAATTACCCCCGACTTCACCAAAAATATGTCCCAAGTATTGCGAGAGCTTGCGAATCAATGTTGGACACCCACATATCACAGTTAAAAATAACTGATGGGCCCATCCGAACCTTGACGGTGGCCAAACCAATTGCCCAATGGTACTTTCGGTCACACCACAAAAACTAGTCGGGGTATCGAACGTCCGGACTGCTATATGTAACATCTTCGCCACATTGATATGCAATACTGAAATGTTCACGCCAGAATCCAACATAATGGCAGTTCCAAATCGTCAGTTTCTCCCTTCACGTATAATTGCGTTGCAGGCTGCGTTATCTCGGTCAACTGTTGCCATCCTTCTCGTTCTCCCTCTTTTTTGTCCACCAACGTGACATAAGCCGAGACATCCGTAGCTTCATTATTCGTTGACGTATCTTTTTTCTCTTCTTCTTCTTCTTCAAATGTAACTTGTTTTCAGCTTTTTCTTGTATTTTCTTCGTTTCTTGATCCTCGTCCATAGTGAGTGATCCTTCCATGCAAAATGTATCGTTTTTCTTGTTTTCTTTTATACTGAAGGGTGGACGCGGTGTTGCTTTCACATTTCTCAACAGTTCCCCCCACTTTTCTCTCGACAGTGGTCGCAACGCACTGTGGGCTTAGGCATTTAACTGTGCGGGCACTTGATCCTCGGTTAGTTCTCCGGATTTCAACTTGCTCCGCATCTCGGCCATCTCTTCGATGAACTTCCGACAATACCTTACATCATGGCCGACTGTTTTATAATGCTCACACGTCTGCAACTTCCAACATTTATCTTTATCGTGTCCCCTTCGATTGCAGTGCTCACATACCACGCCCCCATCATTGTTATTATGCGCACTCGTTCGTGCACTTCTGTCGTCATAAGTAGAACGTGATCGCTGCATGGCATGTACCTCTCCGCCCATCACATGTACGCTAGGTTGTACATCTTCATATACCGCTTCGGAACTCTTGCGTGCAGTCACTTTCTTTCCTGGTCTTTTCAGACGCGCCTCATGCTTCGTCAACACTCTCTCCACTTCTTCAATATTATTGAAAGTCATATGCTGATATTGCATTTGTATGACACGATCATGAATAGTGTCAAAGAATTGTTGGATGTGATCTTCCAACAATGAGGCGTTATAGACATCTCTGAAACCCATTCCAGCTCGTAACGCCGCGGCATTTAACCGGTATAGATAAGTGGTCGCTGGCTCGTCTTGTTTCTGAGTCAATTTTGAATACATGACCCTAGGCGACACTTTGTCCACACAAAACTTCCGTTGAAACAAATCTATCACCGCATTCCAATCATACTTCACGGTATCCGCCAGTTGTTCATACCACCAAGACTCCTTGTTCGTCAAACTATCCACAAAAATTCCTAGCCGTTGATCGTCATCCCAACGTGAAATGTTTGCTACATGGAGAAATCTTGTTAACCATGCCCTTGCACTCCCCGCGTCTTGTCTATTCCCGTCAAATGTCTTGATCTCCGTATTCTGGGTAATGTCTGTGACAGGCTGACCAGATGATGCCCACGCATTGTGTCTTCCACTGGACATGCTGTATCTTGATGGTTTTGGCGGGTTGGAATATGCTCTATCCGGAGCTGCCGATTTTCGGTATGTCGCATTAGTCGCCACTCTCGTAGTATCCGGCGTGCGACTAGCTGACAGAGATGAGGTAATTTTCGTTAACTCCTCCAAACTTAAGTGTCCATCCTGCATCAATTGGACTAAATTTGCCACCACTGGGTCCTGTTTTTTCGATACTGGTCGTGGTGGTGACATGATCTCGTCCTCATCCGAGGAAAATTCCAACTTCTTCCTTACTCGACGTCAGTTTTTGATCTCTAATACACAGTGTCCTCCAACCCATCGTCATTACACATTTCCTGCATGCCCGGTGGTTTAGACTCTTTCACCGGTGTATGAGTGGTGTCTACCACAATGTAATAACTTGGACTGACATCCGTATCCTCTTTCCGGTAAAACATCAAGGATGTTTCCCACTGGTTTTCCGCTAATAATAGTGACACCATCAGACCAATATCTTTTGCGGTACGATCCAGATTGAAGTCACATGCATTATCGAATTCTTCTCGTCGTACGAACTCATAGCCACAATTTCGAAGCAGCGTTTCAATATCTTCAATTGACTCTTTTAATCCCCCCAAAAAGTAAGATCTTCTTTAACTCTAAAACTAGGGGCAGCTCTTGCCACCTTGCGAATCTCATATACTGAAAACCAACTATGTGAGTCCCCAGGTAGCTCCAGTACATGCCGTTGATACCGTTCCATTCTTGCACAGGCCTCAGAGAAAGTGTATGTTATCTCATGGTCCTCGTGAGAGCGCTATAACTTAAATACCAGCTCTTTTTATCCCTCAGTAGACACTAAAGCCATTTTGTGATTAAAATTGTATTAAGTCTACGTGAAGTCCCGGGTCGCGGCACCAGTTGTCTTGAAGGAACTTAAATTTTCGAGGTTTCCCACTCAAAAACAACACAAGGAAGCGATATAATACACCTCTATTGCTTAAACTTCCCAGGCTCTTGATACTTACGTCCAAACCTTAACACAAATTTACTGAAAATGGACACTTCCTGGTAACACTCAGGCTGCCCCTAACTTAGGTAATCGCAGAGGATCTTTATCACGCTTTAACACGCGTTCACTTAAAGGTTTCCTCGGGTTGTACTTAGTTTTTGTATGGGGTTGAAAGATTTGGTTGGTTGGAAAAACAACTGTCTTCAAAGGGGGACATTTTGATTATATTAAAAGTGTTAACAAATCTTATATCTACCTTCAGTATCTGTTCACCTTGTTACTTCTTGGTTACTTCAGCACTGGCTTCAATACTGACAACTCACTTCATGATCGGCTAAAAACACCGTATACCTTTTATGTACACTTTTCGTATACACTCAACCATAAATTCCAGTCACTTCACCACAGTGCAAACGCAGACGAATCAGACAAACTGGCGCCTTTCATCATTGGAAAGGCTGAGAAGTCCAGATGCTTCAAGAAAAAGACCGGCGCGCAACTCGGCTTCTACTACCGCAACAACAAGAAAGGATGGATGACTGGCATCCTCTTCCAGGAGTGGCTGGCTGACCTTGACAAGAAAATGAGGGTGGGTGGTTTTGTTGCCAATGATATCAAAAGATGTGTTGCTAAGCTGCTGTTTGACAGGAAAATGGCCGCAAGGTCTTGCTGCTGATGGACAATGCCCCCTCCCACACTCTCACCTACCTTGAGCTCACCAATGTGACGGTTCAGCCGTTGCCTCCCAACACTACGTCGAAACTTCAGCCCATGAACCAGGGAATCATCTACGCTTTTAAGCGCCACTATCGACGCTTCCACATGCGTAACGCCCTGGACCGCGAGGATCGCAACGAGAAAGAGCTCCACAAAGTCGATCAACTCACGGCTATGAGATGGTCTCATGCTGCCTGGGACGAGATCTCCTCCGACACGATCCACAACTGCTTCCGCAAGAGCGGTCTCCTCACCGAAGAAGACCCGCTTCCCATGTTTGGTCCACACGAGCATCCCCTTGAGCACACGGCTGAGGAAGCCGCCGTGGAGAAGGAGCTGCAGGAGGCCCTCGACCGCCTTTCACTTCAGCACCGGGTTCCGGTGGCCAACCTACTCAACGTGGATGGGGAGCAGGATAGCGTTCACTCTGAGATGAGTGACGAGGAGCTCATCGCCTTGGTGCAGGCTGACGAGCAGGACAATGACGAAGAGGAAGAGGTGATGGAGGAAGAGATTTCAAAGACCAAGAAGCTTGAGGCCCTCAGCATTTCCCTTTCTCTGCTTGATCTTTTCGACGAAAGCATCGGATCGTTGCCAAGACACCAAGAGACCCGTAGACTGGCGTCCGCCTTTCAGCCGCTGTCCAACGCACCCTTGATGCCTGGTTCAAGTGAGATATTTCCCCGCGAAGAACTTACAAATTTCCAAGATTTATAACTTATAAGATATAAGTTAGTCCTCAAAAGAACGAGCCTCGTTCCCTCCAAAAGTCATAAGCTAAGAGGGGGTATAAGGTATTAGGGGATAAGCTAAGAGGGGATGTGTGTGGTAACAGGGTTACATTCTGGTTACATTAGTATGTGGTGTACGTGAGTACACTACGGTTGGGGTCAGTATTGACCGGTCCGAAAGGTTTGGACCTATTGGTTATTTTAACCAATCGGGGCAGGAGACCTTGGTGGAGGCGTGGCAGCCAGCCACGTGTTGGTACACAGTTGGTGTACACTACATTTTGGCTAGGTACAAATTAGTAAGTTCTACTTAGTATTACATATAGTTTACATTAGTTTAAATTAATTTAGGCTAATTACATATTAAATATACATTCAGTTTACATTTCACTCAAAGACTGTAGGACGCACGACCTCGACCGGTCGCGCGCGCAGTGAGTGTAGTAGCGTAAGGGAAGTTCTTCCCTTAGTTACCCCCTTATTAAGGGAGCCTTGTGTTAAGACGTTAGCTTGTGCTAACTGGTAAACCAAAGTGGAATCTTGGCCCCGAGTAAGAGAGTTATCTCTTACTAAGCCCTTTTATAAGGGCGTATCGGCTAAGTAGCGGCACATCGCCGATTTAGGAAAGTCTTCCTCTGTGCGCTAGCCGAACCGTGCGTGTACGCACCGGCTACATGTGTACTATGTATTCTATGCTTAAACTTAAGAGTAGGGTCGATCAGCGACGGGCTGATCGACGGTTTCTGTAGCCGGTGCGTAAACGCACGGTGCGGCTTGCGCACAGAGGAAGACTTTCCTTAAGCGGCGATACGCCCTGATCTAAGGGCTTAGTGTGAGATTGCTCTCTCACTCGGGTCCAAGATTCCCTGATTTTACTGTAGCGTACGCTAACGCATTAGTCTAAGGCTTCCCTTAGTAAGGGATTAGCTAGGGGAGGTGCTCCCCTGCTACGACACTCACTGCACGCTCGACCGTTCCGTGTCGTGCGTCTAGCAGGATATAGTGTAGATTGTAAACTGATTTATTATTTAATATATAATTAGCCTAACTTAATAAACTAATGTAAACTATATGCAATACTAGGTAGAACTTACTTAATCCGTACCTATCCGAAAATGTAATGTACACCACCTGTGTACCAACACGTGGCAGACTGCCACGCCTTTACCAAGGGCTCCAGCCATGATTGGCTAAAACAACCAATAGGTCCGAACCTTTCGGACCGGATAATACTTGACCTTAACCGTTGTGTATTTACGTACACCAACGTAACTAAATGTAACCCCGTTACATCATCCCCTATCAAGACTATTGCCATGCAATAATCGATTATAGTTGGAGACCCCAACTTCCAGAACTCTGGCCTCGAATGAGCATCTCTAGAGGTGGCGATCATTCTCCCCGAGAAGGTGATGTCATCTACCCGGACTCCGATATCTTGAGGAGGGGCCCTTGGGGATAGCTCCCCTAAGGATGACCGCTATGACGACGCCGAACGGCGATGTCGTCAACCTAATCCTTTCCCAACACGTGGGTAAAATGCGCTAACTCGCGCGCCACTATTTCCAACTTCTGATGACACATCCGAGTTGCCGAAGGCGACCATCACGTTCAATGAATTGGACGCGGCTCAGGAGTCTTATCTTGCCGCACAGGCACTAGGGGCTGCATTACACGCCCCAAAACGCCCTTCAAGGGTGGAATATCGTTTTGGGGGTGCTCGTGATCCCCAAAAGTGGGCTAAGAATGAGGTAAATGGGGGTTTAGGCTTCTATACCCCTGGACCTGCGGCTGAACAGCCGCGTCAAATCGAATGCCGAAAAAAAATCCGGGAAAAACTGCTCACGAAGAAGCCGTTAACTGCCGCCTTATACCGAGAGCGCCTCGGGAAACAGGCGAAGGGTGTCTTTGTCGAGAACTCCGCGAGGTTCTCTTCGTTCTCCTCCAAGGAGAGGATGCCGAAGAGGCAGAGCGTATGTTTCGCGCTTGGGTGGAAGGGGAAACGTCTCCCTGACCTTACAGATCTGTACAACAGCTATGCCGAACGTGACGTTCGTCTGGAGAGGGCATTGCGCGTGGCGTTTGCCAAAGCCAAAGCGATGGAGCAATTACCTTCCCTTTATAGCACGCGCTATGCTAGCGCCTTGCCCTTAATGGGGTGCCAGAGCGCAGTGCAAGCTCCGCATCTGCCTCCGGCGAACTCCCAACTACTGGGAGTGAAGGGGATTCTTCCGCCCCTTTGGTCGTCGACTCACAGCGGGATTCTCCCGCTCGAAAGCATCAACGACGTCTCGGAATCTGCCGCAGGGGAGTCTCGGACTCCCACAAGCTCCGTGAATGTGGGTAACCCTTCCACTTCACTAGATACTGGGTTTAACCCCGATTATGAAGTCGCGACATCAGACGCTCCACATGGTAATGTGGAATCCCCTCCGAATCGAGAACTGGGGGAGGTGGTCGCGAAATTGCGACGTGAGTTTCACGAGCACTGTGATCGACACAGCCGTCGCATACTGGAAATTTAGGATGGAATCCACGAAGAGATGCGCGCGATTGACCGCGTCGAGAAGCGGATTGACTCTCTCGAGTCTTCCGTTGCGGAGCTTCGTGGTCGCATTTCGATTCTGACGGAGATGTTGTCACTCCGCCCTGCCGTGTATTACGGATATGCGCCTTCCCAACCTCCTCCAAGAGGGGACCCGCCTCCGGGTTCTGGTATGGCTTAAGAATACCCACATAGAAGGTTTGAGTGCGTACGCATTGCCTTCGGAATATCCAAGGTGTATTCCAAGCCCTTTCGGGCTAGCACCTTGAAAGGCCCCACAAACCTGGGGCGCAGTTTGTTTCTTTCTTTCAACACATTAGAAACTGCATGTGTAGGAAGATTTTTAGCGTTTAATAAAACACTTTCTCCTACTTTATATGCCTTTTTGTTACGCCGGCCCTTGCGGTCGGCCTGTTCCTTTTGCTTGTCTTGGCTTTCCGCCATGGCATCGCAAACGTGTCGTAAGACACTAAGGCGCGTCGATAAAAACTTATCGATGTGCTTTCGCACAGATACAGGGCTGACATCGGGGAATACTCCCCCCCTTCAAGCCCTGGTCCACACACACGTGGCGTCAACGGAACCCTCGGATTCACTAATCCGTTCACGTAAAACTGGGTAAACCCCGTAGATGCATGAACCGAATTGTTTATAGCAAATTCGGACATCGGAAGCATCTCACTCCAACTCTTTGGAGAATCCGGACATAAACTTCGGAGAATATCCTCTACTACGCGATTAACGCGTTCCGTTTGACCGTCCGTCTGCGTATGATCCGCAGTGGACATGAGGAGCTTGGTGCCTAGCACCTTAAACAACGCTCCCAAACTGTCCCGTAAAACGGGGATCCCGATCCGACACAACGGAATCGGATAGACCATGCTGTCGAAAGACACGGTCTAGGAACACTTTCGCTGTTCCTTGTCCATCAATGGACTCTGGAACCGCCGCCAGGTGAGCCATCTTGCTCAAACGGTCTAAAGAGACCAAACTGCCGGTGTTACCGGCCTTATCTTTCGGAAAACCGAAGATCAAATCCATACTAATGGATTTCCAACACTCCGTAGGAACAGGTAAGCTCGCCAAAGGCGCTGCTGAATCTGCAGAGGGTTTTAACCTCTGACACGTCTCACAGATGCGAATATACTCACCGACCCACTTATACATCTTGGGCCACCAATACAAAGCGCTTAAAGCGCTGTAGGTCTTATCCCGACCTAAATGACCCCCGGTAGGGCCGTCATGTGCCTCAAAGAGGACTCTGTACTTTAGTTCCTCATCATGAGGAACAACCACCCGCGGAGTGTCCTACGCGCTCGTGCTATAATATAGACAACCGTCACAGTAACTATAACGGTGTAACCGAACTCTAGATCGACTTGACAGGGTAGGCTCAGACGAGCCAAGTCCCTTGTCACCCAAGCGCGGATAAGCGCCGTACACTGTGGGTCTTTCTCATACGCCTGGCGTATGAGATCTACCACAGACGTGGTGACGAATGTCGCGTGAGCGAGATCGTAATTGGGACGACGCGTCAACGCGTCTGCAAGCACGTTCTGCTTGTCAGGTTTATACTTAACCTCAAAGTTGTACTCCGCAAAGAAGGAGATTCAACGGGCCATCCGTTGCGAGAGATGAGGCGACTTTGTCGCTGTACGTGAGGACGCGTGGTCAGTATAAACCACAAACGGCTTAGAGCCGATTAGGTGAACCCTAAATTTGACAAGAGAATACTTCATTGCAAGTAGCTCCTTGTCACGAACGGTATAATTCCGTTCCGCAGCTGTAAGCTGCCTCGACTCAAACGCAATCACGCGTTCCCGTCCCGCATCATCTGCTTGTAACAAAGCACATCCGATTGCGTAATCGGAGGCGTCGCAGACGACGCTAAAAGGTTTCCCAGAATCTGGGAGAGCAAGAACGGGCACTTTCAACAAGCTCCCCTCAACCGCTTCGAAAGAGTTTTGGTGTTTGTTTTCCTAACACCAATCTCCGTCCTTCTTAAGAAGGTCTGTCAATGACTTCGCCATTTAGCGTAGTTCTCGCTGTATTTGTGGAGATATTTGGCTAATCCAAGCCACTTCCGTAAATCTCTAAGATTTACAGGCGAAGGCCATCCACAATGGCTTTCACCTTCGCAGGATCCGCACGTACTCCATCCTTACCGATGAAGCATCCGAGGAAAGGGATTTCCTCGGCACCAAAAATACATTTAGATGCGTTTGCATATAAATTATGCTCCCGCATACATTCTAGCACCGCTCGAAGATGTATTAGGTGCGTCTGAACATCGGACGAGTCGCCTTCCGCGCGACTACGATCGAATATATCGTCGAAGTACGTCTGAGCGTACTTTGTATGAGGGCGGAAGAGTTGTGTCACCAAGCGATTAAAAGTCGCTGGTGCATTTGAAAGCCCATGTGGCATAACAATCCACTCCAACAGCATGCCACTAGGCGTGCTGACCGCTGTAAGCGGAATATCGGACGCTCCCATGAGCACCTGATAATACCCGTCCACCAGATCTAAGGCACTGTACAAAGTACAGCCCGCCATATTGCTCTGTAGGATATCCTTCCGAGGAATCGGAGTCTGCATGGGTACAGTAGCTGAAGCTTGTTGTACGCATGCACAATGCGCCACTTTCCGTTCGGCTTACGAACACAAAAAGTGGGAGATGAATGGGGATACTTGCTCTCCCGTACCATCCCTGCCTCTTCTTTCCCCTTGAAGAATGCGTCGATGACGTCGCATTGATCCTTGGAAAGAGGCCACTGCCTAGTGACGCAGTATTTGGTTCCAGGAACCAAGTCAGTTTCATGTCGGAATCCCCGATCCGGTGGTAGCCCCATCGGTGGGTTGTCACTAATGACATCTCCGAATTCCTTTAAGAAGGAATGGTAAGGGTCCTCAGGATCCGCAAGGATCTTGAGACCGCTTCGGGCATTCAATGCCTGTTTGGTTTGCACCAAAACTGACTCGTCCATCGTGGATGACGAGTTTAACTCCTCTTCCGGACGCAACACGACGATCTCGTCGAGTCCACCTGCTTTTACAGCAGTCTCAAACTCGTTGAAGGACATCTCCTCCAACGACAGCAGTTCGCCTACCCCAGGAAACCGTTCCAGGCTTACGCCTTCCGTGACAACACCTGTCACGCTATTCAGCATCCGATAGGACTGATGACTACTGGCCTCGGGACTCATCCCGGGACCCAGATGGGGGGAGTCAATTGCCCCATCTATTGGAAGCGCATCGCGCCTATCCACAGAGGTCTTTACCTCTACCACCGGTGTCTCGCCGGTCTCACCTAATACGGCGTGGTCGGAATCAATTCCGACGTTCAAAAGAGACGAACTTCGGGTCTCTTCGCTTGGAAGCGCCTCGCGCTTAACCACAGGGGTCTCTCTACCCCTACCACTGGAGTCGCCTCAGAGGAATCCACCTCTGCCAATGGCGACTCATCAGTCTCACCTATAACGGCGTGGTCGGAATCATTTCCGACGTGCAAAAGAGACAAACTTCGGGTCTCTTAGCTTGGAAGCGCCTCGCGCTTAACCACAGGGCTCTCTACCCCTACCACTGGAGTCGTCTCAGAGGAATCCACCTCTTTAATGGCGAATCGCCATTCTCGCCTATAACGGCGTGGTCGGAATCGTTTACGACGTGCAAAAGAGACGAAATACGGGTCTCTTTGCTTGGAAGCGCCTCGCGCTTAACCACAGGGGTCTCTACCCATACCACTGGAGTCGCCTCAGAGTAATCCACCTCTGCCACTGGCAACTCACCAGTCTCATCGTTAACGGCGTGGGGATTAACCGCCGAATCTCCCTCGTTAAGGAACTCTTCCTTAACGTCATTGGGAATGATCATCTCAGACATCCCAATCTCTGGCATCTCACACCAGAATCGCTTTTGCGATCGAGCAAAGTGGGTTCGTGACTCGCCAATGCTTCACCCGATCGCGGGTGCGTTGAGCCAATAGATTTAGACTTCCAGTCTATCCATGGCTCGTGGCGTTCCAGCCACTTCATGCCCAGAATGAGGTCATACCGCGAGTCCAAATCTAGGACTAGGCAACGTTCTAAGCTGTCGAAGTCTGCAAACTTCAGCTTAAGGTCAATCGAGACCTTGGGTACAGTAACCTGTACGCCCGTCGCAAGACGGACCGTGACAACGTCACGAGAACGTGCCTCTAGGGCCTCGGCATACAGCCGACTCTTCACAACAGAATCCCGTCTGACATAATTGCCAGACGCTCCAGAGTCTATCAAGACTCTCCAAGGCTTATCAAAGCCTTTCACGTCCGCAAGGACTACCAGCAAAGCTGGCTGGTACACCAACTAGGTGCTAGAAAGCACCGTTTCCCTCGGAGTTGTGCTATCGTCCCCTACCCTGGGGCTTAACAGCACTGAGGGGTCCCCCAGTAGGGCGCCCCGCACCTACTGGGAGCCGTCGTTTCCCGAGGGCTTGGGCAAGGGCTTTCTCCCAACCCTTGGCCCCTTCCAGGGACTATCTCGCTGGGGATTTTTCGGACATCTGTTCCGCAGATGATCCGTGCTCCCACACAAGAAGCAACACAGCGGCCTATGCCGCTGCAACATAGCTAAGAGCTCTGCCTCGAAGCTCTGCGAAAAATAGTCAGAGTGACTCTTAGCGGAAGTTTTCTCCTCCGCTTCGACCTGACTCAGGTCCATGGGTTCTGGACCCACCTTAGAGGAACGAAAGTTCCTTTCGGCGTTAAACGACATCTTGAATGCCTCCTCCAGGGATTGGGGTCGGCATCGGAAGAGCTCCGAACGTTCTGGCCTTTCTTTGAGGCCTCCCATGAACATTGGAATGGACACATCGTCCGAATACGCTTTCGCGTACATCCCTTCCAACACGGTCTTCAGTTATTGGACGTATGTCTCCAAGTCCCTAGTGCCCTGAAGGCACCTCAAAAACGTAAGCTGGTTCTGGAAAACCAGATCAGGCGTAGCGTACATGTCCATAAGCTTTCGCTTAAGGACTTCCCAGTTCGGGAACACGTCCGTAACCGAATCCGGACACGTAAACGCCAATGTACGGGCTCTGCCCGTAAGATGGGTTAATGCAAGTCCCACTTGCAAGTGATCCTCGATCACATTCGCTGTGTCGAAGGCCGTTTTGACTTCGCGAAGCCACACAAAGTTTATCACCTTTTTCACCGGTTAATTCCTTTATCTTAAAGGATAACGGAGGGCGCACCCGTAGACGCTGGATAACTTCCGCGAAAACTCGCCTCATGGGCGATGAGGGCGTTCACCTTCTCAAGAACGGTATTAAAACCCTGCTACACTAGATGGCGCATGCCATCCTGACCCAATATGGGTACCAGACTCTTAAAGGCTTCTTGTTGGGCTGGGGTTGGCTTACCCCAATCGTCCTGGTCCATCCTTTGCAGATTATGCCGTCTACCAACCCAGGTGTTGGATTGACTACAAGTGCTACCAGATGTAGCCGGTGCATAAACGCACGGTGCGGCTAGCGCACAGAGGAAGACTTTCCTTAAGCGGCGATACGCCCTGATCTAAGGGCTTAGTGTGAGATTTCTCTCTCACTCGGGGCCAAGATTCCCTGAGTTTACTGTAAGCGTACGCTAACGCATTAGTCTAAGGCTTCCCTTAGTAGGGAGTAGCTAGGGGAGGTTCTCCCCTGCTACGACACTCACTGCACGCTCGACCGTTCCGTGTCGTGCGTCTAGCAGGATATAGTGTAGATTGTAAGCTGATTTATTATTTAATATATAATTAGCCTAACTTAATAAACTAATGTAAACTATATGCAATACTAGGTAGAACTTACTTAATACGTACCTAGCCGAAAATGTAATTTACAACACCTGTGAACCAATACGTGGCAGACTGCCACGCCTTCACCAAGGGCTCCGGCCCTGATTGCCTAAAACAACCAATAGGTCCGAACCTTTCGGACCGGTCAATACTTGACCTTAACCGTTGTGTATATACGTACAACATAACTAAATGTAACTCCGTTACAGCTTCCACTAAAATCCGCCTAGAGTTACGGTGAGGCGCTTATAGCAGCCGAACTACTAGGGACCAAAAAACGTGGACCAATGGGGAAGAGGTGAGAGCGCACTGCTCGATCACGTTCCCAAGACCAATAAACCTTTAAAGAATTACCGCTGGCACAGCGGGCGGAGTCGCGGGCGAGTTCTTCTTCACTCTACGCCTACCGGTGGGACAAAAATGCACTAGGTGCTCCCGCCCGGGACGTAGAGATGCGTGTAGACGTAGGGAGGCGCTAAGTTGCCGTCCCTGTAGGTTAATCTGCTTGATCAGACGCAAAAGGAGAACTTTATTAGCACTTAAATCCTAGGAACTACCAATTAACTAATATCAACCAATCAGAGCTACCCATTCCCACGTACTCCGTCGACCAGTCGACCTGATTTTTCTGTCGTCCGTCGCTATCCGATAGGTACCCGTACCTAGTCGTCCCTTCTCACGATGCCCCTTCTATGTCCCGTCCATATACAACGTAGTTGTACACACAATCGTACACACAGTTACTCACCCGGTTGTGCCCACAGTCACACCCACAATTATGCACCAATTTTATGGTACTTTACCACAGCCGGCCCTGAACCTCGTCCCAGCCGTACAGCGGTTGGGGCGGGGGTCGATCATGCCGTTGATTACCATGGACCGTGCCACCGTTGAGCATGTTGTCCACACCCATCAATCGTGATATCATCGATCAGGCGATCAGCACCCATCAATCTGCCCTTTCTCCCGTCGATCAGGTCACAATCGATCGGACGTTACCATTTAATGGTATGCCTATCATGATCAAGCGTTCATCCTCTACCAACCATGACATCCACGATCAGACTCTCTTGATCAGGCATTCCCGCATTTCCATCATGCAAGCAATCACGGACGGTGCACCAGCGATCACAGACAGCGCTCTTGCTCTAGATCGGTCCAGGGATGATGATCTGATCGCTGCGGTCAATCAAGCATGCAGTCTGCAAGAGACGCTCCGCGCGCGAGATGAAAATATCGTTGTATTATCCAACACGCTCGAGGTACTCGAGGACACTGTCTCGATGCTTCGACAGCAGCTCGCTTGAGCCAACCGTAAAGTGGCTGATCGCGATGGCGAGATCAAGCGGGTCCATGAACAGCTTGCTCCCCTGCGTGATTTTGTCGGTGCGGCGGTCAACGATTTCAAGTCCAAGTTAAAGGCTGCCGAGACAACTATAGCCTACCAATGCGCCCAGATCCGCGATTGGGAGGGCGGTCGTGATCGTGATCGCTACCTACTATCGGTTCAGGAAGAAACCATCGCTGATCACGCGCAGGAGATCTCGCGTCTTACGGCGCTCCCTGATCAAGTGACGATGGATCAACTCCAGCAGCGTGTGGACGTGCTACAAGAAGCATACGATCATACCCTCTCCAAGAATCAGCGCCCGATCGAGCAGGCGCTCAAGCTCGATTCCAAAGCTGAGAGACGTAAACACCAACGTGATCGCATCCGGAAGGAAAATGAATCCAATTGCTTGAAGATGGATGAATATACCGCTATCATAGCCCAGATGGAGGAAATATGCAATCGCGTCGATGGGGTGTCGACCAACAGGACCGAGCTGGAGGGTCTACGCACCAAGAATTACAATTTGAAGAGGGAGCTTTCCACAGCGCGGTGCCGCTTCAATCACGTATCCGCAGATCGCGACGCACTGCGTGACCAGTTGCAACAGGCTCAAGATGAAGTTGCGCAATTGCTTTTGTTCCACTCGCACCTCCAAACCCAGTTGGCTGGCATGTCGCTACAGATGCAGATCACCCCGGTTTCCGGCGCATCTCTTGCAGGTTCCGATCAAGCATCAAGCTCGCCTGCTGGTCTTCAAGGTGATTCTCCAGAAGATTCGTGCAGTCGATTCGCTTCTTCGTCTAAAAGACGTACTCAACGTTCACGATCCCCATCTAGGTCCAAGCGACAACGCCACCTTCCTCCCATTTCAGAGGAGAAGTCGGAGGATTATCATTCACCGAGTCCTGATCAGGGCGATCAAGGTGGTTTCCCTGCCCTGATCGACTCAATACCATCCATTCCACTGATCAGTGAGTTCGGGAGAGAGGGTTCGCCTGATCGAGGTTCTTCTGGGTTCCTCTTCCCTCGTACGGGTGACTTCAAGTCGTTGATCTTGGCGCCTGATGGTGCGACAGATGAAGACATCTTGCCGTGAGCTCCGTATCAACTTGGCGACTTTAATATGGACAACGTCTCGGTACAAGTGGTGTTTGACTACCTGACACGTCCCGAGGGCTGTTTTTTCCAGTTGCTACGCGCACCCCTTAGGCTGATCAGTGGTTTAGTCACCTGATCACTCAGCCGGAGATAGAGCTGCTGTATTCGCGACACCCCTGGGATACCTTCAAGATGATGCTGTCCCCCGTCTCCTTCCGCTCAGTCGGCTGGTTTGCCGACTTTGAAGCGAAGTACCAGGCGTTACTGGACCATCATGCACAGGCAATATGGGAGTCGACGCATTTCCTCCCCATAGATAAAGCCCTCCGAGAGCGCGACTACTTCTTCCGAGAGTATTATCAAGGTCGGCGTCAGCGTAGATGCCGCGCCGAGGCATCATGGAAGAGGGTCGTGGAATTCGTCCTTCAGAGCATGATCGACGGGAAATGATATATGTACATCTTCTTGGGCCCAGCGATCTCCCATTGTGCTCGGAACCGTCCCCTGAAATATGCCCCGGCCGACGATGGGTCATGGTACCCAGGGTTCCTATTGGACCCGCCACCTTGGACATTACCGGACGCGCTACGTGAGGTTTAGGGCTTTGAGCCTTGACGGATCCAATATCGCCTTTCTCTTGAGAGTCATCCTGGCCGGAATATCCCTCGCCTGTGCCGCAAGTTCTATGGATCTGGTTAGTTGGCTGATCTCTTCTTCTTAAATCAATAATCACTCTTGATCATGCCATTTCCAATTGTTTCTTCGTCACTTTTCATGCATAACATAGATCGGTCTTACATCGGCTCATCTGCCGTTGTTTCACCACCGTACTTCGTAATATCCATCGTAATTCACCACTTCAAGTCAATCTTCATCATTTCCATTAATCGTGAGTATTGTCAATCGATCTTTTCCAGTCAAAGGTTCTCCGATCATCTTTCACAAGCAGTTCGTCTATCATGCATTATTGGACTCTTCTTCCACTTGAATTACGTCAAACCGATGTCTGTTGATCATCTTTCTTTCAAAGTCCTTGATCATGGCATCACAGTTCAGATCTGCCTCGTCTACCCATGACGGATCGTCGTAACCCTTCTAGTAGACTTGGTACTCGCGTAACGTTCTGCCGTACCTAGTCTTTCGATCAGATCGGACGTCGTGATGCGATCAACTTCAAATTCGTCCGGCTCTAGGGTCCTTTCCCAGCTATCTTCCGGTAATAAGGCTTCATCGAAATCAAGACGATCCTCTATCCCAGCCTTCAGTACAGTAGTAGGTCGATCTGAAAATTGTTTGGCCAATTTCAACTTGGATAGGTGTACCACTGGGAATATGCGATAGTCTGTGCCAGCTGTAATCAATCTCGCCGCATTATCACCGATCACCTCATCGACTCTGAAGGGTCCGTGCCACATGTGCGCCAGTTTCTTCGCGAACCCTTCTTTCACCCGATCGAGGTATAACCAGACCCTTGATCCAGCTTCGATCTTGTGTGGTGTCACTTGATCATTGTACTTTTCAGCCCGATAAGCCATTGCTTGGTGCAATCGTGTGCTCACTTGATCACGGGCGTAACGGTAGTCTTTCTGCAACTTATATCTCCACCGACGAGCATCCCGGTCTTTACGCCGAGTTCCGCCTAGTTGCAATGTTTATTCCAACGATGATCGTGGGTCCCACTCATACGCCAAATAAAATGGTGTTTCTCCACGAATGCGATCAGGGGTCGAATTTAGCGCGAATACCAGTCGCTCTACGTACGAGCTCCAATCTTTTTGACCGACGTCCGATACATAAATCTTGATCGCTCGTGTTATTGTCTGCACCGTTCTTTCTGCCTTGCCGTTCGCCTGTGGACGATATGCCATAGTGGTACTTTATCGTTGTCCCAAGATCTTGTTGAATGCACGGAATACTTCGGACATAAAACCGGGTTCTCGATCATGCCTAATCACCTCACTAGCTCCAAATCGTTGAAATACACATTCTTCATAATTTTCGGCGACATTCTGCGCTGTGCGAGACGATCCGGCTTTTGCGATCACCATACCCGTGAAAAGATCCGTCGAAATCAACAATTCCGCATTTCCGTCAGTTGGGCGAGATAGACGGGATATAATCCATGGCTATCACTTATAATGGATACGTAGCCTCAATGTTTCCAGGCGACATCCCCTTGATCGTAGGCCGGCCTTTCCCCGTCTCACAATCTACGCATTCCCCAAAAAATCTTTGTACGCTGCGAAATAGGCCACGCCAATGAAAGTATCGTCTGATCCGCTAATATGTACGCCCTGTACCCTGGTGTCCTCCTTCCAAACTCACATGATAATGGTGGAGGACATCCGCATGTAGGGTCTCGGGTAAGACCAGCTTGATCAAAGAGTGTCGATCGTCTCGATCATCTTGTTCACCGCTGGCTTTTCCTTTAGCCGTATTTCCGCAGTAGATCAACAATCCTTGTTCATCGGCATCATAGTTTTTGGCAATTTTCGCGCAGTCCTTTATCTCGTCTGCGTTCAATTGTGAAACGTTACCATGCAAGTGGCATTGCAAATCAGAAATCCACTTCTCTTCGTCCTGCGCCTTTTTCACACGTTCCGCCCTTATCCCTTCTATAGATACTTCGGGCCACGTTGACGGTCGCGTTTGACGGAGGTTACGTGATCGCGTCGTCACCAGCACTTGTGGGACAGTGGGATCTTCATTTCGCGTGAATACTTCAGAAAATCTGTTGAGATCGACCAATTCTTCCAGCTGTTTTCCGTCATCAATCTCACATCTTGTTCTACCCTGCATAGACATAGTGGTGATATGATCAGCAATCTTATTCCACTCTCTTTTGACGTGATGTAGATCATTATCAGTCCATTCGCGAAGGAGTTTCATCGAACGCTGTTGCAATACTTGCAATCGCGGAGCTTTGCACTCTATTTCACCGCGCATTTGCCTCATCACCAAATTCGAGTCTCCACACACGATCACTCTTCCTTTGGGATATCGTGACAGTAGATACAAACTTAGAAGCAATCAGAGGTACTCGGCTTCATTCACCGTGATGTTAGGTGCATGATCAGCAACCGCGATCATGATCTTCCACTCTGGTAATTTCCACACGATAGATCCAACGCTCCAACACTTCGCTTAACACTTGCATATTCATCGAAACTGATCACGTATAGATCTTCGCCTTTCTCAACCGTGGGAGGTGGCACTTCAATAATCTGTCGAGGCTGCTTTTTTGGCGCGATCGCGATCAGGGATTCATCAAATTTGGTGCGAGGGGTGATACTTGCAGTAACACCACTAAGACCTCCTCTTCTCTATGCACACATATCTTATCTCCAAGTCCCATTGTGATAAGATCGCAGCCCATCTCCCCAATCGTCCGTCTAACCCGTTGGATGTCAATAACCACTTCAACGTGGATCGACGTGACAAGACAGAGATCGCCTTTCCGACCAGAATCGTAAAGTAGACGTCCAAAATTCGCAGAAGAGCCAACACTTCCTTTTCGACGGGGCTTTAATTGAGCTCACCGCTCTTCATTGTCCGGCTAGCAAATGCGACGGGGCAATATACTTGGTCATGCTCTTGCACCAACGCGGCAGACACTGTCCACTTGCTGGCATACTCCACGATCACCGGCGTTTTGGATTGGTCGAAATGGCGCAGGGTTGGAGCTGAAGCAATCTTTGCTTTCAACATACTGAACACCACTCGCGCTCTGGTTAATCGATCATCTTCACGAACCGGACCCTCAGCGATCAATGCTCGACTCTTTAATTCTTGATAATCCAATTCTCGTAACTCATAGATTACGGCTGCATAGATCTCGAATTCTTCAATAAATCGACGGTAGCAATTTAGACTCCCCAAAAACGATTGCATAGCACGCAAGGTACCAGGAAAAGGCAAATCGATCAGATCATCCAAATTTTTTGGATTTGTTTCCAAACCGCGGCTAGAGACGTGATGTCCTAAATAAGGCACTTCGCTTCGCCCCCAGTACACTTTAACCGCGCTGATCGACAAGTTCCACTGATCGCACTTTTCCAGCAGGTTCCGCACTTTGTCACACAGGGTTGTACATGTAGGTGCCGGGATCAAAATGTCATCGATATATGACCGTCGCTGCAACACAGACGGGCCTTGTGCTTGGTAATGTTCTCCCGTAGTAAATACATCCGATGACTCATCGGCACCGTCCTTAACCTTGAGATATCCATACAGTGCATTGTCGATCAACTTCTGGTAGATTTGCGGAGCATTCTTGAGGCCGAAGGGCATTCGATTCCACTCAAACAATCCAAACGGAGTGACAAAAGCCGAAATCTGACGTGCTCGATCGGTCATAGACACGACCCAAAAACCACTCGCCATATCCAAAGAGCAAAACCAAAACGCTTTATCCAAATCTTCAAGCAAATCAGAGATTAGAGGCATATGGTACACCATCAAACTCGTGAGTTGATTCACCGCGCGATAGTCGATACATAACCGAATATCAACCCCATTATTCTTCACTATGATCACTATAGGTGATGCCCAGGATGATGTAGATGGCTGGATGATTTTCGTGGCCAATAACCCCTTTATCAAGGCTGATAACTTCTTGCAAAATTGTGGAGCGACCTTCCGAAACTTTTGAGCGATCGGGCGCGCATTTCCTACGTCAATATCGCAAACAACTCCACGTGCAGCAGGAGGTAGAGCGTTTCCTTTCCCGATTAACAGATGTTTCTTCGCCCAAATTATGTCGCGAAGCTGGTCAATTTCTTCTGCCGTGTTGATCAATGGATCACCAACTTGAAAATCGTCCTTGGTCACTTCTTCAGTACTTGCAGACACCTCCGGCAACGTAGCAAGCTGTTTCTCCAACTCTTCCACGAACAAATCTCCGCCTTCGTGGTATCACACTTGGTCATCGGTAGGAATCACACCGAATTCACCGGAATCTCTTGAGACGGGATGTTCATGCATATCTTGGGCAGGCTCATCTCTTGCAGCAGGTTGCTCAACTTCGTGATCCAGGGTCTGACCTTTCACACTCGGCTCCTGATTGCACCTATCTTGCACTTCTTGCACCTTATGCGATCTTCCGGTTACTAATGCCACAGGTGTCGTGATCGGGTTCGTAGGTCGTACCAGAATACTTTGAGGAATAGGATACTCCTTCTTCTCGATCAGGGGACCTTGATCGACACTTTCTTTATCGTCATGCACAAAATCAGTAGAGGCTTGATACGCGAGATTTTGCCACTCCTTATAGCGAATGGACCCCACCGAAATAAATCCAGGGCGACCGGACACGTCGTCTTTGTTCATCCAGATACTAAAAACGCATCGTCATATAGGATTATCGGATGATCATCAACATTCGTAATACACAGATTCCGTAAGTTATCCACGCCCCTAGTAGCAGTAGGGACCCAATCTTTCCCGCGAGTAATCCAAAACTTCCGAGATTGTTGATCACGAATCCGAACCTCAGCAGATCGACCTACTGGGATCTGCTCGTACTGATCAAGTTTCATGTAAGTTCCAATTGACCCGTACATCTGTCGACGTCCTTCTAATGGATGATCACCTCATCAGGCAAACTTAGCGCACCATGGGCGACGTCCAATCGAACACCAGCTGGTATCATAAAATCCATACCCAATATAGCATCTTGACCAACGCGGTTTTCCCACCCATGCATGGAAATAATATACCAACGATCCCGCTAACGTAATCTTGATTTTAGTGCGCCCTTTTGTGAGGTATGCACTTTCTCCGATACCAACACACTCTTTTGTTTGGCTGGTATCAATCTGACAACCCACCTTACGAGCAAAGGCTGAGTCGGTGATCGACACTTCGACACAAGAATCAAATAATAACATGGCACGTTTATTAATTTTACCGCTCGCCTTCGCCTGTTTAAACCATTTATTAGCCGAATGGTACTTCAAATATCCACGTGGTTCACCAGGAAGTTGATCAACTTCCATGATCACCGGGGACCGAGAAAACTCATCAATACGGATATTAGCCAAACGTGGTAAATCATGCTGATCAAATTTTTCATTATCTCTTTCTTCTGCTTGATCATTCTTCTTTTCTTATCCACATATGCAAAAATACACAGACCAGAACGCTCGTCTCGTACCAGATTCCAACCTGGCGAGCGTCCTAGTTTAACATGTCTTCGGCTTCCTTGGGCAACATTCCGGCATGCTTGGTAGGGTTGTACCACTGGCGAATGCGATTGTAGAATTCTTCCATAGGGCATTTGCCCTCATCGTGAACTTCGCCGCACGCTCGGCTGGCGTACAAGCATTGATCGGTCGGGTGTCCCTTCTTGCCACACTTCAGACAGTTCAGGAGATTCCAACAACGTAAATTATCATGCCTGATTGATCCACAATGACTGCACTTCTTCACCGCCCCTTGATCAACTGCACTTGATTCACTTCGTCTACCAGATCGGGGTTCACCAGGTTGATCATGCGTCACTGGTTGATCGCGCATGGCAACGATCATGTAACGGCGCTGATCACCATCACTTCCACTGTCATCGGCACTTGATTCTTCACTCCCAGACATCACCTTGATCGCGCTTACTGCTTAAGGCTTCCGAGCCGGGGCAGGTGCTCAGTCATCGCCGAATTTCTGGCGGAATCAGCTAGTGCCTACCGCCGCCGTTGGCTGGCACGACTTAGTGCGTGCATAAGCTCGCAGCTTCTCTTCCGAATCCGTAACATTATCCAACCGCAGAGGTGCGAGCTGATCAGCGAATTCGCGATTGGTAAACGTGTCGAGGAAATGTTGTACATGCTCACGCAAGACCGTAGACGATCCGTCCTTGATCGGCAACTTGGCTCGAATTCTCGCCACATTCAACCGGTGAAGATACTCGATGGGGGTTTCATAAGATCGTTGCTTCGTGTTGTAATATTGGCGAGATGCCGATTGGCCAATTCCACAATAATGTGATTCAAACTCATCAACGAGACATTTCCAACTTGCACGAGTAGATCTACCTAGGTGGCGATGCCAATTGCGCGCCGGCCCTTTTAGCATATCACCCATGATCAAACACTTCTCATGATGAGAGTCTTGATCACGCATAAATGCTAACTTGAGACAACTAATCCATTCCGCGCTTGATTTTCATCCATTTCTTTCCCTCAAAATTATTTTGGATCACTGATCGCAGACATTCGAATTCCGGTAATCGGCTGTTGATCAGGCATTCCGGTGTACGCAGACGAAACCGTGGCTTGTCGAGGCATGGTGATCGGCTCGTCCGGATCGATATAATCGCGCCAGTATTGTTGATCATGGAAAGAATATACCGATTACATGTCGACATCCTTAACCTTCGCCGATCTTCCTGGCTTTGACCGATGATTACGGAGCGAATACACGGACTCCATATCAACATCTTTGACCGTCCCAGCTCTTCCTGGACTTGTCAGGTGGCTTTTCGGGCGTACCAATTCAGGTGTAGCCTTGCACCTTACTTCAGCCAGAAACCGCCCCATAGCCTTACCGAAAAATGTCTGCAGCCGTGGTTCTTGCGATAATTGATCATCTTCTTCCTTGACCGATTTGGGTTCCTTGTTAACCACTGAGAATTGGCTTCATCCTTCTGATAGATCATCATCCTGGTAACCGTGGGTTCTATGCTTCCGGCGCTGCTCGACTACACTTCAGACGCAACGCCCTCACAAGGAGAAGATTCGTAACAGGATGATCCCGTGTGTTCTGCTGAGTTGATCGACGGACCCGCTTTAATCTTCAGCGGAGAGTGCGGGTGTTCCACCTTAGTAGATCGACCCACTATAGGCACCATCAGATCAAACATCAGCTGGGTAGCGGTCGCAACGTCTTCAGGGTACTGATCGAACACCTCTTCAGCATCGTAGGCGCTTGTCGTCAGACCAACTTGCTTGATTAGGCGTGTTATGTAACGGGGTTACATTCGGGTAACACTGAGTGTTGGTGTACATTGGTAAACCACGGTTGAGGACAGTATTGGCCGGTTGAAAGGTTTCGAACCTTTGGTTATTTTAACCA
>CM047584.1:15058067-15105626 GCA_026184515.1 Peronosclerospora sorghi
CGCGCAGTGAGTATTGTAGCCTAAGGGAGTTCTCCCTTACGCTACCTTCCTTTATAAGGGAATTCTTGTTACAAGGTGTTAGCGAAAGCTATCTGTAAACCACCCCGGGAATCTTGGCCCCGAGTAGGAGAGCTCTCTCCTACTAAGCCCTTTTTAAGGGCGTATCGGCTAAGTAGCGGCGAACGCCGCTTAAAGGAAAGTCTTCCTCTGTGCGCTAGCCGCACCGTGCGTGTACGCACCCGGCTAAATGTTATCCCTAACATCAGTTGAAGCTTGGCCAATGCCATACTACTAAGCGCAATAATCTGCTAAATCCTCTGACTCTGGATGCGTGTTTTATAGCAGCCGGCGGAACTGGAGGTCTCTTTTTTCCAGCAATTGCATTGGCTGAAGAATTAGCAAAATCTAGGCATGATATTTTTGTCTTTCCCGTCCTTCTCTGGTTGATCAACTGGTCCGTTCACCTTTCCGCTGATTGTGACCCCGAGTAGGCTCATGATCGAATCCATTAATAAGAACTCTTCCAGTTCCTTCCTATGAAACGTCCTCACCAGGTCAGAGTCTGATGGTGGCATACTTGATCGACTTCCGTCGCTCTCCAACCCAGGCGCCTTTAACAACTCCTTCGGCTGGTCGGTCTTTTAATACTCACCACCGGCTTCCAATCCGGATCATTATACACACATGTAGTTGGCGGGTCATAACTTGCGTTTTAATCCGCAGGGGCTCCCGAAGGAGCCTCGGGAGGTGGTTGAGGCTTCTCCTCCTTTATCTCGTCAAGATACCTCCCCAGGTCCTGATGATCAGCATTTCCTTTCTTCTTCAGACATGACGACGGCGAACTTCCTTCCGTCGTCATAACCACCTCCTCCTTTTCCACTTTGATCTTCAATTCTTCTTCCGCTTCCGTTTCACGTCCGCAACAGCGCCATCTTGCGTAGAATCGCGGTGATATCCCGCGTCGCCCAAAGATCCAGACACGCGCACCATTGTGGTGGAGCGGCTGATCGAAGTTTTTGAAGCTTGATCAGGCGTTACCACGGCGCCCGGACTGCCGGCTGACGAAGGGGGTCCTCCGATTGTCCTGTGACTGCTTGTGTTCCTGCTCACCTTTTGTACCCGAAGGCTTTGGCGTGGGTCGCTCTCCAGGTGGGGGGGATGTCACTCTTCAATTCCTTAATGAAAGATTGAGATAATACGTAACGAATCGACCGGTTTCGATCAGGTGCGATCAGGCTTGATCAGGTGCGATCAGGCACAAATAGTCAATGAGCAGGGCTGCTGACCGATGATCAGGGGGTGATCAGGGTCGATAATCTATGAGCAAGGCCTGATAACCCCCTGATCATCGATCATCAGTCCTGATCATTGGCTATTTGTGTCTGATCGCACCTGATCGACACCGGTCGATTAGTTACGTATTATCTCAATCTTTCATCAAGGAATTGAAGAGTGACATCCCCCCCCACCTGGAGAGCGACCCACGTCCAAGCCTTCGGGTAAAAAAGGTGAGCAGGAAAACAAGCGGTCACAGGACAACCGGAGGACCCCCTTCGTTATTCGGCAGTCCGGGCGCCGTGGTAACGCCTGATAAAGCTTCAAAAATTTCGATCAGCCGCTCCACCACAAGTGTATTAGTACTCGGTTGTGAGTACACAAATTTTTTGTTACGCATAAGAAATGTATACCACACAACAAATGGAAGTTTACCATAACTTCAACATCTGGTACATTTTTCATGTTATACTAGCTAAACACTTCTCATTATACATTCCGTTGATATAGTCCCTGGTTTGGATATTTCTTCTTGTTGTTACGAACTGTCTTGTGGTATAATTTTCGCTGTTAACGTGTGATTTATTGACTGGGGATATCGAATTAAGTGACTTTTCGTTATATTGTTAATATTATCAAGCGGTCCACGACTCAAGTTCTCTTCGACAAGCGCAAGTATGGATTCGAAACAACTTCCAACAAGTTTCGTTACCCGATTTTAAATTCCCCAGATACTAATCGGCACCGCTGTACTTGGGCTGGGTATCATAAGCATGATGCCAATGCAGTGTTGCAGATATTTACAATCGAGGTTTTTTTCAGAGAACGGAACCACGGTGGTTTCAATCTTTTATATAATGATTTTTCGATTAGAGATTTGGGACGAAACTTTTAATTATAATAATACACTTTAGTCTTTTAATCTTTACGAAATATCTTTGTTCCGGCGCCATACACCCACACATAGCGCTCTCCTCTCCAGGCGCATCAAAGGACTCAAGTAATGGCCTGCTTGAGTGAAAACTTTTGTTTACACGCGCCCTCAACTCATGTCAACTTCCCACAGGTTATGAGACCAAGGGGACACGCACGGGGGCCCTGAGATTTATTTTTTTTATTCATCTGGAGTTTACACCCTATGTTTTCGATTGGATTTTTTCTTGTGGAAATTCTGATAGAAGTTTCCTGCCTATCGAGGGTTATTGTTGGCGATTTTAATATTTTGGGTTGTTAAAATTTCTTTTCGCTTCACATGGAGGAAGAAAAGTGCAATCAAGCATATGACCTTAAGGCACTGCTTGATCAAATGAACCAAATGAACAACAGGTTCGAGATGATGGAATATAAACGCTCCCAAGCGTCTAGTACATCCCCGGAGTCAAGGATAGACTTTCCTGTTGTGAGAGGAGATAGTCCTCTCATGGAAAGTCTATAAGATTTGGTCCATTCGGTCGGTAAATGACCATCAATGACCTGGCCAGAGAAGACTGCATTGAGCATCCAGGCGTACAACATTCGGTGGCTCCGCATGCACATCAAGGTGGGCCGAGGTGTGGTTGGAGCGAACCCACCACCGAGAAATGTGTGTGGTATTTTTTAAGCACCATACTGGTGCAAATATTCCAAAGTTGACGGTTCAAAAGTTTACGGGGGTCGAGATTTACCCTGGACTTGGTTCTGGATTTCAACAGTGGGCGTATCTTTTAATGGTAGACCTGGAAATTGCTGAACTAACGTCAGGTTTCACGTGGGCGGAATGCCTGAAAGCGAACAATATTAGTGAATATTTGGATGGAGGAGTCGACGAATACTTTAGAGCCAATAATGGTACTTGGTGGCAATGCTCCCCAAATTTAAACTACGTGCTGGAGCAATTGTGGAGTGCGTTTAATATATATATATATATATATATATAGCGCCAACAGACCGCATCACTGTTTGCTGCAGAAAAGGATCCCAGACGAACATGGAATAAACATTTCCTGTATATGGTGACCCTGGACCGTGAGAGCATCTCACGCGAGAGACTGATTGTTGAAAACGTGAGATACGCGGCTCCAGGCTTGAAGATGATGGTGCGATATGATCCAAGGATGGATTATATACAGCACGCACAAGAATTGATGTCATGAGCCCAAGAAATTGAAGACGATAATTTCAGGGGAAAAATAGTCTCAAAAATATTTGCGAATGCAGTGAGTGAGGGGACCAGAAAGCTTCCGTGTTATATAACTGCGATAGGGAAGGAAACAGTGAGAATGCCCAAGAAGAAACATTAAAAAAGGTCAAAGAAGCGGTAGGAAGAGTCCCCTGGTGGAAACGAAAACGCTATGTCTTGACCACCACGGAAACAAGCAAGAATTTTGCAGGAACGGTCAATTCAAGTAAACCACCAACGGTGACCGGTGTATAAGCGAGAGTGGAGCTAGTCGACACTTGGTGTCTGATGAGGGCTTGTTAGAAGAATCCAGGACTGTGGGCCTAAATAGCGCTTGACGCTTCTAGATGGAGGTTCCTTGACAGTTACGAGGGTTGGAAAATTGAGTTTGAAAAGTTCTCGCGACTCACTTTCGACAATTACGCCTACGTAAGTTTATTTTGATCCTAAGCTGGCAAGAAATCTTATTTCTCTGGGATGCCTGAAAAGAAAAAGTCGCATCCTAGTTGACAATGGAAAGAGGATGACCCTGACGCAAAATGGAGAAGTCCTGTTCGATGTTGAAATCTGTGGCTCAATTTTTGAAGTGAATTTTGGTTGCAAAAAACTGCCGAAGCATGATTTCAGAATTCACAAATATTGTGATGAACGTAGCCGCGGAAGGAGATGAAGTTGGTACCCAGGAAGGAAGCATATACCACTTCCATCTACGACTAGGTCACCTGGCCTATGATACAATTTAAAGGATGGCCAGTAACCCCAAGTCAGGCATTCAGCTTTCGGACCATAAACGGCCGAAATGCTTGTCCTGCGCTGAAGGTAAGGGTGATAAAAAGCCGCAACCTCAAAATGACTCTGGAATAATCGCACCAATTGATCGTTTTTGTAGCGTTATATGCAGCGATTTAAAGGGCCCGATCACGCCTCGGGATCGGTGTTGCAACAGATTTTTGGTCGTATTTGTGGGTCATTTTTCAAACTACGTTCGTGTGGTTGCTTCCCGAACGAATGATAGGGCAACAAAACGATTTGAACACCTTCTGGTGTGGTTCGAAAACAAATTCCACTGTCGGATTCATATTCTGAGAATCGATGGAGGTGGAGAATTTCGAACTGTTGCATTTTTCTGCCAGAAAACGGGAGTGCGACGGCAAGTCACTAAAGCCGGGTGTCCAGCGTTAAATGGGAAGGCGGAGCGGATGAATGGTACCATTTTTAATATGGTCCGATGTACTATTTTTGGATCTATGATGCCGCTGACATACTGTTCTGAAACAGCTGAATACGCAACCTACATCCTAAATCGCACTCCTACAAGGGCTCAGCCAGTTTAGATTCACGTTCCGTCGACGGTTTCAGTGCTGAATGAACAATAAATTATATTTAATCATTCAACAGATGAATACTTGCATCATTATCCAAGATCCAGATCGTTTAGCGGATGGCTAAATTTATTTAGTGATATCTTCTGTAAGATGAACATTATTTCCAATTTGAACGAATAGTTCACGATCCACCTCATCGTAGAATCACTTAACTTTATTTTCACCTAATTCACGTAATCGTTTCCAGAGTTTCGACATGCTTGAGTCGCTTGAGCAAACTGTAACAACTTTTCTGCTTGACGCATGTAGTCGTCTCTTATGTGGTCAGCTTCCGCCAATAAAATGGTATTTTTTTTACTCATGTGTTTCGTAACGAACAACATTATCAGCAACTAAATGTTCACTTCGACGCGGCACCTCGGAAATTGTGACCAAGTTCTTTTTCGTGCTTGCTTCATTGTAAATAATTTCACGGACTCGGCTGGTGTAGTTGTGATGTCAAATGGATTCACCATTTTGTTCATCGCATGAAAAATGTATTTTTGTTCCATCACAGATCCACTTGCTTGTCGCAATATCTTTTGACATGTAATGACCGAACAGGTCAATCTTAATGATTTTGGACCGAAACAATTCGCACGTGGATTCGTCATTTGCAATTTTTTCCTCGTAAACCTGGTTTTCCACTCCTTGAAATCAGCTCCAAAGCCACGTTAAACCTCCTTTCCGTCAAATGCCCTGATTAATAGCTTGCCTTCCTTTGCGACGTTGTCCTGAATGATTTGATTGCATGTTTTAGCTGGTGACTTCATTTTTGGTCGCCCCCAAATTGAGATTATGTCCTTGACAAGGCGCGTTACCGAAAGAATTTTCTTTGGCGTCTTTCCAAGGATGGAATTTCGCATCCTAGTCTAAGCCTTATAGATTAATTAATCCGAAGCTACTCGTTCATGTTTCTAGGTTTTTTCTAGTTTCAGGAATTATATGCAAGTCCCCACTAATTTTGTCCCTTCGGCGCCGAGTCCTGCCATATCGCTTTCTTCCACGTTGTCATCACTAATTTTACCATATCCTTTTGGGCTCAATATCGGTTCGGCAGCTACACAGAAATTTGTAAGTAGCAACGCTTAATCACGTAAATAACGTTCATTACATATTTAGTCCTATTGCCTTGTTGTATTGAAATGTAAACGTCGTCAGGACGATAGAGAGCAGCTGTAATAGGACTCGATTACATAATAACCAATGATATATAAGTTGAGATATCATTGTTCTAATTAAAACAATTAGATTGTTTTGAAAAGGAATTTTTGTATTATTAATTTTTATAATCCATTTATAAATGGATTCGGTTCGCTTAACCGAATCCAGAAAGGATTTAATTTCATAATTAAAGCAGTCAAGTCATTACATATTTGTATATTTGTTTAGATTCAGTTATAGCTAGCAAATTCCAACCATTTATACCACATTATTTTTTACTCTTTAATCTTTCGTCTTGCACATAAGGAGGTCTATTTTTTGTGGACTTAGTTTAGAAATAGGTATTGTTGATTTTATTTAGTATAAAATTAACTACATGAAACAAATTTGTAATTGATTCTACCTATAACAGGACTGATCCTGTTACAGGCTTACACTGTAATTGCGAGGAAGCGCGCAATAAAATTAGGGCAGGATTAGTTGATAACAACTAATCCTATACTAAAAGTAACTATATGAATATTCACTTATGTTCTAGAACGCAAAATTAAGAGTGTTTATTTAATGGGTGGTTTAGAGGCTAATAGTATAGTAACTAGCTAATTAATATAATAATATCAAGTATTCAACTAACTGTACTATTAGTTAATCTGCAAGATTCAGTATTTATACCGAATCGACTTTTCCTTGGTAGATTATAATAGCTTATAATCTCTTTTTTAAATTTCAGACAATGCGTCTGAAATTAAACTGTGATATTCTAGCTTGAATAACAATTATGTAATGGCACCCCATTACATCACCCCCCACTTAAGGTGGTTGGCCAATAATAATTCTTATTTTGGCCAATCATGGGTGGCACTTGTTGGTCGTTCTCATTTACCAACTGATTGACCATCGACTCGATGGTAAAAGCACACGGCGGCGCTCTAAAGAGCGCTGCTGAAAACATCGAAGAAGTTTCTTCCTCCGCCTCAGCACTAGGTGCTGAGGTGTTGAGTGACAACAGTGACGCTGCATTAGCAGCGTCAACTACGCAAAGGTCGGAAGACGTACCGTCTTCGACCACAGATGCTGCTAAGGCGGCATCTGGCAAGAAACAGGGAGATGTTGCATTAGCAACATCTCGCACGATGGCAACTACCGAATGGCGTGTTGCCAAGAGGGCCATGTTCGGGAGCTCTGACTCCGAACAAAGTGATGGGGATACAGCTGTCCCCACTAAAGGATCTAGCGAGTCGAAACTCGCTAGGTGCTCATCTCCTAACAGCGATGACGACTATGGTGTCGCTGTCTGCTATGACAGCGATAATGATCATCACAGGTGGTTGCGGGAACGCAGAGCCCCACCTGGACCAAGTACTTCTCCACGTCGGGGTGATTTAACCCCGGCGCGTGGTGAAGCAGGAGGTGATCCGCCTGCTAAAAGGTCTCGGAGAGAAGCGGTGCCTGCCGCTTCTAAATCGTATCATCGTACGGAACCGCATGTTCCGTACAGAGTGGGGTTTTGGACCCCTGGTTGGGCTATTGCCCCCAACAGTGGCGGGCACCGTAAACGGGACTGCCAGTATGCGTTGTTCGATATCAACGTGCTGGATGACTGCGAAGACTTCCAGTCACGTCGATTCGATCGAAGTATAGACGATAGACGTCTGTACTTTATTGACCTCTTTTTCCAGGTTCGATATTATTCGAGCCGGAAAGGGTCAAGGAGTAACAGGGACGATAAAGACGCCCTGACTCAGAGTTGGAATGATTTTGTTGACAGCTACAACAAAAGCCCCGATGACTACGTGAACAAAGTTCACGTAATGCGCGAGCGTTTTTTAAAGCACTCACGATCAGGAAAAATGGAATACATCCATTTTGCTTGCATTAAAAAAGGTTTAAAGTGTGGTGTCCCTTCTCACCTCGTTTTCCCGCGGTATACGCAGGGCGCTCCTCGTCTGTCAGAGGAGGAGTTGCGGGGGTACGGTGGTTTTTCCGTACCCGCCGAAATTCAGGGTTTAATTGATACCCTGAATGCATCAACACCTACTGTTGATGGTACTTCGCATTATGAGTTTGAGAATTCTTCTCAAACTCAGTCAAAAGGTCTGGGGAGTCGTCCCTCAGAACCTCAATCGGCTCCCAAGAGTCGAACTCTTGGGGGTAGCCCAGCCAGCGTACTAAGTACTCGGTACGCTGCCCTTCATTGTCTGCAGCAATGGCTGCAGACACATATTCATCATATGCAGCTTCATTTTCATTTGAAGCTGCGTCCGCTTCTACTGTACTTTCAGTAGAAGGGCCATCGTTTTGTTCAAAAGTTGCAGTTGCAACTTGCGCATTGATTCGCTCAAAATTTGAGCGGGTCCCTCCCCCACTTAGATTTGGCGTACCGCCAAGTAAAGCTGGGGTTCGTGGATGCCTTAAGGCATTCACATAGAACGGTGTATGCTTAGTTGAAGCATGCACCGAATTGTTAATCGCGAATTCAGTGAGTGGCAGGTAGTCACTCCACTGTTCAAAGGCATGTGCGTATGATCGCAACATGTCTCCGAGAACACGGTTAACCCGTTCCGTCTGCCCATCCGTTTCAGGATGGTCCGCAGTTGACATCTTCAACTGGGTTCCCAAAAATGAGAACGTTTCTTGCCAGAAACGTCCTGTAAATCTCGGATCTCGATCCGAGACAATGTCTTCCGGCATTCCGTGCAAACGAAATACCGTATCAACGAATATCCGCGCTGTTTTAACGGCGGTTACGTTTGCTGATACTGCAGTAAGATGTACCATCTTACTGAAACGGTCTACAAAGACCACTATTCCGGTCTTCCGACTATTGTCGGGTGGAAGACCGAATACGAAGTCCATTCAAATGGACTTCCAACACTCTGTCGGAACCGGCAGATATTGCAGCGGAGCCTGTGCAGACTGCGCAGGATTAACGCGCTGGCAAATCTCTCAAGCGCGTACGTATTTCCGTACCCACTTGTACTGGTTTCGCCAGTAAAAGTGACGTGCGAGAGAAGCGTATGTCTTCTCTCGACCTTGATGTCCCGAAATCAGTGCATCATGATACTCAAACATAATTTGATGTTTGAGATCATCGTCGTTCCAAACGACGATGCGACTTTCATCTTTTTGGTCTGTGCTGTAAAGCAGCTGACCATCGTGCAGTCAATATCGATGCACGCAAGCGCGGAGGAACTCTGGGAGTTCGTCGCGTTTCTCACTTGATTGATTACGTAAGTAATCAATCAACAGACGTGTCTCCTCGTCTGTTTTGTACGCCTCGCGTACTTGTCGTATAATTGACGACGACAAAGCAGTGCAACGGATCGCGTTTGCACTGGCACCTTCGGTTACGGACGGTTTCGTCTCGTAATCGGGCCTTCATGATAGCGCATCCGCTATGACGATCAACTTTCCGGGTTTGTATTCAACCGTAAAGTTGTACTGAGCAAAGAATGAGAGACATCAAGCCATTCTTTGGGAAATGTGTGGTGAGTTCACGGCCGTGTGTAGCGACGAATCGTCCGTGTAAACCACAAACGGTCTATCTCCCAATAGATAGATCCGAAACTTGGCCAGTGCATACTTCATGGCAAGGAGTTATTTGTCATGCACTGGATAGTTGCGCTCGGCTGGGCGCAACTGACGCGATTGATAGCAGATTACGCGATCACGATCATCGTGATCACGCTGCATCAAAGCACAGCCGATAGCGAAATAGCTCGCGGCTCAAACGACGTGGAACGGACGTTCGTTATCGGCTATAGCCAAGACAGGCGCTTCAGTCAAGCTTTGCTTGACTGCATCAAAAGCATCTTGGCATTGGGTATCCCAATGCCATTCGACATATTTCTTAAGTAATTGAGAAAGAGGGCGTATTAACCCAGCATAGTTGCACGAATACTTGTGCAAATATGTTGCCAACCCAAGTAACTTTCGAAGTTCCTTAACGTTGTTTGGCGTAGGCCATTCAACGATCACCCTGATCTTTTCTGGATCAGAGCGCACCCCGTGCTTGCCCACAAAGCATCCAAGAACGGGTATCTCAGGTGCACCAAAGGTGCACTTCTTTAGATTTGCATAGATCTTATGCTTACGCATAAGCTCTAACACTCGACGTAGATGTTCCCTATGGACATCTACATCGCTTTTATCGTGTTCACCCTTACTATGGATGAACACGTCATCGAAATAACTCGGTGCGAATTCTCGCACCGGGCGTAATAGATGCGTTACGCATCTGTCAAACGTAGCAGGGGCATTTCGAAGCCCCTGCGGCATAACAAGCCACTCCCAAAGCATGCCGCTTGGAGTGCTTACCGCCGTGAGAGGGATATCCTTCTCACGCATTAGGATTTGATAAAATCCATCTCTTAGATCGAGAGCGCTAACGATGGTTCTCCCGCATATGCCATCAATGATGACATATTTTCGCAGTATCGGCGTCTGCGCCGGTACCGTCGCTGCGTTCAGCTTGTTGTAAGCATGAACGATTCTCCACCCACCTGTGGACTTTTTCACACAAAAGGTGGGGGTAGAGTGCGGTGAGATAGACTCCCGCACTTGGCCTGATTTACGACGAGCTTCGAAAAACTCGTCGATCGCTTTTACTTGATCACGCGGCAACGGCCATTGCCGCGTAACACAATACTTCGTGCCTGGCACGAGGTCAATCTCATGACGATTTCCCTTATCCTTAGGGAGCTCGCTAAGTACTTCTTCTGGGAATACATCAGCGTATTCCCGAAGTACCTCATAAAATGGGGAGTTCGCTTTAAGCGACTCCCAGCTCTGCGCATCAAAGCGCTGAACTTTGGTTTGATCATTGGGAACCTCTTTCCCAATGTTTTCCACTTGCAATGTGGATATTCGTTCACGAATATCCACTAAATCATCTGTTGCAACGATAATACAGATCTGTTCGATCAGGTCATCGTGCAAGTTTTTCATAAACTTCTTCCAGATTAGCGCTGGAAGAGCCATCACCTCCGAACCTTCTTTCGGAGGGTGTTCCATCAACAGAGACTGGGTAGCTAATCCGGTCTCCGTTTGCGTCAAGACGTTGATCGTCTCGACGGAACTGCCCATGCAATCAGACGCACTCGTCTGATTGACTGCTACATGGTGATTACGATTCACCGTGTGCGAATACTCATCATCATGGTGGCCACTGCCTATCATGGAATTTTCTTGGCGATCAGATGTGCTCGTCTGATCGGCCGCCTGTTCTGCGACACGGTGGTCTTTATCACCCGTGTGCATGGCTAACGCAACGTGGTGGGCACTGGCCACCACGGAGTTGTGCTCACGATTGCACTCGATCGTGAGTTCACTCTCATCAACACGAAATTCTTTCATCGTGTTGGAACCTTCGGTCGCACAGTGGGTGTTTCCCACTGTGGATACTATTTCATTCTCACGGTGGGTGTTTCCCTCCGTGGATATCACTTCATTCTCACGGTGGTCTTTATCACCCGTGGAATGTTTCTATCCAACACGCAACGACTCTTCAGTTGCGTGTGGTAGTTCCTCTGGACTCTCACCAGCGGAGGTACCTTCCGCTGATCGTGTCAGAACAGACCTGGTGGCGCCATCGCTATCCACCAGACTGTCCGACGCTGCGGTTGTATCCTCTGATACAGCCGGATTACACACAGGGTGATCAGATCCTGTGCATACGCCGCAGTCGATCGATAGGTCAACCCAGTCGATCAAGGTTTAAACTTGGACATCCATGGGATTCCAAGTATCACATCGAACTTGTCATCTAAATCGAGGACGATGAATTCATCCTCGAATGACAGTTCATTCAACTCGAAGCGTGTTTTAATCACACGCTTTGGAATAGTCACGGTTGCACCTGTTGCTAACCGGACTGACAACGTACTTCGTGGGGTTTCTACCTCCACAAAGCTCAACAGTGTTAGACCTGAGTTCTAACGAAATTGTTTGACGCTCCTGTGTCAAACAAAGCTCGCATGGAGACATCGATCCCGTGCGGATTAACCTCCAGGGTGATAAGAGGCTTACCATCACCCTGCACCTTTTGACAGGACATAGTCCCGTCTGGGGCTATTACCCTCACATGCCCTATGTCGGCATCTGGGATAACATTCCCAGTAGGGCGCCCCGCCCCTACTGGTGATTTACGTTTTTTGCACCAACAGGGTGATGTCCCTGTTGGTGTCGCCGTGCATCGGACGGTTCCGTCCCTGACTGCGTGGCACCGGACGCGGTGCCATACACTCATGGACAAAATCCCCCATTTTCGCGCATCTATTGCAGCGAATATTCTTCTTAAATTTCGGTTGCTTCGTGTTCGAAGGAACCGCAACTGATAGTTCCATCGGCTCTGTACCTCCACCGCCCATGCTCTGGCGCGGGTGGATATTTCTTGAGACGAAGTGTGAACTTCGTCTGCCCGACTGCTGCTTGTTGACATGCTGTTGCGGCATGTCAAAAGCGAAGGGCTCAACAGCCCTTCGCTGTACCCAGCATGAGATGACGCTGATCGCATGCTGAACTCCTCACGGATGCTCATATCAATGGCATCCCTTAGAGTCTCTGGCGGGTGCCGGTAGAGACTCTGTTTGACGGGACCATCATTGAGTCCCTTCATCAAGCTAGTGACCTGCATAGAAGGGGGCACCGGCTCATACACAATATTTGACAGCAAATATTGCGTCTTCTGAGCGTAAGCTTGAAGGTCAAGCTTACCTTGCCGGAGTTCCATGAACTCCTGCCGACTACTTAGCTCCATTTTCTGGAGCTTCAAAGTTGAGCTTTAGCTCAGCTTTTAATTCCTGATAAGTCAGGAACGCAGAGTCATCAGTGGCTCTGCGCCTCATCGCCCATGCCCTGGCTATGCCGCCTAGACATGTTGTGGCGAAGTACGCCTGTTGACGTTCGTCAACAATATTTTGCGCAGAGATGGCATCTTCCACCTCTGCGAACCATCTACGAAGGGGCTCGCCCCCTTCCCCGGTAAAGGGAGGTACTCGCGCCTTTACTACTTCAACGCTATGCGTTGCAGGTGCAGTTGCGGTCCGCGCTGCCTCTGGCGCGGGCCGTTCTGGCTTTTCTAGGTGGTTTCGCCTAAAGCGATTCACCACCTGTATAACTTCCTCCGGGGACTTACCCTGGAGGAAGGTAATGATGTCGGTCCCCATAGACAGAAACATTTCCACCGTCGCGTCTTTACTACGCGACGAGAAGTGAGGGAAGTGTTTATTCACCACTTCCAGCAATCTCTCTCGCTCGGCAGGCGTCATGTCTCGCGACATGATGCCGAGCGGCTCTTAATCTTCGCTCCGCTAGTTAACTAGCAGAACGGAACTGTGGTCGTTAAGACGGACCACGAAGTGCTACCAGGTGTAACAGGACTGATCCTGCTACAGGCTTACAATGTAATTGCGAGGAAGCGCGCAATAAAATTAGGGCAGGATTAGTTGACAACAACTAATCCTATTCTAAAAGTAAATATAGGAATATTCACTTATGTTCTGGAACGCAAAATTAAGAGTATTTATTTAATGGGTGGTTTAGAGGCTAATAGTATAGTAACTAACTAATTAATATAATAATACCAAGTATTCAACTAAGAGTACTATTAGTTAACCTGCAAGATTCGGTATTTATACCGAATCGAATTTTCCTTGGTGGATTATAATAGCTTATAATCTCTTATTTAAATTTCAGACAATGCGTCTGAAATTAAACTGTGATATTCTAACTTGAATATCAATTATGTAATGGCACCCCATTACACTACCTCTATTGCGTGCTTGCTCAACGAAAACGTTACAGTGAAATCACCCTGTTATACTTAGTAGAACTAAGTGGTAACCAGTGGCACGTTCTTCCAGTTTTCTGGCAGCGTAGGGTGACACAAACAGTCCTTGGTTAGCATTCAACTATCCGGACGCCTCTATGGTGTCACCAACAAGAGATTCTCCTAACTTTCAACGCGCCAGCTCAGCGCGCTGGTACACATGATCAGGTGTATAGGCACTAACATGAAGACAGTGACACAATATTTGTTTGCAAATATTGTGTGTGAATCTCCGGAAAAATAGATGTGTACATGAAGATACTGAATAGCAGTCCCGTCAAGCGGTATCTCTTCCGACATCAGCGGAAGTTATGTTGTCTTCCTACGCGACCAGGAAGATTTTAGTTTAGAGGCATCAACCAAATTTACTAGTTGCAGTCGAAGCGGTAACTATCCATTCGACTTGAACGTTCAGCAACATGTGCCCCACGGTAGTAATCAGCGGAGAGGGTTGTTAAAATAGTCTACTTATATTTTAATTATTAAAATTAGGTAGGACTACTTGTTTAGGTAGCAATTTGCATTTCGTACTTTTTAGTAGCTAAAAAAGTGTATTCGTACTAGGTTCTGAGTACACATGTTTTTGTACGAATAAGTAATGTAGGTAACACAAAAGCTGTTAGAAATTTACAATAGCTTCAACATCTTATGTATATTCATGTCAGGCTAGCTAATCACTTCTCAGTACACATTCCATTGATCAAGTCCCTGGTTTGGTCACTTTCTTCTCCTCTTTACGATCTGTCTACGGGTGTAATTTTCAGTCTAGCGATAATTGACTGTTTATATATTGACGTAAGACGATTTGCTTATATTAGAGTTATTATTGGACATCTACGACTTGAGTTTTCAACTATTCTGCGCAAGTATGGACGGAAACACCTTTCAACAAGGGTGTTCACCCTTCGCCAACGATATGGTCGGAGTGGGGTACAGAGCCGAGATTGCGGTTGCTTCGACACCGAAGCAATTAAAATGATACTCTTCACCGCAATGGATACGCGATGACACTTTTCCTATGAGTACATAGATCCGCGTCCGGCGCCACATAGTCAGTGGACGGGTAAGTCCGATTGCTTACGTAGTCAACAGGAAAGACCTATGTTGGCTGGAAATCAGGAAAACACTAGGTGAGGGGTGCCCTACTACAAGAGCTGTTTCACATGCCGTCATCGAGCATCTGCGTGCGATAGCCCCAGACGAGACAATTTCCAATCGATGTGTGTACGGTGATGCAAAACCGCTCATAACCCCGACGGTAAAGCCGCAAGGGTCCTATGTAACATGCGTGCATTGTTTGATACCGTCGCATCATACAAATTCATGAGCCGTTAGACAATCATGAAAGCTAAAACACCATAAACACTTTGTCAGTCCGGTTAGCAACAGGTGCAAACGCTACTATGCCAAAGCGCCTGATACGCACACGATTTGAAGCTAACAAACTGTCGTTCAAGGATCAATTAATCGTCCTCGAATGTGATCATAAGTTCGAGGCATCCAATGGATATTCAATTATAAACCTGCGATCGAATGGGACACCTATCAATTGCGTGCGGCAATGCCACAGGAACGGATCATCCTGTTAGTAATTCAAATTTATCAGTGGGTAAACTATCACCGTCAGAGTAGCAATGGAGCTACCAGCTCTGATCAAACAATTGCAACGGACGGTACATCTGTTGACACTAGTCAAGCGGAACTTGCTCACCCAGTTTCAGAACAGCAGCAAGAAGAAGAAGTGGGCGCCACGTGCGATTAGACCGCCATGTTGGAGTACTCAAGACAGCCGACGGTAGTCATAAGGAAGCTCTAATCACGGTAGGAGAAATCCACTGTGAACATGGCCACCATGAGGAAGAAACTAATCCCACGGCACCCAGGGGACCACGCAAAGATCGTAACGCTACCACGGTAGGCCGTGGTCACCGCGAGGAAGAGCAGGCATTTGACCTGATTACGGAGCACGTTGGGACGATGATAATGCTTCCCAACGTGAATATAAATGTATAAATATCCACGTTACAGGCACGTGACATCGGGAACGCGTGCATTCCCGTTGATAAGCCAAAGTTCAGCGCTTTGAAGAGCCGAGTGGAAGTCACTTAAAGCTATAACCCCTTATTTTGATGTGCTGTGGGAATACGCAGACGTGTTCCCAGAACAAGTTCCATGCGATCTCCTAAATCACGAAGGGATTTGACATGGGATAGAATTGTTTGAGATATTACGTATTGTATCACATTATACGGAATGGCGTGACACGTGTTATGCGAAATCAATTGACGATATCTTTGAAGCTAACCGAAAAGCAGGCCATAGGCGGGACCACCTTGTGTGAAGAAGTCTACATAAAGCTGGCAAATCGTCCATGCCCATAATAAACTGAACGTAGCAAAGGCACAATTCAATCGTCGAGAAATTATGTCAACATCCATGGCGTGATTGGCAGCACTGTCTTCAGTGCTCTCGATTTGAGGGATGGATTTTATCAAACACTACTGCGTGAGAAGGATATGCTTCTCACGGCAGTAAGAGCTCCGCGCGGAACGCTCTGAGAGTGACATGTTATGCAACAGGGGTTGAAGAATATCCCTGCAACATTCATCAGATGTGTTACACATCGGATAAACCCGGTGAAAGAATTTGCACCAAGTTATTTGATAACGTGTTCATCCGTAACAAGGGTGAATATGTTATCAACATGAGACAGAAGTGCATAAAAGCAGCATATGCTCTATGCGATCTTAATGATATGCATCTACGACACCAGTTCTTATGCGGCTAGAACGGTGTTCACGCTGATATAGAGAAAATCAAGGTGATATTTGAATAGCAGCGTCAAGGAACGTAAGTTGCTTGGTTTGGCAAAAATACTTGAACAAATATTCTTGCAACTATGCGGCCATAATACTCCCTCGTTCGCAAATTCTTAAGAAGTACATTTAATGGCATCGGGATAACTAATGTCTAGAATGATTTTATACAGTCAAGGGAAGCTTGAAGCTGGCGTTTGCGATAGAGATAGCCAAAAATAATCGACCAATTTACGTCGTTTGTGACGCTATTTATTTTGTGATCGGCTGTGTACTGATGCAAAGCATCACGATGATCGAGATAGATTAATATAGTCGGCGGAGTCCAGATTTACTGTGCACAACAAGAAACCCTTTATCATGTAGTATGCATTGGCGAAATTCCGGATCTATCTATTTAGAGATAGACCTTTTGTGATTTCTTCTGACCATGCGCCTCTGAGCATTGTCGTAACCTCATCGCATCATTCCCAAAGAATGCCAACATGAATGGCTTTTTTTAAATACAAATGAACCGTTCAAAAAAAATCGGAAAGATCAAATATGGGCTATCTCGTATGCCTGATCACGAGACTAACCGTCCGCAAAAACACAGTCTGTTTCACAGCACCCACCCGCCTCTTATATAGAAGGTAGAAAAACATAAAAACGAGTCGTGGAGATGAGCTCAACAATAGATGATCAATCTAACGAAAAGAATTTTCGGAGTTCTTACGCATCGTTCGGATTGCGCGATGGTCTGCTGCTATATAGCATGGACCAAGAAGATCACATTCGCATCGCTGTTCCAAACGATAATGATATCAACCAAAACATCATTTTAAACATCATGATGACCAATTTTAGGGACATTAAAGTCGGAAGAAATATTTACGATTCTCTCTCACGCCTCTTACTGGAGGAACCAGTATAAGTTGGTTCGCCAGTACTTGCGCGCTAGTGATATCTACCAGCGCTTAAAGTCTGTACAATCTGCGCAGGCACCACTTGTATCTCTATCGGTTTCAACAGACTGTTGGAACCCATTTACATGAACTTTGTTTGGTCCTCCACCAGATAAAAATTGGAAGACAGATTTATTGGTCTTGTAGACCGATTCAGAAAGACAGTAAAGCTTACTCGAACATCACTTCCGCTAAAACAATGAGGATATTTGTCGATACAGTCTCACGCTTATAGGTAATACCAGAAAACACTCTCAGATAGCGATACTAGATTTACAGGACATTCCCAAAAAAAAACGTTCTCGTTGTTGGGTACCAGTTAAAGATGTCGAACGTGAAACATCCGTAAACGGATGGGCTACCAAAACGAATCAATTGCGTTCTGGGCAATATGCTGCGTTTAAACGTGCAAATCTTCGATCGGTAGAGTGACTTCAGGCTACTTACTGAGCTCTATATAAACAGTTCGATACATTCTTCACCACATTACACATTGTTTTACGTGAAAGTCATGCATCCGTATACCCCAGATTTTATTTGAAAGAAAGCCAAATCTAAAGGGAGTGAAATCCGCTTGAATTTGAGCGAGTTAATGCGAACGAACTGTCGTGAATGAGTTTAAAATTATTATAAATCTACTTAATCAATACCAAAAAGAGGTAATAAGCTAGTCCTCCTTGCTTTACTTCCCGGGTACTTAATAATTCCTCCCGAACCAACAAATCAATCGAACACACAAGGGATACACTTCCAAAGGCGATTCCGGGCTGACCCCAACACTAGCGCGCTTCAAACAGTTACTGCTTCACTTGTTAGGGCGTTCAATCAACGACTTCCTTGTATTACACTTGGTTTTTGTATTGGTACAATAAAGAAGATTTTTGAGTGTCGCCAGAGATGTAACACTTCAGGGGAAATTTCGTTCTATTAAGTGTTACCAACTCCTACATCAAAGTCAATCACTTATCTCACCCACTACATTTTGGTTTCTTCAGGGCTGACTTTAATACTGGACTCTGGGGCCGTCCCAACCCTCTGTAATTTGATTAAACAGATTTGTCTCGCGATCTGGCCGTCGCACCCCCTGTAACTTGATTGATCAGATTTGCCTCGCAATCTGGCCGTCGCGATCTGGCCGTCGCAACCCTCTGTAACTTGATTGATCAGATTTTCCTCGCGACCTGGCCTTCGCGACCTGGCCTTCGCGACCTGAGCGTCGCAAATCGATGATGATTGGTCGAAATTGCTCATCCAAAATTAAAATACTTAACCACTTGAGAACACCCATGAACATCAAGCCGACCAACTTGGGCAGCCGAGGGCGCATAACTTTTCGTTGGCTCTGATGCTCTGTATGAATCCGCCGTTGTGCTGGTAAGCTGTGCCTATGTCTTGTATTTCTGTGGCGTTGCTGATGGTTTGTTTCCATGTTCTGGTTAATCTGTTATCTCGTGTGCCCTAGCGCCATTTGGTGTTAAAATATGAAGCCAAAGGCGCATGACTTTTCATTGGATCTGCCACTCTGTATGAATCCGCCGTTGTGCTGGTAAGTTGTGCCTATGTCTTATCTTTCTGTGGCGTTGCTGATGGTTTGTTTCCATGGTCTGGTTAATCTGTTATCTCGTGTGCCCTAGCGCCATTTGGTGTTAAATTATGAATCCAAAGGCGCATGACTTTTCATTGGCTTTGCTGCCATGAATTCGTCCACTGTTGTGCTTGTAAGGTGTGCCTCTGTATTGTCTTTCTGTGGCGTTGCTGATGGTTTGTTTCCATAGTCTGGTTACTATGTTATCTCGTGTGCCCTAGCGCCTAATTGCTAGACATTTATGGGGTTGAAGACGCTCAACTTAGCGTTAGCGTCACTGCTATGATGCTAGAGCCAAAACAACTTTGCCAAGACATCGTGAAAATGCGAGAAGCATCACTTGGTGCTAGTGACGGATAGAAGCACCTTGCTAGAAGACAGAAGCATCGCACTACTAGCATCATGATACACTAAGTCTTCATATTGTTCACCCATGGAAGGCATGACACATTTTTTGACACTAATATTCAGTGTTTGAAGAAATCACCAGCGTAAAAAGTGTCATCGTGCTAACATGTAGAGTTTAGTGAGATAAAAATATACCAAGAAATTGGTAACTACCACAGATCATCTCCTATATGTTGTAAATATATCTTCCACTTCACCACAATATCCCCTTCCGTAACTTCAGCATAATCAAGCAAAGGTACGCACACACACGTACATCTTAATGATCATACTTCAGATATTTTCGCGCAGAATCTTCATCCATAGGTGTAGTGAAAATCGGAACATCACTTTCCTTGCATATATCCATCAATCTATTCCACGTACTTTCGCCTTCGAAAACGTAACGAGACGCAACTATGAAGAGGTAATCGCGGGCTCTGCTGAGTGTTACTAATGATCTTGATGGGTACCCTGCAAGGAATCCCAATGTATGTGATCGAACCATAGACACAATAACGATATCTGCTTCACGACCCTGGCTAGAATCGGTTGTAGCTACCTCAATGTCCAAACACTCGGCGTATACCTGACCCATGTATCGTAATTGTCTCTGTATAGCCTTGACTTGTTGTAGATATGGTGAGATAACTAGCAGTGATTTTCTTACGGCCATATTTCTTCTTCGCATTCCACTTTCTAGCATAACGAATATCTTCCCCAACAAGTATATAACCATGGCCAATTCAATAATATTATCATGCCTGTATTATTGATGTTCCACTTCTCTCATCTACTCTTGAGGGCTAATCCATACAACTCGATTACCCTTAAAACTTCGCTTCCCATAAAAAACACGACAAACTGGATTACCCCAATCAATAACATCCAGACTATTAAACCGCATTCCATCCAAATAATTCCCTGATGTAGTGGATCTGTCTCGAATTGTATACGGATAAAACACTCATAAAAATCTCGTGATCTTCGGATGGCTCCTAAATTCTGCAGTCATGGTGATTCCAGAGTATGCCGGTGATAAGTTATGGCTTGAGCGACAATGTTCTATGGAGTGTAACAACCCCCAGGTGATTTGTGACGACGAGAACCACCGCTAAACTGATGCCTCAACTTTTCATCAATACGAGAGTATGCAAAAAGCTGATAGGGGTCACCCACTGATACAAGAACCCCCACTTTGGGTCTAATAGCTTGCAATAACGCGAATTCAGCTGTTTGGGCTCCTTCATCATTGATAATCACGTTATAAGATATTGTTTGAAAATCCGGTCGCACTAATTATGCCAGAGTGGCAACAATTACACGTGCTTGTTCTAGTGTCTCCATCTCTTTCACTCTTAATCTTTCAGAAATGTCTTTTCGTACCACGTGACCCTCCAATGAACGCCGCTCCCGCTGCAATATCTCCGAAAGGGGAACCTTCGTCGATATGGTCCAGCATCCAATAGTGCCATTGTACCCTTTATCTCACCCAACCGCACTATATATTTGTCTGGTATTGCCTTGGAATCCATCAACCATTTGAGATCCTCATAATGGCTGCATTAGTCTCCGAAACGATAGCAATTCGAAAATGTGGAAACACCGCTAATAACGTCATCACAACAGCGGTAATTGTAGATGTTTTTCCACATCCATAAGGGCCGCGAGCGAGAACAATTACTTTTGTCTCCACAGCTGCTCGTACCACTTTTAACTGATCCACATCTAGCGTATGATGAAACTTTTCATATATTCGTGTCTGCTCCATCTTCACCATCACTGATGCGTCTCTCCGCGACTCAATCGTCTCTCTTTTAGTCATTAATTGTAATAACGGAGATGGTGGCTCTCTAGTCAATCTATCCACCGTACTGAAACGTCTGACATAATTCATGATGTTGGCCTCGGGTAACCATCGTAAGCCGTCGATGTTTCTATGTATCTCCTTTACATTGGCAGTGGTTAAAATAAAGTACCGGAATCCAACAAAACACACTATTCCCCAACCCGAAAACTTCAACTCCCGGTATCGTACGATGCATAGTCTTCCATAATCCCATATCTTCAGGTGGACTGTACTTATGGATACATATTCATTCCCGAAGTCCCCATGTACTTGCCGGTATAACAACCCTCTCATCAATGGAATAATATGGTCGGGACTATGACCATTGTCGTATACTTTCCATCGTTTGGCTAAACACTGCCCTGTTCCATAGGATGCAACATAAAGCTTCGTTGTTGACTCAACATCCTTTGTATTCCATTCACCTTCGTAATGAATTGGATCGGTAACATAAAATGTCTCTATGTGCGTTATTAAACACATAGTGAGAAGATAATCATTCACTGACGTGAACCTATCCATATACATCTCCCGAGACTTGAAATACAGCCAATCAAATGCCTGCATTGTCCTTGATAATTAAATTGTGGTATCGTGATGTCATACTGTAGTCAACATAATTCATCTCTATATGGTCCATAACCTCCATACTAACATTCCCGAAGGAAAACCACTAGAGATTCTGAACCTCTAAGTAGAAGTGTAACCACGAATAATACCTTTCTTGCATCTTCCGGATTGATCGATTTGAGTTGTCGCCGCCCACCAAGTTATTTATGAAAATTCAAAGACGTGGCGTCATTAATAACAATTCCTGGCCGAACATTACTTTATCAATTTCTTGACACCACTCTCTTTCAACATCCGACGCACGTGTGAACACTAGCATCGCAGCTGACCTTGGTTGACACCTACTCTTCCATAATAAATGTGGTTTGTCTGCTTGAACCATACTCCTGGTAAACTGGTATGGCCGATATTCGTCTAACCTCTGATCATTTGTTTGAGTTACTTCTGTGCCAACATCAGCCATTGGGGTGAGATAACTCAAAACTTCTCCACATATCTCTTCATATTTATTCTTTCCAGGTGTAGATAAGTCCACCCCTTCTGTAGCACTTTTATCTTCCTCTTCCAATATTTTACAGCATGTTTTGCAGGGTGACACATATTCTTTTGACGCCAAGTTCTCTACATCTTTATTACTTTTACTGGATTCGGAATCTTCACTCGACCCGGCCAAATCAATCAGTAGTGGAGGAGCTGGCCTTTTTTCTTCATCACATTCTATAGTGTGCCTAGATTTCGCATCATTTGATGTAACTTCTACTGTTTGTTCACTCCTAGAATCGATTTCTTGAGTCTCCACAGTGTGACATTCCATATCCGCAACGTTTACATTTGTATCCTCATTTGTCATTAGCGATTGTTCTGGTTGACGCGAGATAGATCCAACTCACTGTCTTGGCTTGGATTCTTCTTCTAATCCCAATCTTTGACTCCCAGATACTATCTGATCAACCACCAGTGTTACTGTTTGATTAATCTATACCGGGGGAGCTGGCTTCTCCTTCCTCACACTCTACAGCGCATCTAGATTTCGCATCATTTAGTGCAACTTCTACTGTTTTTTCACCGTAGAATCAATTTCTTTAGTCTCCACAGTGTGATGTTCCATATACGCAACGTTTACATTCATATCCTCATTTGCCGTTAGCGATTGTTTTGTTCGACGCGAAATAGATCCACCTAACTGTCTTGGTTTGGCTTCTTCTTCTAATCCCAATCTTTGACTCTCAGATACCATCTGATCAACCACCAGTGTACTGTTTGATCAACCTCTATCGTAGGAGCTGGATTTTCTTCTTCCTCACACTCTACAGCGTGTCTAGATTCTTCATCGCCTGATGGATTTCCTATCGTCTGTTCATTCATAGATTCAAATTCCCGAATCGCCGTGTTGTAATGCTCGATGTCCGTGACAGATATATTCACATCCTCATTAGTTGCTAGCGATTGCTCAGGTTGCTTCGGGATAAATTTGACTAATTGTCTCGATCCATCTTCTTCCTCTGATCCCAATCTCTGACTTTCAGGTACTGTTTTATCAATCTAACCTGGGTCTTCATCACTTTCTGCGATATTTTCTTGATCTGATGTGGATGTTGGTCGTATGAACGAGTATTTGGTACTATACAACGGGTTTTTCAATCGGTGGAGCCTATGCCTAATTGCACTCTCTGCTCTTGCCATTTGCTTATTTGCTTATTTCCAGTCATGTTTGGAATGTTATGTAGCTTTTTAGCAATAACCTTCGTATCTACATGTCCACGTTTCGTCGCTTCTATCAATATATTACCTTCTTGTTTCGTCCATCTTCTGCAGTTTCCTTGTATTATATGCTGAGTTTTTTCTCGGATCGGTGATGTCTGGGTTAGGCCTTTCCTTGACCTACATACCATCTGCATCCTCTTTTTCACAGTCGCTATAGTGCTTATTTTCTTAGATTGCGGGAATTTTACTGGATATTTTTCGACTACATTTGCGGCAGTAGCTTCCTGCTCTATCATGTCTGTTAACCATTTCATTTCATCCTCTTCCCATTCATCGCACCTTTTGCGCTTGACCCCATTCGCCCTAACTTGGATTTGACCCTGGTTTTAGTCCTTATGGTCCAACCCTTGGCATGACACTGCTGATTATACAGGTCATATATATCATGTACTGAGGCATTCGCATTTTCGCTTGATCGTTGTGTTTCCAATAACTCTTCTTCCTCCTCCTTGGTCCATGATGAGATAGGCGCGGATGCTGGTACTGTTGTAGTTAATAAGGTATTCGGATCTGGGGCTATATTCGCATTGGTGAAAATGGCTTACATGTCACTTCTTGCTTCATCATCTTCGCGTCCCGTCGTTATTAGACTCAAGAGGGTCTCTACCATATCTGAACTCTCCATCTTACGTTCCCGTTGGACTCGTAGTCAATCACCAAGTTTGTCCTCTTCTTTCAATGAAATGTTTCCACGTTAACTCCACTTTGGTGTAGTGTATGCATTGGTAGGTGTTTCACTAGCCAATACGCTGTATTGACTATTTGTGAGTCGAGATTGCGTCAGCCGATTCTATCTTAGCCGGTTTATCGGGCAATCGGTTGGAAATAGCATCCACTAGGCTTTAACCAGTGGAAAAATCTAAAACTCCAATATCACACACCAACTTCACTCAAACCCTCCATAATCCGATCACTCGCGATCTGGCCGTCGCGGGTCGATTTTGATTGGCCGAAATTTCTCACTTAAAACAATACAATCTCACACACCAATTCCACTCAAACCCTCCATAATCTGATCGATTGAGATCTGACCGTCGCGATCTGGCCGTCGCGGGTCGATTCTGATTGGCCGAAAATTCTCACTTAAAACAACACACCAATTCCACTCAAACAAACCCTCCATAATCCGATCGATTGCGATCTGGCCGTCGCGATCTGGCCGTCGCAGGCCGCTTCTGATCGGCCGAAAATTCTCTTTCTTCCAATGCGTCAATATCACCGATCAATTCCATCCTGCCATATTCACTCTTCACACGTAATGCGTGTGCCCTCACAACTCATACATGAACTTCTTGCCTCCAAGCTAATCAACACTATGACCACATTCCATAGGCATTCCTTTGGCTCCAGTAAGTCAAGTCCTGCCTCTTCATTCCTTCGTATATATTGTCTGTTCCATGCAACAGCTAGATCACACTCTGGCTTCAGCATCCTGGTGGACCAACTTATACTCTCCGGTCCTGCTCTTCACATCATATAATTTGTCTTGCTTTCATCTCATCAAAACTCAACTAATTGAGATACTACCCATGTTCTTCTGCGTCCCTCTGACCGCCATACAGGTGCTGCCTCACAATTAGCCAAATTGTTACCCCTTACATAAGGTTATCACCGAAACTCAGGTTTGTCGCCCCATGACTTATTTTTTCTTAGTAACCATCTCGTGACTCTGCACAAATTTTATACCCGTTAGATCCTTTTGGATATCACTCATACAGTCACCCTCGATGATCTGATTTCCTTCGTTTTATTTTACAATGACGTACAGGTTTCACACCTTTAATACACTGACATGTTTCTCTTCGTACGATCTTTGTTGTTGCCGCACAGGTTTCACACCTTTGGTACCCTGACAGTTTTCTCTTCGTACGCTTTGGTTTTTGCCGCACAGGTTTCACACCTTTTAATACCCTGATAGGTTTCTCTTCGTACGATCTCACTCTTTTTATATATTTTTTCGTGGTTGTTTGACACTAAATGTACAGGTTTCACACCTTTAGTATCCTGACAGGCTTTTCTTCGCACAATCTTGTTCTTGTTGTCTTTCCTTCATATTTGATTGACAATAGATGTACAGGATTAACACCTTTTAATACCTTAGCGGTTTCCCTTCGTATCGTCTTGTTGTTGCCGTACAGGTTTCACACCTTTGGGATCTTAATAGAATTCTCTTCGTACGATCTCCATCTTACACGGATTCCACATCTTATTCTTAAATCACCGAGCATTTATAGGCTCCATTTCATTACCATTCGTCAAACTTAAACACGTCGCGCCAACGAACGTTAGCTTGCAAGTTGTTTACTCCGCATGCTAAAACAAATTCCAGTTCTCGTTTAAACATGTATCTTTGTTTATATTTTGTTTTCTTTTTTTGCTATGCCCCCAATGCAACCAACTTGGGTCCGCATTCTACTTATCACAACCAACATGGGTCCGTGGTAGGGATGTACTACATCTTCCGGGGCCTTGTCTTCCTTATTCTCTCTTCCTTTTCTCTTGTTATTTTCTCGAGGGTCTTGACTCTTTCGTCTCTTGTTTCTTATTTTATGAGGACTCTACATTTCAGCCTCTGTAGTATCCTCTACTGCTGTTTGAGCTTCATAATGCCGATGCTACCAAGCTCTTGCGCATCAAACTCATACAATAAAACGGTGCATGAAAGATTGTCTTTTGGCTCCAAGTCATCTCATCGGTATCCTTCCACTTAACATAATATTCCTTTGTTTGACGTCCGTTCCTTGTTCGCTTTTTGACTTGACAGTCTACAACTTTTCCTACTTCCCACTCATCATCATGACCTGGTTCATACCACGAGTCTTCAGGGAGTAACGCCTCATCCAATTCCAGTGTATCCTCAATCTGAAGTCTCTCCCGAGGTTGTCTCATTTTATTGATATATGGTTTTAACCTGGCAATGTGCACAAGCGGGAATATTCGACTTTCACCAGTAGGTATCACTAGCCGATACACTATGTCGTTTATCCGTTCATCTACTAAATATGGTCCATTCCATAAATTCGCCAACTTCCTGACCAACCCTGGTTTAACCAGATCATGATACAACCAAACCAATTCACCTGGTCGATAAGCCGTTTTGGTAGTTGACCATATTTAGACGCTACTGCATCATTATGACGTTGGGCTCTATATTTCATTATTTGTTCCTCGATAATAGCAGCCTGTGCCTGCGCTCTCATATGCTTCTCAGTTGTAGCCAACCTCCACTCTAATGCATCTTTTTCAGTGATTGATGTATCTTTGGGTGGTATCCTTGCTTCCAACGTGTTTCTGGGTTCCCAGCCATGTACCAAGTAAAATAGAGTTTGATGTGCTAGAGATCCACTGACGTATTCAATGCAAACTCGAAGGGGGCCACATATTCATCCCAATGTCTCTGCTCCGGATCCGTGATGTCACACGTGATTGCCTTGATCACTGTTTGCACAGATCTTTCTTGTTTCCCATTGGCCTGAGGTCGATATGCGAACGTAGGTCTCTGCTTCTGCCTCAGAGTTCGATTAAACCTCCTGAAAACCGAACTCATGAATCTTGGATCTCTATCATGTCTTAACATTCCTTGGGCTCCAAATCTCTTATACACTCCTACCATATACGATTCTGCTACATCTTGTGCAGTGGTGGTGCTAATTGATATTAGGATCACATACCCGGAGAACAAAAATATAAAGCACAATAACGCTTCATGCCCCATTGCAGTATGTGGTAATGACAATGCGAAATCCATCGCTATAATCTGAAATGGTCTTGACGCTACAACATTTCCACTAGTGCGGCCCTGTTATCTTGGCCTACCTTTTGCGGTGGCACAATCTTCACACGCTGCAACATAGTTTTCAATATGGGCATACATCCCTCGCCAATAATATTTGGGCCTCAACCGAGCATAAACCTTTCCGAATCCTTGATGTTCTCCACTTCCGATCTCCACATGATATGCATGCAATACATCCTCTTGTAATATGGTCGGTACCGCCAATCTCCACACGTATTATTTCGTTTTATCTTGAGCTTTCGAGCCATAGTACAAGACACCTTTATTATCCAACACGTAAGTGAGCGCATGTCTAGATATCTTTTTCCATTCACTGGCTGAATTTATCTGATCATCATCTCCTCGTAGATACCCATGACTTTGCTACACCACTCATCCTGTATCTTGGATGTTCCAATTCGTTCAATTCGAATAGCTGGAGCATTTTCATATGGATCATTGTCTTCTTCATCCTGAGGTTCTTCTGATCTTGCCACATCATTGTCCACAGAGTATGGATTAACATTAGTGTCCGCCCCTTGTTCAACAGTAACATTCTCTTGGTATTGGAGTTGCCCATTACGTGGCTTTGCCATACCTCGAGTAAGCACAAATACTTGCGGTGATACATAATCACCATCCTCCCATATATCTTTCTGTTTTGTGACCACTTGAGCCTCATCTGCATTGGCATACAACAAATCTGTCAAACGATTCAACAGCTGCATATCTGCTTTTCTCTCCTCAGTGATAATTCTCCCTGCCTTCTGCTCTTTCATAGCACATTGAGTCAAAAAGTCAGCTGCCTGATTATACTTGCGAGCCACGTGTATCATACTGATTGCTTGGAATTTATCTACCAGCGAGCGCACTCGGCCCAACCAAACCAATAGTGATGCATGATTGCAGCGTAAAAATTTCCGTTGACTTGTCCAATAACCAATCTAGAATCCCCACACACAATTGCTTTCGTTACATTATGGTCTTGCGCGAGTTGTAACACATGGATTAGTCCATGATATTCACTCTTATTCACGGTAAGGTTATCTTGAATCCCATATTCCGCTGCCACTACATCCCAAGTCGGTAACTCCCACACTATCGCATGCCAAATGCTCCTTTCGGGTCATCCTTAAGACGCACTGCACCATCAAACGATAAAACATATCCAGTGCTATGACGTTGTAGACTAGGAATTGGCTTAATGATCGGCACATCTTTCAACGATTTTAACGGATCAATGTCTTCCAGAACTTCATCCATCATATCTGCAGGCACAATGGACGTGGCTAATAAAGCAGGTATTCCCACAGCTTCATGATTTGTTCGTATGATTTCCAATGACCACGGAGACAACATTACTGCCCATTGAAAATTCCTCTGCCTGTCAAACTTTTCGATGTGAACAACCATCGCATTGTAGAATATCTTGCATAAACCGTTATATGCTGTCCAAACAAAATGGGACTGACATTTTGCAACGTCTTCAGCAACGCTATCACCTATTCTTCCGCCCCTGTATATCTCGTTTCAGCATCTTTAAAAACCTTGCTAACGTAACGCACTGGGTGCAGTATTCCATCATACTCTTGACACACCGTTGCTCCGAACGCCCATGAATTTGTATATAGCACTATACTCAATGGTTTTGGTCGCTTGATATGTCGTAACAAAGGAGCATTCACTAGACGGTCCTTAAGCAATGAAAACGACTTTTCAGCGTGCTTAGGTTGGGTACCATCCTTCAACTGTAGTTTTGGTTAACTCATACAAAGATGCAGCTAGTGTTGCAAAATTGTCAATAAACCGTAGATAGTATATCAAACTACCAGTGAATCTTTGAACTCCTTTTAATGTCCGTGGGAACGCCATTTTGACAATTGATTCCAAATTGCGGGGGGAAGCTTTAACTCCTTCTGCGGATATACGATGGCTCAAAAAATCCACACTGTGTTTTCCAAACGCAATCTTCGGTAAACTTATAGAGATCTGCCAATATTTAAATGATTCCAGGAGATTCTTAAACAGGACGCACAATGTATCCCAACTGCTTGATCCGAAAGTAATATCATCAATATACGATCGCCTCCCAATAATAGGTTGTTCATCAGTAATCACTACTTGGCCAGTATGAAAAACGTCCTGAGTGATGGACACGTCTGTTTCCAACACATGTGCCTCTTCACTGTCATTATCCATGTCTTACTTGCCACCCAGCAGTTTACATTTTATCCACATTTGCTGTGACCGCCTACCATTGTCCACAAAGCGTTGTCCACTGTACGCTGATATATTTGAGGAGCGCTATTAAGCCATTGAGGCATCCGAAGCCATTAGAAATCTCCTAAGGGGCAAATAAATGCTGTGATCAACCGAGCTCTCTTGTCATCGGTATATCCCAATACCCACTCGCATTATCCATTGAACACAACCATTTTACTCCCTCGAAATTGTCCAGTAAATCATCAATCAACGGCATAGCATACACCATCAATCTCGTCTTCTCATTCACTGACCGATAATCAATACATAGCCGTATGTCGGCTTTGATCTTTTTTAACACTATAGACGATCGGTGATGCCCAAGAAGATTCCGAATACCGAATTAGTCCTGCCTGTAATAAACCTCGTATCAATTCGTACAACTTAGGTAGCAGTGTAGTCGGTACTCTTCGTGCTCTTTGTGCAATAGGTGCATTGTCACCAACATCCACGTCACAAACTAGACCTTTAGCTGGAGGCGGTAGCGCATTACCAGAACTTATAAAACCATTGGCATACTCAGACAACAAGGCACGTAGATTATCTTCTTGTTCTTTAGTAGTAACTTCTGGTTCTCCTATGTCTGCAGTATTCATATCTGGTGGTTCGATTGGATTTTTATCTACTTCTGGAATTAGTGCTAACTGTTCTTCCATAGCTTCAGCCGACATCTCAACTCCTTCATGCAAGTATACCTATCTTTCCAATTTCGTCTGATCCACCTTCATTGGATCTATTGCATTCATTACATACACATCAGGAGGTGTATCTCCAACAGTTCTCACTGCGTGTACGGTTGTACAATTGATCGTCATGCTAGCGCTCTCCATAACTTGTGTGTGCACTTGTACATATTCTTCTGACTTTAAATCTGTTCGCGTCATCAGCGGCAATGGTTCTTCCCTGGGAATCTGACAACTTTGGTCTTTCATGTTCAAAATTTCACCCGCCTTGACCAAAAAGTCTGTACCCAGTATCTCTAACGCATGTGTATCAATACTAGCGACCCACATATCACAGGTGAAAACCACTGATGAGACTATGCGAACCTTGACTGTAGCCACACCTATTGCTCCAATATTACTGTGTGCACGCCACAAAAGCTAGTTGGGGTATCAAAAATCCGAACCGCTACTTGTAGCTTCCGTGCCACATTGGCATGTAAAACGGATATGTTTGCGCCTGAATCCAACATCAATGGTAATTCCAGATCATTAATGGCCCCATTTACATAAACTTGAGTTGCAGGCTACTTTGTTTCCATTGGCTGTTGCCATCCATCTCGTTCTCCCACATTTTTATCCACCAGTGTGACACATGCTGAAGTTTCTGTTGCTTCGTCACTTATTATTAATTCAGCTTGTGTCTTATCCTCACTGGAAGTAGCTTCTTTTCTTATTTTTTCTTGCGTTTTCTTATTTTCTTGTTCCTCATCCCAAGTGAGTGATCCATCCATACAACATGTAGTATTTTTATTGGTTTTATTCTTTATGCAGGGTGACAGCGGTGTCGCTTCACTTTCACTTGACAATACCCCCCCTTTTCTCTCGACAGTGGTTGCAATGCACTGTGGGGCTAGGCGCTTAACTTCTCCGCCACCTGATCTTTGGTCAACTCTTCTGACTTCAATTTAGTGCGCATATCGGCCATCTCTTCAATGAACTTCCGACAATACTTCGCATCATGACAAAAGTTCTCACAATGCTCACACTTCACCAGTTTCCAAGAGTGAATTTTATCATGTCCCCGTCGGTTACAGTGTTCGCATATCACAACATGGTCAGTATTAGGGTTTGTTGGCGTTCGCGCACTCTTGTCTTCGTACGTCGGTCTCACCCGCTGTACTTCATGTACTTCCCCGCCCATCGTATGCACGCTAGGTTGCGGGTCTTCATACATAGCATCAGAATTCTTACGTGTAGCTACATTCTTTCCAGTCCTAATAAGCCGCGCTTCATGTTTAATCAATAATTTTTCTAGCTTTTCGATAGTTGAGAAGGGTATGAGTTGATACTGCATCTGCAAAGTGCGATCATGAATGGTATCAAAGAATTGTTGAATGTGTTCTTCCAATAGTGAAGCATTGAACACATTTCTAAAGTCCATTCCTGCTCGCAACGCTGCTGCGTTTAATCGGTACAGATATGTAGTATCCAGATCATCATGTTTCTGCGTCAATCTTGAATACACAACTCGAGGCGACACTTTGTCCACACAAAATTTCTTCTGAAAAGCTCGACCACCGTACCACAGACATGCTTCACCGAATCTGCTAGTTGCTTATACCACCATGACGCTGTGCTTGTCAAACTATCAACAAACATTCCCAGACGTTGACTACATTCCAATGTAATATATTGGCTACGTGTGAGAATCGAGCGACCCAAGCCCGTTCACTTCCAGCGTCCTGCCTATTCCCATCAAAATATTTTATCTCGGTATTCTGAATGATGGCTGTAGCTGGTTGAGGTGAGGGTGCTCCTGCATTTGCACTTCCACCAGGCATACCATACCCTGAAGTATTATGATGTGACCGGGCTGTGTAGCTGGTGTATGATACGATGTACTAGGTGCTCCTCTCATTGTATTGGGTTCTCGACTAGCTGACAAGGTCGCAGTGATTATGGTTAAATATTCCAAACTTAAATACCCATCTTGCATCATCTTCAACAAATTGGCTACCACTGGATCTTGTTTAGGTGCAGCCATTCCTGAACCCTGTCTAGGTGCATCCACCCCTGGACCCTGGCTAGGTGCGGCCACCCCTCGTTCTTGCTAGAGCCCAGCTAGTTTTGATGTGGCCATGATTTCATCGTCATCAGATGAGAACTCCAACTTCTTTTTAGTTTTGGTAATTTTTCTGGATCGCAACTGTGGTACTTCTTCAAACTCATTTCTATCAATGAGCTCCAACATACCCGGTGGTTTAGACTCCCTTACCGGTGTATGTAAGGTGTCTGCTATTATATAGCAAGGGGGAATGATATTGTAAGTTTCTTCTCGATATACCATCAATGATGTTTCCCACTGATTTTCTGCTAATAGTAAAGACATCATCAGTCCAATATCTTCTGCGGTCCGTACCAAATCGTAATCACACGCATTATCAAACTCATACCGTCTGATAATCTCATACCCTAAATTTGGGAACAAATCCTCCAGTGCCATCACAGATTCTTGTAGATTTCCAAACGTAGTGAGATATTCTCGCACCTTAAAGTTGGGTGCAGCCCGCCTCATCTTACGTATCACCAAATAATGAAAACCAACAGCTCTAATCACCCGGTAATCTGAGCACCTGTTGTTGATACTGCGTTACCTTTGCACACGCTTCGTAAAATGTGTAATTCCTGTTAGTATCATCATCGGAGTATTATAGTGTAAAAATGGAGATCTGGATCATCTTTTTGTGGAACTAATGCCATTGTGTAAGCTTGAATTTGAAGTCGACGTTAGTCCCAGGTCGCGGCACCAGTTGTCGTGAAGGAGTTGAAAATTATGATAAATCCACTTAATCAACAACACAAAGAGGTAATAAGCTAGTCCTCCTTGCTTTACTTCCCGGGTAATTAATACTTCCGCCCGAACCAACAAATCAATCAAGCACACTAGGGATACACTTCCAATGGCGATTCCGGGCAGCCCCCAACACTAGCGCGCTTCAAACGGCTGCTGCTTCACTTGTTAGGGCGTTCCCTCAACGACTCCCTTGTATTACACTTGGTTTTTGTATGGGTACGATAAAGAAGATTTTTGAGTGTCTCCAGAGATCTTAACACTTCAGGGAAAATTTCGTTCTATTAAGTGTTACCAACTCCTACATCAAAGTCAATCACTTTTCTCACCCACTACTTCTTGGTTACTTCAGGGCTGACTTTAATACTGGACTCTGGGGCCGTCGCAACCCTCTCTAATTCAAAACTGTCGTTAGATAACCTTTAGATACACCCTGAGATTTGCCATCGCGATCTGGCCGTCGCACCATCTGTAACTCGATCGATCAGATTTGCATCGCTATCTGGCCGTCGCGATCTGGCCTTCGCAACCCTCTGTAACTTTATTGATCAGATTTGTCTTGCGATCTGGCCGTCGCGATCTGCCCGTCGCAACCCTCTGTTACTTGACTAATCAGATTTTCCTCGCGACCTGGCCGTCGCGATCTGGCCGTCGCATATCGATGATGATTGGTCGCATTGCTCATCCAAAATTAAAATACTTAACCACTTGAGAACACCCATGAACATCAAGCCGACCAACTTGAGCAGCCGAGGGCGCATATTTTTTCATTGGCTCTGCCGCTCTGTATGAATACACCGTTGTGATGGTAAGTTGTGCCTATGTCTTATCTTTCTGTGGCGTTGCTGATGGTTTGTTTCCATGCTCTGGTTAATCTGTTATCTCGTGTGCCCTAGCGCCATTTGGTGTTGAAATATGAAGCCTAGGGAACATGACTTTTCATTGGCTTTGCTGCCATGAATGCATCCACCGTTTTGCTTGTAAGGTGTGCCTATGTCTTGTCTTTCTGTGGCGTTGCTGATGGTTTGTTTCCATAGTCTGGTTACTCTGTTATCTCGTGTGCCCTAGCGCCTAATTGCTAGACATTTATGGGGTTGAAGACGCTCAACTTAGCGTTAGCGTCACTGCTATGATGCTAGAGCCAAAACAACTTTGCCAAGACATCGTGAAAATGCGAGAAGCATCACTTGGTGCTAGTGATGGATAGAAGCACCTTGCTAGAAGACAGAAGCATCGCACTACTAGCATCATGATACACTAAGTGTTCATATTGTTCACCTATGGAAGGCATGACACAATTTTTTGACACTAATATTCAGTGTTTCAAGAAATCACCAGCGTAAAAAGTGTCATCGTGCTAACGTGTAGAGTTTGGTGAGATAAAAATATACCAAGAATTGGTAACTACCACAGATCATCTCCTATATATTGTAAATATATCTTCCACTTCACTACAAAACACAAGTTGCCACTGCAACTTGCAAAAGTATGTTGAACTCGCCTACTGCTAACATAGCAGTACATGTTGTCGATACCGATCCTAATGCAGTAGAAGAATTCTTGTTACAGGTTAAAGATAATACGTTATGCACTTGATTACGCTTTCGATAAGCAGAAACAGGTTGACAGAAGTAGATGATACGATAAAGTTCATTCATACAAGTTCATTAAAGATATACTAATCTACCAACACATGCAATCAGCAACTTCCCTACTCGAAAGATGCTGCTCCAACGAAATTTTTTTAAGGTACAAAGTCTGAGCAGCAACGGCTACAAATTAGCCATTCGCACAGAATGCGCCTCTACCTGATATTTTCTGTCGGGCATCTCAAGCTTAGGCCACCTGAGTCCCCGCGAAGAATGTTGTGGCGAGCCAGATCGACCAGAAGTGACAAATAAAAATAAACCGGCATCGAGTTTGTGCGAAAGAACATGTCCGTCTCTGCCAATTAACTGGCAAGATTTTCCTTCAACAAAAACACGATTCATCTCACAAAGCTAACAAACTGGTTTATCTACCGAGAAGAATTCGTCATCAAGGAAAGCAAACATCTCGCAAAACCAAGCTTTATATTTCTCCATCTCGAGTGCGGCTTCTCGTCTTTCTTGACATCAATAGCACTGTACAGTTCTACCTCCACCTTCTCTTCTTCTTTATAATCAGTGTAATGCTATATTATTGAGCAGTTGATTGCGAATCGCTCCGCCTAACTGGCCGCGAGAAGCGTACCGACTACTGGATATGCTGTCTTGGTTACGTCCAAGATTTTGATTGTTAGGTGTTTCCTGGTCCATTATTGCGTAGATTCGTAGAAACTTGAGTCGTAGATGTCGTTTAATGCTTTGAATATACTGAGTTTGTCTTTTAATTTTTCGGAACCAATAGTCCGTTAACGATGAAAACAACACCCCAAGACAGTTGAAGACAGTGTGTGAAGATAACCAAGTCAGGGAGTTGTTTAATATAATGTGCATTGAGAAGTGATTAGGTATTATAACATGTAATATGCATAAGAGCTGAAGTTTTAGCGATCCTACATCTGTCATGTACCCTACACTACTTATCCGTACCTAATAATTGGAATAAGATACCTTAAGTACGCTATATTATCGCATAGAAGTACGTAATTATCAATGCTATAAATGAAAATAAACGTATACCTGTTTTTTGGTACAAACCGTATTAACGAATATTTTCAGTAAGGAGCCCTTGAGGTATTGAGGGCGGAACCCCCAGACATTTGAGAAGTTTTCATGCAGCAGGTCTACTCGAATTTAAGAATGAATGCTTTCCGAGTACTACGGGGTTTCTGTGCAAATCCTATCAATCCGATGTACCACATGGTCTGGTACTGCGTAACCACAGTGCCAGCGCATTGCCCTTTCGGCGATCAGCGGTGTTCCGTTCAGATGACGAGAACACTTCAAAAAATTTTGAGTAAGCTCCACGAAGAATTTCTACGCCCGGAGGGTCCACTTTTTTCCTACAAGCGAACGCTTATAGCAGCGTTCGCACGAGCTTTGCACCTTGCGCAAGTAATCTTCTGAGCTCTTGTTGTAATCACCAACGAAAGCATCCCATGAATGGCATATGAAATCCTTACTATCCATTTCGTCCGTGATGACTTCCGGAAGCCAAAATAGTGGATCTGGAAAGTACGTCAATAAAGTAGTGACTTTTATCGGCGGTAACTGGATCATTGATGATCTAGGAGACATTTCCGGTCGTCTAAGACGTCACCATGGAACAGTGTATGTCTAGAGTCATGGTTGTACAAGATCCAGACAGGGGCCCAATAACCCACTTTGTGTGGAACACGCGAAGCATCTCTTCTGAACATAGGTATGGTGTTAGAGGATGATTTAATTCGACAATAACCTGTTTCAAGATGTGAAGACCATGATTGAAAGCTATAAAAAACTCTCTATGAGCCAAAACAAGATGGAAGATTCTGAAACAGGATCTTACTCGAAAAATAATAAATTTGGTTTTTAGACAGTGATTACAGCATATGTTTCTACATCAAGACCACTGAAGTCGATGCCACAATATATACAGTAGTGGGCGTCTACATTGATGATCTATTGGTGACTTGAACTAAGTAGATACTAGTGGGTACATTTTTTCACTGGCATGCATGTTTGTAAATCAAAAATATTGTCAAAATATCAATATTCCTTGGAACGCGAGTGAGATATGACCCGGATACCGAATATATACCAGTGGTACCCGGTCGTACCGACCGGGCGGAGGGTATGTAAGCTTAAACCATCGAAGCAACTACGTGACCAGGAGCGTCACTGGGATGGAAACTGTTGAATAGGTAGATGTAAAAGCGCTATTTCTAACCAAATATTTTCTCGTTAACAATGACCTGCATGCAAATACTACTACCACGGATTATCCTTCAACAGAGCGACAATTTCGAAGCCAAAATTGTATTTTATGTTTTTTGTCAGAGAGTTTTCACTTTGCTGTAAAAGAGCTATTTATAAAGTCGATTCAATTAGGTTATAATATTGTTCGAATTCGATTAGGTACGGATTCAAGAATCAGACGTTTTTATCTATCTATACAATAACAGAATTAACGTCAATACGTGTCGTCATCGATGATCCCGTACCGAATCGAATAACTCGATCTATGTATATAACAGAATGATGGTCGCTATCCCGTACCTTGTCGAATATACCGATCTATCTATACATGAGAAAGAGTTGATGTCGCTAACCCGTACCGGATAGAATATATTGATCTATCTCTATAAAGAAAGAATTGAAACAGAAAGAATTGGTGTCAGGATCCCGAACCTAATCGAATATCTATATCTATATATATGAAGAAAGAATTGAAAGAGTTGATTTCGCAATCCCGTACCTAATCGAATTCTAAATATCCTATAAACCAGACCGAATTGAATTCCACTTTATCTACTTCTATAATAGAAAAACCGTCTAATTCTTGAGGCCGTACGTAATCGAATTCGAACAATACTATAAATCGGACCTAATTGAATTTGACTTTATAAATAACTATTGCGAATTGATCGGGCCACACCCCCTCCCTTTTATGTCCAAATGCGGCGAATATGGATCCGTTTTGGGCTTAAAATGAGCCTTTAAATTATGCTAGCTTTATTAATTTGACATCCGAAATAATTTTGCAGTGTTTGAAAACGCAACGTCTGAAACAGAAGAAAGTGCTAAACGGCTCGGTCTGGTCCCAGATTTCATGGTTGCCATCTCTTCTATTTTTGTGGCATGTCAAGAACGCAAAGTCTCAGATTCAATACTTGTCATACATGTCGAACGATTGGTTAGAATGAATCAAACACGTCGTAACTAGCCACCTATGGAGAAAGAATGACTGCAAGTTTCGCATCAAAAAAGACGTGGAAAGGGTCGATCCAATCGAAGTTTCCATTTAATTTCACTAGTAAAGAAGTGGTACAATCTGTAGCTGGAGTCTCGAAAGTTACTCAAGAGCAGCTCACTCAACGCTTCCACTCCATCATCGACCGTCTCTGCTCCTTCAAGATGCATGCGTCTCATTATCTCTCACTACAAAGCAACACCAAGTGTCAATGGCTTGACGTTAATTGGCTACGGACTCGGGAGCTTTTGTGCGTCGTCCAATGCGCTGCATCAATTAGGTTTCTTAGTTTCCCTTAAGCGTGCGCTGGACCAACAATTAACTCAAGTCAGTACGACCTCACCGGACACTCGCCATCCAACTCCACTTTCCATTGAGATTTTAGATCCCGCCATGAACAAGAGCTATGTAGTCATTGTGGAATACTTTCCCCTTAAGGTCCTTCAAGAGAATGAACATGGTCAGCGTCGCATTAGTCACCCTACAGTCTTCTTCATGACCCAACGTGCACACATACTCTATCATAACGTGATCGCTTGTAATTGGTCCCTGCTCTCCAGCATCTTCTTATCATGGACAACAGTTTTTCCGCTTACACCGACCGTCTCCATCATACACTCGACGAGCAGTCACTCCATCTTCTCGTCGCGGTATCACCCTATGTCCACGAAGTGACTCTATCCTACGCTGTCGCGTCCACTGACGAGGCCCTTGCTCGCTATCACGCCGAGTTTCATGATCTGAGTCTCCATGCTTTCCCCTCTACACTTGTAGAGCTCGTGCTCGCTCCCGTAACCGGTGCGTACACGCACGGTGCGGCTAGCGCACAGAGGAAGACTTTCCTAAAGCGGCGATGTGCCGCCACTTAGCCGATACGCTCTTATAAAAGGGCTTAGTAAGAGAGTACTCTCTTACTCGGGTCCAAGATTTCTCTTTGGTTTACAAGTTAGCACAAGCTAACGCCTTGATACAAGGCTCCCTTAATAAGGGGGTAGCTAAGGGAAGGACTTCCCTTACACTACAACACTCACTGCGCGCGCGACCGGTCGAGGTCGTGCGCCTAGCAGTCTTTTGAGTGAAATGTAAACTGAATGTATATTTAATATGTAAATAGCCTAAATTAATTTAAACTAATGTAAACTATATGTAATACTAAGTAGAACTTAATAAATTCGTACCTAGCCAAAATGTAGTGTACACCACCTGTGTACTAACAGGTGGCTGGGTGCCACGCCTCCACCAAGGGCTCCTGCCCTGATTGGTTAAAATAACCAAAAGGTCCAAACCTTTTGGACCGGTCAATGCTAACCCCAACCGTAGTGTACTTACGTACACAACATAACTAAATGTAACCAGAAAGTAACCCTGTTACAGCTCCGCCCCACCCAGCCCCTCCTTGCGCTTCCACGCAACTATCCGGATAAACGAAGTGCTCGTTTGTCTTTCTTCGCGTCCACTCACAACATGTTTTATGCTGTTTTTATTATTTCGGGACAGCATGAGGCTGACCACACACTGTCTGTGGAGTCGCACTGTGCCAAAATTATTGCGGATGTCAAATTATTAAAGCTAGAATAATATAAAGGCTCATTTTTGAAGCCAAAAACTTATCCAGATTTCCCGCATCTGGACATAAAAGGGAGGGGTGTGTGGCCCGACCAATTCCCTAACTATTTTACAGTGAGAGCCTGGTTCAAGTAAGAAATAGAGGTAAAAAATAGAGGTCTCGAAAACTGCGCGGTTCAGACTATAGCTACAAAAATCAATATCGATATTAAAATTCAGTAACTGGTCATGTCTTCCAGTGCAGCTGAAAACGAGGGCATTGTTCACGCCGTGTCGGTGGCTCAGCCCGGATTGTTAAAAATACATAAACACATGAATTACATAAGTGCCTGGTTTACATGAATACATAAATGTCTCAAAAAGAACATTGCCACAGCCGTTCTATCCCGAGCAAAAAACGCAGCATTTACGCCGATAGATTCATTCACTGAATGCCAGTGTGCGTCGATAATGTTGCTAATGATATCGAATGAATCCTTGGAGCAACGGAACTGGTTGCGAAACCAGCCTTCATCAAACATAGTGTTGTGATCTGCAACCACAAACAAGGACCGACGCATAGAAAATCGTCTGGACCTAGGCCGACGATGACTACGCCCATCCTCATCATCGTCGCTATCAAGCACCACAGCAAGGGCATTTGTTATAGCCAGAATTGCTGCTGAAACGACAGCAGCTCCAACGTTTCGACTGCGACTCGTCATCTCTATTAATTTTTCAGTCAGAAACAGACCTCTGGAACCTTTATTTAATTAATAGAGGTGACCCTCTGGAGCTGACCAATAGAATTGCAGCGCACGTTTTTGGATCTCTACTTTTTCACCTCTATTTCTTACTTGAACCAGGCTCTGAAGTAAAAATCTGACAAAAAACATAAAATACAATTTTGGCTTCAAAATCATTTCTCTTTTGAAGACTAATCTGTGGTAGTACCATTGGCATGAAGATCAGTATTAACGAGTAAATATTTGGTTAGAAATAGCGCTTTTACATCTACTTATTTAAACGTTTTCCGTCCCTGTGACGTTCCCGGTCACAGATTTGCTTCTATGTTTTAACCTTATATACCCCCCGCCGCGTTGGTACGACCGGATACTCTACTTCTATAATATAAAAACGAATGATGGTCACGATCCCGTACCTAATCGAAGTCGAAGTATACTATAGTCGGACATAATTAATTCGACTTTATCACTGGTTATTACAAACAGCGCTTATATAAATATGCTGTGTAACTACGGTCTTATAGCACACCCTGCCTGCTTACGCATTGTTTTACCGCCTATCCAATGCCACCTCAAGCAGATAGTCCGCGTTGACGGCTAAACCGACTGCTCGCCAGTGGAGTGCTCGTAAACTTCTGTTTTTTTCAAAACGCCAAAATAACAACAACAACTAATCCGACTGGCTCGTGAGCGGCATGCTCAAGAAGGTACTGTTGAGACGCAAGAGCAACAAGAACAGAGCGACACCAAGCTCAAGCCATCGGCAAGACGTGCTAAGCGTTCAAGGAAGCTTCTAAAAGACTGCTTGCGCGCCGCTGAGCCGAAATTTCCCCTTGCACGTGAAGATATCCCCGGAGATTTCCGCCTCGCTGTACTTTGTGCTCAACTGGGCTAACGTCCGCTGCCACAAGTGCGGTCCCGCCATTGGATTGAAGAGCGCGTGAAGGTTTTGTATCGACCCTTGCCACGTATTACCACGTGCTACGACCGTGGCAAGGTGGCCAACGTCCCACCATTGGCTCAGCCACCAGAGCCGCTACGGATTCTTCTACGAGATTAAACGACTATTTCCCGGGCGTTCCGCACCAACATCAGGGCGTATAACAGCGCTTTTGTTCACGTTTCTGGGTGTGAATTTGGATAAACGGTTTATGCAGGGAGGGGTGTACGCCTTTCGATTCCAAGGTACCCTGTACCACCGAATGGGGTAGCGGTTGCCGGAGACCGGTAGGCCAAGGAAATTCTCACAGCTGTATATCACCGACAACAGCATGGCGCTTGGCGGCGTCATGAACGTCTTTCCGAAGTTGGATTGGCAAATCATGGGGAATTTTCAAGCCAAGCTCGTACAGCACAACCCGTACGTGCAGTTGTAAAAGAAGGTGCGGCAGCTGATGGAGGGGATCAGGTAGTAGATCTGGATTCCGTCTGCTTTGCTTTCAATCGAACAAACAAAGGAGGTATAACATCCCGACTGCCAACGAGGTCGGCTCCTTCATAGTGGAAGATGGTTGCAAGGGAAGTATCTCCGATTGCGACAGCACCGGAGAACATCTCTTTACTTATCGAATCTGAGTCTGTAGAACGACGACTAATGCGCAGCGTCGTTTATGACGAAGCACTACGTTGAATAAGGTTTCAAAATCTCGCAATGATGGGAGCAGTCAATGTCCGAGATTGCACACGCAGTCGTTGACAGCAAAAAAAAAACTTTCTTTTTTGTTTCACTGTAAATGTAGATATACAGTAGTTTTTAATGAAATTTCAATGAAACAGTACGTCGGAACGACGGCTACCATCCCCTAGTATTATCGAAGTGGATACCCCTCGACCGAGGAAGTTAAGGTTGACCACCTGTTGCATGAGTACGGGTTGGTGAATGTGTACGCGGTGAAGGTTCCAATAAGAACCGAATACGAAAACCTGAATCTTGTTGAAAGTGAATTTTCGAATAATTCTGAACAAATTGTCATAAAACTTGTCAGTATTCCTGCTTTGAATCTCAAGGTGCACTAGACCTGAGATTTCACTAGCGGCTGATATTACATATAGGTCATGAAATCAGATGGTGTAGCCGGTGCGTATACGCACGGTGCGGCTAGCGCACAGAGGAAGACTCTTCCTTAAAGCGGTAGCTACGGCTACTTAGCCGATACGCCCTTGTAAAGGGCTTAGTAGGAGAGTTCTCCTACTCGGGGCCAAGATTCCCGGGTTAGTTTACGACTTATCCTTAACGGCTGTATTCCCTTTACGGGATGTAAGTAAAGGGAAGACCCCCTCTTACATACGACACTCACTGCGCGCGCGACCGGTCGAGGTCGCACGTCCGCAAAATAGAGTGAAATGTAAACTGAATATATTTAATATGTAATTAGCCTAAATTAATTTAAACTAATATAAACTATATGTAATACTAAGTGGAATATTCCTAATTCGTACCTAGCTAAAATGTAGTGTACACACCTGGTACTGACACGTGGATGGCTGACACACCACCACACCAAGGGCCACTGCCCTGATTGGTTAAAATAACCAAAGGTTCAAACCTTTCAAACCGGCCAATACTGACCTCAACCGTGGTGTACTCATGTACACCAAGATTATATGTAACTCGAATGTAACCCCGTTACATCCTCCCCCATCAAGACTATTGCTTACACAATAATCAAAATCTTGTTGGAGAACTACAAAGCCAGTACCTCTGGCTGTCCACTGTACACCTTCAGCGGTGCTATGGACGCAAACTATTCCGACAACTCGGAAGTGGACGCCCTTGGGGAGCTCTCCCCAACGGCTGGCGATGTTGATAGCGCCTGACGGCGCTATCAGTCATCCAACCTGTAACGGGGTTACATTCGGGTTACACTGAGTGTTGGTGTACATGAGTACACCACGGTTGAGGTCAGTATTGGCCGGGTTGAAAGGTTTCGAACCTTTGGTTATTTTAACCAATCAGGGCAGGGGCCCTTGGTGTTGTGGTGTGTCAGCCATCCACGTGTCAGTACACAGGTGTGTACACTACATTTTAGCTAGGTACGAATTAAGAATATTATACTTAGTATTACATATAGTTTATATTAGTTTAAATTAATTTAGGCTAATTACATATTAAATATATTAAGTTTACATTTCACTCTAAAGTGCAGGCGCGCGACCACGCCCGGTCGCGCGCGCAGTGAGTGTCGTAGGTAAGAGGGAGCCCTCCCTTTACCTACACCCTTAGTAAGGGAGCCTTGCCGTTAAGGCATTAGCGGAGCTCCTTGTCGTTAAGGCATTAGCGGAGCTAGGCGCACGACCACGCCCGTTCGCCCGCGCGGTGAGTATTGTAGCCCAAGGGAGTTCTCCCTTACTCTAATTCCCTTTATAAGGAAAGCCTTGTTACAAGGGGTTAGCAAAAGCTATCTGTAAACCACCCCGGGAATCTTGTCCCCGAGTAGGAGAGCTCTCTCCTACTAAGCCCTTTTATAAGGGCGTATCGGCTAAGTAGAGGCGAACGCCGCTTAAAGGAAAGTATTCTTCTGTGCGCTAGCCGCACCGTGTGTGTACGCACCCGGCTACATCTGGTAGCACTTGTAGTCAATCCAACACCTGTGTTGGTGATCATCATCCTCTGCGAGGGATGGATCAGGACGATTGGGGTAAGCTAACCCCCGTCCAACAGGAAGCCTTTAAAATCTGTTACCCATATTGGGTGAGGGTGGCATCGCCATCTAGTGGAGCAGGGCCTCGATGCCGTGCGTGAAAGGGTGAATGCTCGTATAGCCCATGGGGCGAGTCTTCGCGGGGGTTATCCCGCGTCTACGGGGGTGCGCCCTCCGATGTCCTTTAAGATAAAGGAATCCACCGGTGAGAAAGGTGAAAACCTTTATGTGTGGCTTCGAGAATTGAAACCGCATTCGCCACCGCGAAAGTGATCGAGGTTCACCTTCAAGTGAGACTTGCACTGACCCATCTTACGGGCAAAGTCCGTACATGGGCGTTTACGTGTCAGGATTTGGTCACGACCGTGTTCCCGAACTGGGTAGTCCTTAAGCGAAAGCTTATGGACAGGTATTCAACGCCTGATCTGGTTCTCCAGAATCAGCTGGCGTTTTTGAGGTGCCGTCAGGGCACTAGGGACTTGGAGACATATGTCCAAGGACTGAAGACCCTGTTGGCATGGATGTACGCGAAAGCGTATTCGGACGATGTGTCCATCCCCGTCTGCATGGGAGACCTGAAAGAATGGCCATCACGTTCGGAACTGTTCCGCTGCCGACCCCAATCCCTGGGGGAGGCGTTTAAGATGGCGTTTAACGCCGAGAGGAACTTTCGTTTCTCTAAGGTGTGTCCTGAACCCATTGACCTGAGTCAGGTCGAAGTGGAGGGGAAACCTTCCGCTAAGAGTCACTCTGACTCCTTTTCACAGAGCTTTGGGGCGGAGCTCTTAGCTATGTTGCAGCGGCGTGGGCCGCTGAGTTGCTTTTTGTGTGGGAGCATGGATCATCTGAGGAACAGATGTCCGAAAAATCCCCAGAGAGAAACTCGCTACAAGGGACCAAGGGTGGGGAAAAAGCCCTTGTACAAGCCGTCGGGAAACGACGGCTCCCAGTAGGTGCGGGGAGCCTTACTGGGGGACCCCTCAGTGCTGTTAATCCCCAGGGTAGGGGACGATAGCACAAAGCCCCGAGGGAAGCGGTGCTTTCTAGCACCGAGTTGTTGTACCAGCCGGGTTTGCTGGTAGTCCTTACGGACGTGAAGGCTTTGATAAGCCTTGGAAAGTCTTGATAGACTCTGGAGCGTCTGACAATTATGTCAGACGAGCTTCTGTGGAGAAGAGTCGGCTGTATGCCGAGGCCCTAGAGGGACGTTCTCGTGACGTTGTCACGGCCCGTCTAGCGACGGGCGTACAGGTTCCTGTACCCAAGGTCTTGATTGACCTTAAGCTGAAGTTTGCAGACTTCGACAGCTTAGAACGTTGCCTAGTCCTGGATTTGGACTCGAGGTATGACCTCATTATGGGCATGAAGTGGCTGGAACGCCACGAGCCATGGATAGACTGGAAGGCTAAGCTCATTGGCTCAACGCACCCGCGATCGGTTGAAGCATTGGCGAGTCATGAACCCACCTTTGCTCGATCACAAAAGCGATTCTGGCGTGAGATGCCAGAGATTGGGATGTCTGAAATGATCATTCCCAATGGCGTTAAGGAAGAGTTCCTTTACGAGGGTGATTCGGCGGTTAATCCCCACGCCGTGAACGGAGAGACTGGTGAGTTACGTGTGGTAACTTCAGTGGTAGGGGTAGAGACCCCTGTGGTTAAGAGCGAGGCGCTTCCACGCAAAGAGACCCGTAGTTCGTCTCTTTTGAACGTCGGAAATGATTACGACCACGCCGTTATAGGCGAGACTGGTGAGTTACCTGCGGTAACTCCAGTGGTAGGGGTAGAGAACCCTGTGGTTAAGCGCGAGGCGCTTCCAAGCGAAGAGACCCGAAGTTTGTCTCTTTCGCACGTCGGAAATGATTCAGACTACGCCGTTATAGGTGAGACCGGCGAGTCACCGGTGGTAGAGGTAGAGACCTCTGTGGATAGGCGCGTGGCGCTTCCAATAGATGGGGCAATTGACTCCCCCCATCTGGGTCTCGGGATGAGTCCCGAGGCCAGTAGTCAGCAGTCCTATCGGATGCTGAATAGTGTGACAGGTATTGTCACATAAGGCGTAAGCCTTGAACGGTTGCCTGGGGTAGGCGAACTGTTGTCATTGGAGGAGATGTCCTTCAACGAGTTTGAGACTGCTGTAAAAGCAGATGAAATCAACGAGGTTGTCGTATTGCGTCCGGAAGAGGAGTTGAACTCCTCATCCACGATGGACGAGTCCGTTTTGGTGAAAACCAAACAATGAACCAGCGATTTTTAATCACTTGGTGACCCAACTCTACCGCCCTCATAGGAAGTACGCTCATACGTACTTCGACGATATATTCGTCCATAGTCGTGCGGAAGGCGACTCCTCTGATGTTCAGACGCATTATACACCTTCGAGCAGTGCTCGAATGTATGAGAGAGCATAAGTTATATGCGAACTCATCCAAATGTATATTTGGTACTGAGGAAATTCCCTTCCTCGGATGCTTCATCGGTAAGGATGGAGTGCGGACGGATCCCGCGAAGGTGAAAGCCATTGTGGAGTGGCCTTCGCCTGTAAATCTTAGAGATTTACGGAAGTGGCTTGGATTAGCCAACTATCTCCACAAGTACAGCGAGAACTACGCTGAAATGGCGAAGCCATTGACGAGCCTTCTTAAGAAGGATGTTGATTGGTGTTGGAAAACCGAACACCAAAACGCTTTTGAATCGGTTAAGGGGAGCTTGTTAAAGGTCCCGTTCTTGCTATCCCAGATTCTGGGAAACCATTTAGTGTCGTCTGCGACGCCTCCGATTTCGCAATCGGATGTACTTTGTTACAAGCAGACGATGCCGGAAGGGAACGCGTAATTGCGTTTGAGTCGAGGCAGCTTAAAGCTGCGGAACGGAATTATCCCGTTCATGACAAGGAGCTACTTGCAATGAAGTATGCTATAGTCAAATTTAGGGTTCACCTACTCGGCTCAAAGCCGTTCGTGGTTTATACTGACCACGCGTCCTTACGGACAGCGACAAAGTCGCCTCATCTCTCGCAACGGATGGCCCGTTGGCTCTCCTTATTTGCGGAGTACAACTTTGAGGTTAAGTATAAACCTGGCAAGAAGAACGTGCTTGCGGACGCGTTGTCGCGTCGTCCCGATTACGAGCTCGCTCACGCGACATTCGTTACCACGTCTGTGGTGGATCTCATACGCCAGTCGTATGAGAAAGATCCACAGTGTACGGCGCTTATTAGCGCGTTGGGTGAAAAGGGTCTTGGATCGTCTGAGCCAACCCTGTCAAGTCGAGCTAAAGCTCGTTTAAACCGTTACAGGTACTGTGACGGTATGCTATATTATAGCACGAGCGCGGAGGACACTCCGCGGGTGGTAGTTCCTCATGATGAGGAACTAAAGTATAGAGTCCTCCTTGAGGCACATGACGCCCCTACCGGGGGTCATTTAGGTCGGGATAAGATCTACAGCGCTTTAAGCGCTTTGTATTGGTGGCCCAATATGTATAAGTGGGTCGG
>CM047584.1:15115626-15128049 GCA_026184515.1 Peronosclerospora sorghi
ACTCTTCCTTAAAGCGGTAGCTACGGCTACTTAGCCGATACGCCCTTGTAAAGGGCTTAGTAGGAGAGTTCTCCTACTCGGGGCCAAGATTCCCGGGTTAGTTTACGACTGAGCCTTAACGGCTGTATTCCCTTTACGGGATGTAAGTAAATGGAGGACTCCCTCTTACCTACGACACTCACTGCCCGCGCGACCGGTCGAGGTCGCACGTCCGCAAAATAGAGTGAAATGTAAACTGAATATATTTAATATGTAATTAGCCTAAATTAATTTAAACTAATATAAACTATATGTAATACTAAGTAGAATATTCCTAATTCGTACCTAGCTAAAATGTAGTGTACACACCTGTGTACTAACACGTGGATGGCTGACACACCACCACACCAAGGGCACCTGCCCTGATTGGTTAAAATAACCAAAGGTTCAAAACCTTTCAAACCGGCCAATACTGACCTCAACCGTGGTGTACTCATGTACACCAACACTCACTGTAACCTGAATGTAACCCCGTTACAGATGGAGTTTCGAATGAACTCAATGGTTATAGTGATGCTGATGACGCCGGATTTAAGATGGTGAAAAGTTAATTACAGGTGGGTGGATACGATATGGTACGATACTCACCTGGGTTTGCAAAACACAAGGTGGTGTTTTTGCTATCAACTGTGGAATCTGAATTTTATTCAGCGTCGAAGGTGAAGTGGAGATACCAGGATTTTGTGAGTTTGCATCAAGAGATTGGAGTTAAAGTACAACGTCCATTTGTATTGCGCATGGACGACCAAGCCAAACCAAGGGACGTTAGGAAACTCAAAAATAGAACATTGGGATATACGTCAAAACATTATGTTTCCAAGCTTAAACCGGGTTTCGAGTCATGATATGTTTGCTGACATGCATCTTAGAAAGTTCACTGCTAGAATGAAAATGTGGATTGATGCAAATTCAAACTTAAATTTGGAGTAAAATGAATTTAACCCCTTACGTTTTTTGGTCCTGGGACTATTTTAACATGTCGCAACAAAAGAAATAACTTCAGCACTGGGCCTGCAGATCACACGTTTACGAACACAATCACTTAATGATCTATTTTTCTAAGAAAAAAGTCCCTTTTGTTTGTTACTTTTGGACTGTCAACTAGTACGTATAAATTGCAACGCAACAAGGCCAGAGGACTATATACCTGTTTTTACGTCATTTATGCGACTACCTGCATTAAACACATCTGTATACTTCAAAATCACTACTTATCTGATTATGAAGCCAACCTGTCGTGTGTTTCTCATTAAAACGAAAGGTTTCCTACGCGATCTTAGACAGGAAAATAGATGATCTGTTAGTCTGAATTCGGCCCTTTTGTGTGTGGCTACTTATCGGCGGTGATCACGACTGTTTGCCAAAGCGATCCTTGTCACGATGGTCATTATGGTTGTCGTCTCCATCGCGGCCGCGGTTTCTAGAATGTTTTCTCCAGGAGCTATCACGAGAAAGCTGGTTATTTTCATTGCGTGGATCAATTGTCATATAATCCTGTAACCATAAACATGAAGCTAAGTCAACCAGCAATCGGAGAGAATTCCAAAAAACTATTTTACATCTGTCGCGAGCCCGGTGCCAGAACGAAACATGTCCTGCAGATTGCCAAAAACGATTGTGAGCATTGGAAAATAAAGATAACTCTTAGAATAACTTACATCAATATGCTTCTTAAATTTAAGTTTGGCAGTCATCCACGACTTGTCGTCATTCGTATCGTTATCATCTTCGTCATCTTCTAGAATCTGCCCGTGGTAACTCTCTGCACTCGCCTTCATCGGTTCACACTGTTCATCTTCAGCCCTAGCAGCTTTTTTCTTGTTCACATTAACCAGCGATTGCTCAAAAATTTTCAATTTCGAGAGAGTCTCTTGTTCTCTTGTACTGCGGCTGCTAGCTTTCATTCGCTTCAAGTACTTTTGTCGTTGCTGTTGCAGTGGGGTGAGCATATCGTGAGCAGCTCGCTCTTCGTTCAGCTTCTTCGCTGCCTTCCCCAATTCCAGCGGAATAGCCTTCTTCGACCTTCGCAGCTCCTGTCGTAATTTAATATACTCTTCTTGTTCTTTCTGAATTTTTTTTAATCCAGCATTAGTCTTTTCGGCAATTTTTATACAGAAGTTCGTATCATCATCTTTTCTGCTTTCACTCAAATCATCCTTCTTTAAAGCCGTGGTTACTGCTGCTTTTAGCTTTGCTCGTGCTTGATCTTTCTTAGCCTCATTCACTGTATCGGAAGTCGTCGCTGTAGCCCTTTGTAACACCTCGGCATCTACTTTCGTATCTAACATGCGATCGTCTAAAATATCGTGACAGCTCATCATTATCTTCGCTTTTTTTTTCTTCTTGGTGCTATTATCAACTTCATTCTGGAACACGTCTTCTTCGTCGCCAAACGAAAGCAATTTTAAGTCTTTTGTGGCCTTCCGCTCCCGCTTTTTCTTCGTGTGAGCGTTATCATCGGTTGTTGTTTCTTTCTTCTTCACAGCTCTATTGACCAGAAAAATCAGTATAGACTACATAAACCAAATATCAAAAGACATACCTTGGAACGATATCCTCGAAAGGGTTCCAGAGTACCTCAACACTCAACAATTTCGGCGGATTGATTGGTCGGTCCTGCTCATCCGTCTCGAGATCTCCAACACTCAATAAATTAAAAATTGTGTTACCTGTCACCTACTCAGCACAATCTGAATGAGTACCAAGATCAACTATCCCAACGCTGATGTTAGTTGTACCTTGCCAAAAATAGTGTGCTTTTTGTCTAAAAAGGCACACGCATCCAGCGTAAAGAAGAACTGCGAATGATTAGAGTTGGGCTTATTTTCATTGGCCATGGCTAAAAGTCCACGGTGATTAAATCGCAGCCGAGAGTGAAATTCATCAACGAATGCTTCTCCGTAGATACTTTCTCCTCCGTTGCCAGTACCCGTGGGGTCTCCTCCCTGCACCATAAAGCCAGCAATAATCCGATGAAAGATGGTTTGGTCATAATACTGTTGATAACATACAGTTCAGAGAGTTCTCACATGTTAATTTAAACACATTCTAGGAAGTCCAAACACTAGAACGGATTCTGTACCCCCTCCAAACAAAGCTGCACGAAGTTTCGAGTCGTCTTGGGTGCTTGCTTTGGCCACAATTCTACATCCAAATCGCCAAAGCTTGTGTGCAATAATACCTTCCCCTCTGTATTGGGCTCGGTGATGTAGATATTTGACATACCAACTACGGGCTTAGCCTTTGATTTTGGAATACCGGTACATGAGTTACAAGACTCGACCTCGCATTAAACGTTACATTTTACCATTGCTAAAGATAGTGTAAACCACAAAAATAAAACGAATTGGTCGAAAAGATAATCGCTTAGTTATGGCTCGGGTCTTAAATACTGCTTATCAGTCTGTCGAACAAGACAATCGAGCAATACAAAGGAGAGTTTTGCTTCGCTTGTTCACCACTATTTTTCTCTAACAACAGATTGATAACGTATCACCTCCTCGTCATTGGGTCCATATCCCCGCAGACGGAGGGACGTGTTTTCGTAGGCCACCGCTGCACAACCTAACGCAGTAATGATTCCTGTGAACCACATTCCTGGATGGGCGAACTTGGTGTCCACCTTCCGAGCTGTAAATACTTTTCCGTTTAGCCAAATTCTTTTTCTTAAGTTGCCAACAACGTACCCACAATGTACCCAAGAGGAAAGGATATGAGACTGAAAATTGCTGCCTGGATGTAGTCTTCCTGCCTTATGTTGTCTCGCACTTGCTTGAACGTTGGCTCCTTGTAAATAACTGGAAAGCATGGAGCATAGCGATCACGTGACTCGGCTCGGTCAGGCTTCATCTTAACTAATGATGATTACGCTTGTCAGGTTACGTTAAGGTTACGATGAGGGAAGGGTTGTTTGTGACAGTTTTAATACGTTTCTGATACCTACGGATAATCCTAAAATACCAAGTATAGAACCATGGAGGAAGCGTACGCCATAAAGCGGACGCAATTCTTGGGAAAACACATGACTTACGTGTGCCAAAACGCCAATGGACCTTGTCCACTCTTGGCAATTGCCAACGTGTTGCTGTTGCGCGGACAGTTGTCGCTTGAGGGGGTGATTGAGCCTCCCGGTTTTGTATGCGCTCAGAATTTGATGCGAATCGTACACGGTCGACTGTTGGATACCAACCCACCCGTGCGTTACGCTCAATACTGAAAAAAATATTGGACAAGCACAATAACGTGAGTGATTCTGTTGTATGTAGCTGAAAAATGCGAGCGAATTGCAACGTCTGACGCAGGAAAAGACGCTGAAAGATGTTGAGCGACTCTTGCCGAGTATGTTGGTAGGCTTGGACGTCAACGTGCGCTTTCACAGGTGAGATTTCAAGCTTTGAAAAAAATCGTTAGGGGTGTAAATAATGCTAGCTTGTTGCTGCTATGACAGAATTACAGACTTTGAGTATACAGTGGCATGTGCCGTGTTCGATATGCTGGATATTGTTCTCGTGCATGGCTGGCTGCTGGATGATCAAGATCATTCGACGGTGGGCTCGAGATAGAGAAATGCAATGAAGCGTCTGCTAACACGGAGTCATGAATGCGGATGTTAGATGAGAGTGGTGGGAAACAAATCGTATAATGAGCTGATTGAGCGGTTAGTGGATTATCGTGGCGTCCTGCTGACTGAAGAAGCGTACGCTCAAAAGACGAAAGAGCAGGTAGAAGCAGATTCTTCGTTGGAGACTGCATCGACACGGTTGGGGAAGGACGAGATGGCTGCAGATTCGAAGCCAATTGGGTTTCTGGATCATTCGATTGATGTTAATAGCGAACTCGCTTCCTCAAATGGAGGAGGGTCTCCTGTTTCGACCGTCTTGATGCCGTCGCCAAAGAGAAGCCCATCGGAAGAAACAGTGCAGCTCATGATGAAAGAGCGCCACATTAGTGATGCTGACGCACTCGACACAGCCACGATACTGTTAGAAGAAGGGCCGATACTGGAGGACTTTTTCAATTCAACGGCTAGTCAGCTTACATATTACGGACTCATCAAGCTCTACGAAGGCCTTCGTGAACGTCAGCTTTGTGTCTTCTTTCGCAACAATCACTTTTCCACTCTCTTTAAGGTACGCAATGTAGAGCTTCTTTTAACATCTTTTGATCGTACTAGTTGATTTATACTGCGTCTCGATCTTAGTATGAAGGCGCGCTATATCTTTTAGTCACCGATGCTGGGTATCTCGAGGAACCTACGGTAGTTTGGGAGCTGCTGAACGAGATTGACGGAGATACGGAGTATTTCGATGCGCAGTTTAAATCGGTCACGACTTCGGAGCAGCAGCAACGAATTTTGACTCAGCAGCAGAAACAGCGAGAACAAGACCAGGAGGAAGAAGAGACGTTGCAAAAGGCCAAAGACCTGAGTCTAACCGACCATACTTCTCCTAGCAATGCGAAACAAGAAGTAATCACCAGCACTCAAGCTGCTGAAAACATAGTGCCGTCTAGCACGCCACTAAACGAATCTTTTGAACAAAAAGGCGAACACGTGGATCCCGACTATCTGCTAGCGTTGAAATTTCAGCAGGAAGAAGAGAAACAAACCCACGGAAACAACTCTGTGTCGCCTCAGCCGATCGGGACAGATTGTAACGATACGAACCAAGCTCAAAGTTGGAATAGTAAGGAGAAAGATCCTGTCGATAAGCATGACAGCAGTGAGTCAAGTGATCGTCTCCCTAACGACACGAGTACGAAAGAATTTATTCCTGTCACTGCTGATGGGCACATGATGATGTCGGAGGAAGAAGTGGAGGCTCAGCGACAGGCTGAACGATATTATCAAGAGCAAAAGCGGCAGATTGACTCCCAGACGCTTCAATACAAACAGGAGCAAGAGCGAATGCAGCAGCAGCGTCTCCAACAGCCACAGACTCGCACCAGTCGACGGCGGAAAACGTCAGACAATAGTGATTGCACTGTATCCTAATCATTGCCCTCATGTACATGTATTCCTGGATGTGCATCTTTTTGTTTGAACAATCAAAACGTTACTGTTATTACTTACTGTTGAAATATTGCTTGAACATTTTGGGTAAGATCTGAAAAAACTTCAGTCGCAGATGTGAATTTAAACGTTGAATATACCGAATTGGTCTTTCTTGAATTTTGTTGCAACCAAGTATCCGTTCTCGGTGAACCAACTGCTGGAAGCGCATGTGTACCCATTTTGTGTTTCTGCGTCCCGCTGAGATAATGAAACCCCATTGGCTGAGATGGGTGGATATATTTGCGGGTACTTTTTAGTATACAGTTTAGTATGATTGTATTTTGGGCGAGGGAAAAATCCCTCCAGATTTTTGGCAAAATCACCCCAACGGTGGGTGGGCTTTTCACCAAAGCCACCGGACCGGTGCTCGTTACTGACCCATCGATTGGACGAAACTGTTTTTTTTCTTTCGTCAAGCGCACTATACATTTAAGTATTGGCCCCGACTAGGGGCACACCCCACTATAATAAAATACCGGCTAATAATACCGAACCTGCGTAGGTGCTTAAGAACAAACTAATATGGACATATGGAAACAGAAGCACACAGCAGCTTGGGTTGTGTACCGCGTCGCGATCTTCCAGCTTCACGTATTATATAGTACAGTAGCTAGTTTTTCGGAAGCAGGACAGTGTCAACATGGTCCAAGTGGACACAGTCCGGAAAGGGGTATCACACATTGTGTAGGAACGCATGCGAGCCCAAGCATTTGGACTCGCTTTTGGGTCAATGGAATGGTAGGTCGATGCGGCCTGGGGATCACGAGCGGCATTTACGTCCAGCTGTCCTGAGAAGGGATCTGTCCGTCTTAGGAACGTTAAGAAGAAGAGCACCTCACCGTTGCAGGAAGCAGACAGTAGCATGTCTTCACGAACTACGTCGTTTATGGTGAGCCTCTTGTTCTCTATATATATTGCGTGATTATGGCAGTCGAGGACCTGGTACTACTACATCGGGACCAACAGTGGACTACTCCAGATGGCATTGGAACAAGATCACCACTCAAGTACAAACGGCCGTAGAATTCAGCCTTCTCTACGTATTCAAGGGATATTGCTAGGAGTGTTTTCACGCACGAGTGGCAAAAATTCAACCAGAATGGTCATACCACATCTACACGTCCCGCCGTCGACAAAAGTGTTAGTTCAGAGTAGCTGCACATTTGCGACGGTTTGTAGTAGCTGATTCAACAAACAGAATCGGCTTGATTTTTTGCTCGCCATTTTCAGGCGCGGCCTGAAAATGTTTCACCAAAGTTGTCGCCGTATTTAGAGGAAATGGCAACACACTATGCGCTCTGCGATGCTGTCAAACTAACTAGTACCAGATGTGAAAAGAATGTCATCGAGATGTGGATGTGAAAAAAGTCATCGAAATGCGTTAAACACTTCCGTCCGAATTGTGACTGATTGCTCATAACTGCCAGTTGCAACGAGTTCATCAATGTGTCATTCAGAAGTCAGGAGATCACTGCAGCGAGAGCCCAAAGCCACTTGCATGGATGAAGATGCCATGATTTGGTGCACAGCTAAAATATTTCTCGCCGAATATTAGCCGGTATTTTATTATAGTGGGGTGTGCCCCTAGCAAAATTGGGGTGTGCTCCTTGTCGGGGCCTTAAGTATTTGGTTGAATACGTCATCGGGGATGTACATGTATGATGTACATGACCTAATATAATCTGTCACTCCATATCGCTACTTTTTCGTCTTCAACTCCTCTATGTTACTTCAGCGGTAGGCAATATGAATCCTCCACCCCCACCACCATTCAGCAGCTCTCCGTCGAAGGGAAGCGCAGCACCACCCCCACAACTCCGATCCCTCCCCCACAGGTTTCTGCTACAACCAGTAGCTCTCCGTCCAAGTCGAGCAACAATAGCCACGCGTCGTCTTCGGACTTTGTATCCACAATCGGCACGACTGCAGTGCCAACACCGCATTCAAAGCTTCTGAATCACTAACCGCTGGACGCACCTGATGAGCTGGATCGTAAATGGTACGCACATTTTTACCATATGCAAAAGACCATACAGGGAAAAGATGCGGCCGCTACACTCGCAATATTAAAGCAGCAACCGGCCGAGGGGGTAGCGCCGTTGCCATTTCAGCCAGATATTGCGCTTATCTACGCTGTGATAACAGAGCCCACGCAGGCAAAACAGTATCTTCGGTTCTTACTGGCAGTAGCCGTGGCTGATAGTTACAAAAACTGCATTGGTTGGCTCCAGAAACTCATTGATCTCAAGTTTGTCAAGTTTCTGGTAGCATGTCACAGTCAATTGCTCTGGTTAGTTCGAGAGCTGGTGCATCTGAATACGCCTGGTATCGATAAAGTAATAGTTTGCTTGATGCGGCATCTCACGGGCGGAGATTCGAGTCGCACAACAGTTTGGCTGGCATCTTCGATTATTCGCATTCTAATTGAGCACGAATCATGGCTGCTGTCGTGCTCGAGTCTTATCCCGTTTGTATTCCACACGTTTGCAAGAATTTCCCTCGACCACATTGCTCCACAACATGCAAGTTTGTTGAAATAAAAAGTGGAGCTGTGCACAACGCTGTGGAACCATCGTCTGGCAGATGTTGCACAGCTTGGACGAGAAATCGTCCGTGTGCTGAGTGACGCAAAAGATGTACGTGGGGAGTTGAACCATTCTCGCCTCATCGCATAGTTTGCTTAACGCGTGCTGTGGCAGATTCCTGGGATGAATGCACTATGGAAGCAATTGCGAAACGTACACGACACCGCCGTGGCCGAAAACGATGTTACTGTGTACTCAGTGGCTCAGTTAATGGTTATCCCGACTCCTCCAAAATACCTTGCTTACCGCTTGAATCCTAAGATGGAGGAGCATCTACTCTTTATGATGGTACGAAATTGTAAAAATTAAATGGGCGAATGTGCGCTGAGGAAGTCTCCCGTTTTCTCTAACGATAACTCTAGGAACGTGTTCAACCAGGATCAGTGACTCGCTACCAGAAATGGTTCTCATCCCAGTTTTTGAGCACTCCAGGATCCGATGCACTTGTTTCTCTACCTTGTCCGGTACATTTGCGCTGTCTATCACCCGTCTAATCAGATTCTGAGCTCAATGCTCTGTTTCTTTCTCTCCTTCCACTTTTTTGGTCGCTCCCGTTCTCGTTTGGGCTTAAAAGCGGCACGACGAGCTCACTCTGGCCCACGCCATCCTCGGGCGTATTCTTTGGACTGCTACTGCTCTCGCCATCGTCACCTTCGTTCACACTCTCCCGCAATCGTAGACGAAAGACTTCGATACTCTGTCGCCGCTTCTCTGTCGTCATTCGGCAGTGTGTGCCGTCGTTTTGTCCCCGGGACGCACCGCCCCGATCGATCACTAAGTAATCGTACCGGTAGGTAGTTATAGGTACAATGTATAGTGCTTGACCGGTAGGTAGTTATAGGTACAATGGATAACGCTTGACGAAAGAAAAAAACAGTTTCGCCCAATCGATGGGTCAGTAACGAGCGCCGGTCGGGTGGTTGGGGTGAAAAGCCCACGGTTGGGGTTATTTTGCGAAAAAGCTGGGGTGATTTTTCTCTCTCCGTTGTATTTTAAGGTAACTTTACATAGTACACTTTTCATTTTTATCCCTTAAACACAAACTTAGCTGAAAAACATCCACAGCGTGCCAAGCGTCGCGCAGTTACTTTCTCCTGCGAACGATCCTACCTGGTTCAAACGTTTTCAGACCAGGTAGTTAAGATCTATCAAGTGGAAAATATGGTTTACGTTGTTTTCTAGCAACAACACCCCAAGATAACTCGTAGACAATAGATGAAGATAATTAAGTCAGGGACTTGCTCAATTGAATGTGTATTAAGATGTGGTTATCCTTCCTAACATGTAAATGTGCATGAGACTGTGTTGGAAATACATGAAACCATTTTTTTGTCTTTACGTCTCTTCAAGATGATGAAACCCCATTGGCTGAAACGGGCGGGTACATTTCGAGTTACTTTTAGGTATTACATTTCTAGTATGATTATTTTTTAAGTAAATCTACATAATACACTTTTTTAAATTTTATCTTTAAGCAACTTGTCAACTTGATCGACTCCGCATGGCACAAGTCGCGCACAAGCCTTTTCGTCATCCGAGAACCTTTGCATTTTCCATCCCCTGCGGCCCTTTCAGATGTATATCGTAACCATCTTCAGTTTTTGCCTTTGGGTAAGCGCTAGGCACATCACCGTCCCGCGCGGATACGCCTCAATCTGAGCCATGGCGAGGATGAACTCCAAGTTGTTTATCTTCAAGACAGTAGAGAAAGTGAAAAATAATCTTATCCAAACGCTTGTTTGTCGCCTTTCGTAACCAAACTGGCCTTGTACCTCTACATGGTACCATCAGAACGTAACTTGATTGGTATTATAGACCCATTTTGTTGGCAGAGGTTCCTTTCCAGGTCATGTCTTTACCAACCACCAGGTTCCCAGATCCTCGAGAGATTTTAATTCGGCTTGTTCGGCCAATTTCCACATGTCAGCATTTATTCTTGCATGGTCTTCCTTGAAGGATCTCGGATATGGGACCCTTCCACACGTGAACCACCTTCTGGAATCACATTTTCGCCCACTCCATAAGCAAAAAGTGCGCTCTCATTTGTTTCAGTGGTTTCAAAACTTGGTTTCACCCTGGGTTGTATCGTATCTTCAATCGATACACTCGGTGTAACAAGACTGATCCTGTTACAGGCTTACACTGTATTTTGCGAGGAAGCGCGCAATACAATATAGGGCAGGATTTGTTGATAACAACTAATCCTATAATTAAAGTAAATATATTAATATTCACTTGTGGGTTAGAACGCAAAATTAAGAGTGTTTATTTAATGGGTGGTTTAGAGGCTAATAGTATAGTAACTAACTAATTAATATAATAATATCAAGTCTTTAACTAACTGTACTATTAGTTAACCTGCATGATTCAGTATTTATACCGAATCGACTTTTCCTTGGTAGATTATAATAGCTTATAATCTCTTATTTAAATTTCAGACAACGCGTCTGAGATTAAACTGTGATATTCTAACTTGAATATCAATTAGGTAATGGCACCCCATTATATCACCACCCCCCCACTTAAGGTGGTTGGCCAATAATAACTCTTATTTTGGCCAATCATGGGTGGCACTTGTTGGTCGGAATTTCTCATTCACCAATTGATTGACCATCGACTCGATGGTCAAAGAACACGGCGGCGGCGCTCTAAAGAGCGCTGCTGAAAACAATGAAGGAGCTTCTTCCTCCGCCTCAGCACTAGGTGCTGAGGTGTTGAGTGACAACGGTGACGCTGCATTAGCAGCGTCAACTACGCAAAGGTCGGAAGACGTACCGTCTTCGACCACAGATGCTGCTAATGCGGCATCTGACAAGAAACAGGGAGATGTTGCTAATGCAACATCTCGCACAATGGCAACTTCCAAATGGCGTGTTGCCAAGAGGGCCATTTTCGGGAGTTCTGACTCCGAACAAAGTGATGGGGATACAGATGTCCCCACTAAAAGATCTAGCGAGTCGAAACTCGCTAGGTGCTCATCGCCTAACAGCGATGACGACTCTGGTGTCGCTGTCAGCTATGACAGCGACAATGATTATCACAGGTGGTTGCGGGAACGCAGGGCCCCACCTGGACCAAGTACTTCTCCACGTCGGGGTGATTTACCCCGGCGCGTGGTGTTGAAGCAGGAGGTGCTCCGCCTGATAAAAGGGCTCGAACAGAAGCGGCTCCTGCCGCTTCTAAAGCGTATCATCGTACGGAACCACATGTTCCGTACAAAGTGGGGTTTTGTGTAACGGGGTTACATTCGGGTAACACTGAGTGTTGGTGTACATGAGTACATCACGGTTGAGGCCAGTATTGGACGGGTTAAAAGGTTTCGAATCTTTGGTTATTTTAACCAATCAGGGCATGGGCCCTTGGGGTGGTGTGTCAGCCATCCACGTGTCAGTACACAGGTGTGTACACTACATTTAGCTAGGTACGAATTAGGAATATTCTACTTAGTGTTACATATAGTTTATATTAGTTTAAATAATTACATATTAAATATATTCAGTTTACTTTCCACTCCGTAGTACAGACGCACGACCTCGACCGGTCGTGCGTGTAGTGAGAGCCGTAGCGTAAGGGGAGCCCTCCCCTTAGCTACACCTTTTGTAAGGGAGCCTTGCCGTTAAGGCACTAGTACAGGCTAGAGTAAACTGACCAGGGAATCTTGGCCCCGAGTAGGAGAGCTCTCTCTTTCTAAGCCCTTAATAAGGGCGTATCGGCTAAGTAGCCGTAGCTACCGCTTTAAGGAAGAGT